>CM031237.1:293316912-293399676 GCA_018340775.1 Taxus wallichiana var. yunnanensis | reverse complement strand
ACTTTAATGTGGTATTTACATGTTAGACATTGTCCCATCCGCATCATTTCCCTCCCGCTTC
Organism: Taxus wallichiana var. yunnanensis; assembly: GCA_018340775.1. Classification (NCBI taxonomy): domain Eukaryota; kingdom Viridiplantae; phylum Streptophyta; class Pinopsida; order Cupressales; family Taxaceae; genus Taxus; species Taxus wallichiana. The sequence goes on along the minus strand of CM031237.1, from coordinate 293,399,615 downwards.
TACAAATGTTATGTTACTTTATCAGGGGCCTGTCTAAACATCGGACATTGTTGCATATACTTCACTTTCTCATGTGTAACCATAGTTAACACGTTCTCCTTTTCATGTACACTCTTAATGAAATATTCTTATTGGGAACATATTCCATTTGGTCTTACTTGCTACGATCATCGTATGCACACATAATGGTTTGGCTCGTTTTGGATTCACATTGGATGATCTCATCCCTCTACCTCATTCTCCTCATCTTTATCATGGATATGTTCACATCATTTCTACCTATGGTCTTCATGTATTCCATCTTTTAGTATTTATTACACACACTTCTCCCATTTCTCCACTGGCACTTGGGAAATCTTGGATTGACTATATTGGGGGCACCTTAGCTATTGATCATATTGACATCTCATTTCCTATGCCTTTGACCATGTTTTCATTTGAAAAAAAATGCTTTCTTGGTTATTCAAAAATTCTTACATGCTGGTATGCAAATGGTTTTCCACTACCTCCTTTCACTAATGAAGAATATGCAATGGGCATGTACAACCTTCACCGCAATGGATCTTTACGTGATCAACTAGATACTATTTCTTATCAAGTCTCTGATGCTTCTCCATTTGGATTTGACCATGACAATGATGACCTCCTAGATGATATTACATGATCTTGTTCATACTCATGCACTTGGGGTAGCATCATGTTTACTCTTCCCCCACTTCTAGCATTTTTAGGTGTCTTATACCTCTAATATATCACTTCTATATCTCACATCTAGTCTCTCACACACATCGTGCACATTTTTATACACTTTTGTATCATCATTTCCCGATGACACACTCTCATGGTTTGGTTCACATTTGACTATTGAGGGCATAATATGCACATGAAACTCACACACTGCACACTTCACACATCACACATTCATCACATCTCTTTCTCATAGCCTCTGTTACACATCATACACACTACACATTTCACACTCAATGCATTCACGACATATCTTTCTTGCATATACTTTTACATGTTGCACTCATTACCATATGAGGCACTCTAGTTCCATGGTTCATACTCAACTTCTGAGGGTTTCAATCTAAAATGAACCTCAGCACACTCAATCACTCAATCACTCACTCACTCACTCGTACTTTCCATGCTCTATAATTTATCGATTATATATTTCTAGCACACATTCAAACCTTTTCCCTATGACACACTATAGTTCCACGATTCATACTCAACTTCTGAGGGTTTTAATCTAAAATGAACCTCACCACAAGACTCAATCACTCATACTCTTCAATCTCTATGCTTTATTGATTATATCTTTCTAGTGTGCATTTAGAACATTTCCCGATGACACACTCTTGTTCTACGGTTAATTCTTGATTGCTAAGGGGGCATGTATAAATGAACCTCATCTCATGCATACTCATTCAAATTCACTCGGGGGCATGCTGCTCCTATCACATTCACTTTGCATTCCATTCCATATCATCCACAACATATTGCATATCTTGGTCGCATTTATTCTTGTTTACTCATGCATACATATGTACTCTATTAGACATGTTAGTCATATATTTTGTATTTCATTGTATTTCTATACACACATGCGTGTTCACTTGCCTTCTATTTGTGATCGCATAATTTACATAGATATTTACACCAACATGGATGTTTTTCAGCAAGTACCTCATACCAAAGTCCCACAACGGCTCCTAGGGGCATCCACTTTCATACACACTATAGGTATTATTGTTTCATTTTTCATATCACATTACTATATCAGATTATACATGCTTTGACATACTTTCTATGTTTCTAACATGCTAGTGGGTGCTTCATATGAAACACATGTCTTGAGCTTCTATTTGCTTCATGGTTTTACATTCGTTACTATTTGTCTGTCATTACTTGTCATTGTATGCCATTGTTTGTAGGATTTTCCCTTTGTCTTTTTGTGCACACTTGCATCTACTTTTGTCTATATCTTCCTTTCTTGTCTTGTAACATTGTGAGTGATGTCTCATGTTTGCCTCCTTTTTAGGTCTATATTATCTTCTTGCATATTGTCTTCTTGAATGTTATCTTACATATTTTCTTCTTGTCTCCTACCTTATATATTATCTTTTGAATGTGCATTTTTCTTGTTTTCCTTAACACTTGTTTCTAGCCACTTTTTTTTTTGTGCCTTGGTTTCTACCAAGCACACTCCCTCCCCCGGCAGAGAATTAGTTTCAGTTTAGCGGTCGGTCCTTCGATGGGTCACATACTCCTAACGACATCACATACACCCCAAACTATGGGGAATATATCGGGTGAATCGGTCACCCCATTCAAAAATCTATAGTCATAGTTATCTCATAGTTCTACACACATTCAACATAGTCTTCGGCTCAAAGAATGACCTAGATTTCGACTTGGGTCCTCAACACAACACACCTGACCAAGTGCCTGACTCGGATAATGGAGCACGGGCACCCCCCGATCCTTCATGGATTCCCGTGACTAGGGGGCAATTACACAACATTTTTCGATTCAATACTGATTTTGGTAGTTTACATAGTGACTTTTATAGGAAACACATTCCTTCAAAGACTCAATATGGATGCACTACACTTTCTTTTCTACTTTCGCGTTGGATTGGAATTGTTCGAAATGGATCAAATTTTTACACACCATTTGTAGTGTTGTTCACATTATGGGAAGCAGTTAAAGGTTGGAGGATAACACTATACTTTTCTCCCTACACTTCTTCCATTATTAACGTGAGATTGCCTAAAAACTCATTCTTCTACATCATCTTCAGGATCCTTTCTACACCTTTTTACTCATCATGGATTAGGTGCACATGTTCCTTTTTCAAATTTTATATGATTTCATACATACTCTTTTACTCATTTGGATCATATACACATATTTGACCACTTTTCATTCTTCTCTTTTACAGTCTGCCCTTATGGGAAGCGGTAGTCACATCATCAAATCAACAACACAATCAAGAGACATCAACAACAGTACAATGTAACATAGATGCATATGCTCTCACCCTAAGGTCATTATCATCACTTTTTTTGCACTTCCTCTTCTTTAGTTTCCATGCTTCACATTTTTATCACTCCACGATTTTTCTTGTCTCTTGGCACACTTTTTACCCTCGATCTACATGGTTATCAGGTACACATATATTATCTACATTATGTTATCACACATTCACTCAACAACATAAAGTGGGGGAAATGTAGACACTAAATCACACACTTTGGGTATCTATCTAGTCCTGATCACATACTACTATTCATATGATTCATAAGCAAGAAAAGTACTAATTGACCCATGTCTTTGGCCTCTTTTTTTCTTTCTTTCTATTTCCTCTTTTTGTCTTACACTCTTGCTTACTCGGTATCTATTTTCATACTTTGGCATTTTTGTTCTGGACACTAAAGACTCAGCCATGACACTAAGCGTCATGTGCCCCCATCCCCTTTAGGATCCTCTAACCTCTTTGTGCTTTGATCACATCTTTTGGGTCCTTTCTAGTCATTTTGGCATCTTATCTTTTTGGTAGTAAGCCTTTTCGAGGTTAATTACAAAATTCAAGCAAGGGAATCTTATAAATATAAATTTATGTGACCATAGTAAAGTACCAAGCACTAAGCATTAGCTATCACCAACTAAGGTTGCATCCAAAGGCATTATCAAGAGCATTCAAGCATCCATCTAAGCATCCACACAAGGTAAAAAGACTACATTTTTCTACATACAGTTCATAGGAGGGGAAGTTCATTCTTTCATGCAAGAATCTATTTACATATTTTACATCTAGCTACTTGTTTACTATCAAGTGTGACATGCACAACACCAACCTAGGGCACAATTTCAAAACGCACAAACACATAGAAATACATTGGATCTATTATGTATTGCAAATGCTTGGTTGTAAGTTCACTTGTTTGACATCCGAGGACAATTCGACCCCTTATTTGCATTATTTTTTTTTGGATTTGATGTAATTTTGGGGTTTTGCAGGTCATCTCTTCACTATAAGTTACAAACAACATTTGTGAACTTGATGCGACATACTAGAAATAGGAAGTGAAGGACAATGAACACCTCATGACCCTCCAAGAAGAGTTTTGAGGTTTTGTGTAGTCACAGTGCACATTGCAATGCAATGCATGCAGCACCCGTAGGCACCCTCGACCCTATTAGGGTGCCCCATACTAGGCAGATCTTGCAGCCCAAGCACAATTTTTAAGGCTCGTTGTGAAACTTCTCTCCTTCTATTTATTAGTTCATCATTTTTACACAACCCAATATTATTTGTGAATCAACTAAGTCCTTCTATCTCCTCTTTGCAACTAGGGTTTCATAATTTTTAGCTTATTTTTCTTGGGTTAATTTCTATACTTCATTTCATATATCTAGTGTTATTACATAATTAGTATTAGGCATCTATTTATACATTATTTTCTTAATCATCTCGCATATCTTGGAGTCAATTTCTCAAATAGTTCATGTTTTTACATGCAAATAAATATAAAATTATACAATAATTTTTTTATTATACTCTTATACATGTCCACACACTAAAATAAAACTCCCATATTTGCATGGGATTTGAGTATGTGAAAAAGGTTTTACAATCTAGCTTTATGCTAAAGTTTGCCAAACTTGTGAAAAAGTTCTAATTTCACCGAACTTTATATTAATATAACATCAACTCAAGATTTATCCATTATTTTTACATGAGAATTTTTTGACGCGATTTTGCATTACCTTCCATTAACATAAAATTTAACAATAAAATTAATTTAAATATGTTATAATGATTATTAATACATTAGACTACAAGAAAAATAAACATGAGTTCCTTTTTCAAGTTGGTTAAAAATAGCTTTCACAAGGTAATATATGGTTATTTGCACTAGTTTTGAAAGTAGAAAACAAAGGTAAGCCCTTTATTAATGTTCAACCAATTCTTTTACAAAATTAATGACTATAATATTTTTATATATATGACATAGTCATGTACAAACAAGTAAATAAGTTGCACAGTGTGCAACCATGAATTAATACAAACAAATATATTGTTTCAACTATGTAACAGATAACCCTACGACAATATAATACGAAAAATATGGTTTAAAACCATATAACAATAATTAAACAAATAATAATTACCTAATACAATGCATAATTACTATTTTACCTAACATTCCCCCTTAATTTTGTATTTCCTCAAGGGATGAGGAGAGGAACTCTCTGAACAACTCAAATTTGTCATGTGTAAGTGACTTTGTGAAGATATCTGCTTGTTGTTCAGTTGTTGGACAAAATTGAAGTTGTATATTGTGTTTCAAGACATGCTCATGTATGAAATGTACTTGTACCTCAATGTGCTTTGTTCTTTCATGAAAACTAGATTGTGAACAAGTTTGAGAACACCTTCATTGTCTACATACAAGGTGGTTGGTTTTCCTGTGGTATTCCAAGTCCTTCAAGTATGTGACGTAGCCATATCACTTTGCAGAAAGATTCACTGCAACACGATACTCAAACTTTTGTGGAAGAGAGAGAAACAAAGTGTTATTTTTTTCTTCCCCATGATATTGGTCAAGATCCCATAAAGAACAAAAAACCCGAAGTGGATTTTCTATCATCAATGTTGTCCTGCATGATCTGAATCGAATATCCAGTCAAGAAGAAGTTATCATTCTTCTTGTATTCTAGACCAAGATCCACTGTTCCCTTGAGATATCTCAAGATTCACCTTGTTGCCTTCCAATGAAAAACTTTGGGTTCTGCATGAACCTGGATAGATAGCTCACTACAAATATGATATCTAGTCTAGTGTAGGTCAGGTAAATGAGACTCCCAATCAACTATCGATAGAGAGTTGCATTTACCCATGAGATGGATCTGAACGAGATAACTGCAATCTATTCTCCATAGGTGTAGCAATAGGTGTGCAATCCATCATCTGAATTTCTTGAGCATTGTCTTGGTATACTTAAATTGAGAAATAAATATGTGATTCTCTTTTTCCATACTTCCAATCCAAGACAATAGTGCATCATCCCATGAGATCTTTCATGTCGAATGATCGGTTAAGATATTTCTTCATTGCATCGATCATCTTCACTAAACTCCAGTGATGACTAGATCATCGACATAAACAAACAACAATCACAATCTCCCCCTTTATTTTTGAGGTAGAGATTGGGATCATATGGATTTCTAACAAATCCATGTTGTATGAGATGCTCATCAATTTTGATGTACCATGCCCGGGGTGCCTGTTTAAGGCCATACAAATATTTCCTGAGTCTGCATACCTTTGTTTCTTGATCAGGTACAACATATCCCTCAGGTTGAGTCATGTAGACTTCTTCTTGTAAATCTCCATTTAGAAAGGCACTTTTTACATCCATCTGATGGAATTTCCAACCAAATTGTGTAGCTAGAGAAAAGATCATCCTGATCATTTTGATCTTAGTTGTGGGAGAAAATGTCTCCTCGTAGTCAATGCCTTCTTTTTTGCATACCCCTTTTCTACTAGTCTTTCTTTGTACTTGTCTATGGTCCCATATGCTTTGTACTTTGTTTTGAATATCCATCTGCAACCAATGGGTTTCTTCCCTAGTGGAAGATCGACAAGTTGTCAAGTGTTGTTTTTCATCATTGATTGATACTCAACATCCATGGCATCTTTCCAAGATTTTGACTATAGGGCTTCCTGGACTATAGATGGCTCATCGATTCAATAACTCTACTCATCAAAGAAAATTTTACTTCTTCTCATGCTTTACTATGAGTTCATGGTCTAGTGGTGGATGTATCCGGTGGAGCATCCAATTTTGCATCTCGTATCATGTTAGTATACCACTTGGGCATACGTTGAACTACTCCCGTGGGTCATGGTTCTATCTGATCATCACCATCATCCCCATCATCACTTTCATCATCTATGGGAACATTAGCTTCTATTTTTACAACAGGTGAAAAATCTACATCAGGTGAGTCCGAGGAGGAGTCTCTGCTTCCTTCTTCTCAAAAAACTCAACATCTCTGCTAGTGTAGACTTTTTTGGTCTTTGGATCCATCAATCTATACCCAAGAGTCTCTTCACTATAGCCAATGAAGATGAGTTTTTTGTGATTTCATATCCAACTTATTTCTATTCTGCTTGGGTATGTGCATACTTTCTTTGCGCACCGAATACTCTGAGGTGTGCAATAGATGGTTTCCACTTTGACCATGCTTCATATGGTGTTACTCCATCAAGAGAAAATGTGGGCACTCTATTCAATAAATACACAATTGTTTTTTACTTTTATGCCCAAAATGTCCTCGCTAGTCCAGAATCATCGATCATGCAACACACCATTTCCATGATAGTAGTACGATTTTTTCTCTCAACAACACCATTTTTGTGGTGTGTGTGGAGGAGGCATTTGTCGATGAATCCCATGAGCTTGTAGGTAGGCTTTGAACTCATCACTAGTGAATTCCCCCTCGATCTGAGAGAGAGTTTTGATGTGATGACTAGTTTTGTTCTCAACAACCACTTTGAACTTCTTGAAGTTTCAAAAGCTTCACTTTTCTTATGAAGACAAAAAATCCACATTTTTTTGAGTAATCATCAACACAAAGCATGAAGTACTAAAATCCTAGAATGATCGGTTGCATCGGACCACAAAGATCGGTATGAACTAGATCAAGCTTACCATGAGCTCGATAAGTACTCTTCTAGAATGAAGCTCTATGTTTTTTTCCGCTAGGTAGTGAGGACACTTATCGGTATCCTTCTGGAGAGATGGTAATCCTTTTACCATATTATGTCAATGAAGTGTTTTGAGATACTTGAAACTGATATGACCAAGTCTCCGATGCCACAACTATGCAGAGGTAGAGTTCTTAGCCACAAGTTCCTGATCATCTCTGTGGAAAAATCAAGCTGGAACATGCGTCCCACATTGGAGAGGCTTTTACAACTATTTTGAGCCTCGTGATTTGTCTCAAATTAAACACATTTTCTTGTCGGAATGACTATCAAATTCAATTTTCAAGTTGTGATCTAGGATTTGACTGACTTGATAGCAGATTTTTAGTCAACCTAGGGACATATAGTACATCTGATAATCTACAATTGCGTGAACCAAGGGGTAGAGAAATGTTCCCAATCCCCTAAACTATGTATGAAGAATCATCACCTAACAAAACATGGTTTTTCAAAGGTGTGTCCCTCATTGAAGTAAACCAGTCTCTGTGGCTGGTCATGTGTCGAGTGGCTCCCGAATCAACATACCAAACATCACTAGATGACGTGGAGGGTTCACTTGATCGAGCAATGTACAAGTAGTCTTCAGTATCTGAATGTTCTTCTTGCTCAGAATATATTTCTTCTTTGATGGGGTTTTCTTTTCCAGTTCCCCTTTTTTGCCCTGATTGTAGTTAGAATTTCCCTTGTGATATTTTTGGTGTTGAGGTCAGAGTTACTTGATGAACCTTTCTTATAAGTATTATACCAACAATCTTTCAACTCATGTCCTCTTTTGCAGATAGGACATTTCTTCTTTTGTTGTTTGTCCCCTTGTTGATGTTGATTTGATTTTGGGACTTTTGATAGGAATTAGGTTTTCCTTTTCCTTTTCCTTTCCATTTTGATGAGAAGAAAGTGCATGCTCCTCTTCATCATCTTTATTGTACATTGCTTCCTCTTGTTGCAGTAGGTTTACTAACTTGTCAAAACTCACTGTTTGATCTGACAAGTTGAGTGTTGTCACAAAAATGTGGTATGAAGGAGGGAGTGCTCTTAGAACAATGGGAATGAGAGCTTCATCAGTGACCTCCTCTCCTAGGGCTAGAAGTGAAGCCCTTAATTTGTAACTCTTCTTAAGAAAGCTTCTATTTTCTCATTTTGTTTGAACTTTCAGTGTGTGTAATTGACTCTGTAAATTCAATATTACATTCTTGTTCTTGGCCTCATACACTGTGCTCAACTTATCCCATGCTTCTTTTGCTGATTTGGCATCACGAATGTGGGTTGCATGTCATCAAACACTGCAAACAAGATTATTAGCTTGGTTATTTTGATCAGATCTATCAAACTATCTCTGTTGTGTTGTATCAGTTGTTGATTTGGTTACAAAACCATTCACAACATTCCAAATCTCTTCAAACTCAAGTTGTGTTTTGATTTTTGTCTTCCATGTTGCATAGTTATTTCCTCTTAGAAGTTGAGAATCTGGAAGAAAGAATTTGGGGCGTTGGTGCCCATTTTACATAATCAACTGACAAAGGGTAAGGCTCTTATCACTCTAGGTATATGGTCTCCCAATCTATATACCGTTTGATATACCGAACCTTTCTATATACGTGCCCTTTTGATATACCCATCGGTACATGGAAGAAGCTCGCCCTTTCTATATACTCAAAAGTATGTGAAAGAGGTGTTAACGTATGTGAAAGAATCGATACGTGGTACCAAGACAATATTGAAAGGGGTCTATGTGATTATTGACACCGGCTCAAAGAAATATCCTCATACGTATGCATGTAACTTTGCTATATACTCGGATAATTTCTCAGTCCGGATTTAAGTCATGCAATCATTCATAGATGGATGGGAGGGCTCAAAGTGTGTGCATTGTGTCCTTATTACTCCTCATCGATTTAAAGGGTCGATGCCCATACGATGTTGTTGCAACTATATTAGGCGTTAAGTGTAGTAGTAATCGCATGATGGCTTTACCCGTAAGCACTTCCCAGAGGCATTGTTTATACCGAACATTGCGAATGAGATCAAAGATCTCGTGAGTGATACAAAACCAAATTTTATTATTTTTGAGTACAAAGCTCTACCAGTTTTTACAACAGTTACAATGTTTTGTGGTTGAATATGGAAACTTGCAAATTAGTACAATGCACTGAAAATACACTTAAATATTACAATTTCATCCAATATACAAAAAAATTGAATGAAAGCTAAAAAAATGTTTTTGTTTTTCGGGCCGTGGTGGCCTCCGAAGCTCAATACAACTCTCTGAGTAAAAAACCACAAAAAAATGGCTGAAAATGCAGTTTTTCATGTACCCCCTCCTTTGGAAAAAAATGCTCGGAATCAAAAAATATACTACGTGGGAGAATATTTTTTGACCCTTTTTAAGGGTTGTCTTGCTAAAAATGGTAGGTCCATTTAGTAATCAATAAGGGCTCATCTTATAATTTCAATCGTCAAATAATGCGTTAGGAAAACCCCAAATTTTAAATTCTAGGAAAAAAAAATATTCTAGGGGGGGTCCTGAAACCCACTTTCTTCCCAACAACCAAACCACCAACCAAGCTTAAGAATATATGATAATGAAGTACGTGTTATTTGAATTATAAAACAGTGATTGGCCTTTTTCATTGATGACGTGGTGTATTAGGGTTCCACATGACAGTGATGGTCTGCGTGCAGTTTATGGTTCCTGCTTGGAGCGGATCCGAGGCTTTATCTCCTTGTTTTTGTTTGCTGTTGATTTCTTTGCCTCTGCCGTATTAGCTATGACACCGCTTCATTTGTATTTGATTGCTTATCCATCATTTTTATATTGCTTTCACTGTTTTGTTTATATTTTCCTGCAGATCTCCGCAGATAGGAGGAAGGGCTCAGTTTTCCAATAGACGTTTGGAGAGAGCTCGTTCGCTGTGAAGGATGGCTTGACTTTTGTATGCAGGTGGACATGGTTGTTTGAACAATGTGACCAGCTTTCCTGATCCACAAAAGGAACTTGCCTATTGGAAAAATTCAACTCACTTGGGATGGATACTACGAATACGTCAATGCAATCCTGATGCAACTCGTTCACCAAACAAGGTTAGCTCGATCGGTGGAAGATCCTTCACCATTTTGTTGGTGTTTGATTCACTTTTTTGTTTGTGGGACTCGCCAATGGCTCGGAGGAAGGATTGAACATGCCGGCTCAATGCTAGGTCAATGCAATGTAGAGGACTCCACACGGCTTGGCTATATATTTGGTGGGCTCGAATGTTGAAAAACTCAGTTGAATTAACACTCGGCTCGGTGTGGATGCAACGACATTACAACTCGGCTCCACTCGTTGTTACTCACCCAGGGTGTTTGCACGCCCAATGTTGGCTCGATCCAACAATGAAACCACCAATGCAACTCGGTCTCGATCCCTTTGCAAAAACTTGGTATAAGACAATGTAGCTCGTAGAGGAGCTCAGTTAGAATGGCTCTGTGGAGAGCTCCAAAGCGGGGGCTCATTAAATAGCTCACCTCCAAATGCAGAACTAGAGTTAAAACCACAGTCAGCGTAGCTCATCTACTACATTTTTTTATTTTTGAAACTGATTGGCTTCAGAAACAAATTTTTCAAGTTGGTGCAGGGGCACCAAGCAAAAAAAAAAATTGCTTTACTTTTACCTCGAGAAGGAGGATGTGGGGATGCAGGGGTTGTGGGATGTTTGGGAAGATGGAGGCAACACAGCTCTCCTAGAGTGCAGAATCTTCTCCAAACACCTTTTCTTCCTTCTGTAACCTCTCTCCAACCTTCTCTTCTCATAGGTCCTGATCAACCAATTTTGGTACTAAATGAAAAGTGAAACATGGTGGAAGCCTCGATACTTTTATTAATTTTCAATCAATCATTTACAGAATGAATGACTGCAATATTTATAGATATTTCACAATCATGTACAAACAAATAAATAAGTTGCATAGGTGAAACCGTGAATTAATACAAACAAATATATTGTTTCAACTATGTAACAAATAACCATACGACAATAAAATATGACAAATATGGTTTAAAAACCATATAAAAATAATTAAACAAATAATAATTACCTAATACAATGCATAATTACTATTTTGTGAAAAATCCATTAATGCTAAAACACAAAACTCAACAATACTTCTAATCATAACAAGGAAGTTAAGAGACACGTGTTCTAGGGATGGCTTGAAATACACACTTGCACGTCGAACCACAAATATTGTGGAACTCTATATGAATCCGGATAAATTTTCCATCACACAACACTTATCTTCAAAAGATAGAAATGTAGCGATCAATCGGTTGTAATGAGAAAACTAATAAATATCAACTAGTTATTTTCCTCTCATTCCCGCTCATCCAACTACAAATAAAAGACGTCCACAAAACCACCAAAATTTTAATTAGATTTTAGAATATAAATTTTAGTGTTTCCTCAAGATAGCCAAAATGGACAAGAAGGTTAAACATGCATACAAAATGATTCATTCAATTAATCATACAATTTCAATTATAATATCAATCTCAAACACACAACATGATAAAAAGAGAGTGGTTTAAGTACACACTTATCATTCTATTTGCAACACACAAACCCCTTACAAACCTTCTATATATCTATTTCTCTTATAAACTCATGTTACCTAGGTTCAAAGGAAAAGTAGAACTATTCCAACATAAAAGAGAGGGAATACAAAAGGATTCTCACCCAATGTTGAGATAATATATTTATTTACATTTTGCAACAATACACATGCCTTCAATATGCTTCCACATTGTACATACATTTATACTAGGGAACTTGCCTTATCTCGAAATGGAAATATGAAAAGTTGTAACCTGGAAATTTTATTAATATAGTATTATAGCATTTTTATCTATCAAACAACTACAATAAACAACATTTGACAAAAATTCACTTAAATCATTTAATTTAGTCATTTTTTCCATAAACTCCTCGGTAATGCTACCACATTTTGCATACAAAAATATCATGGCAATTACATGTACAAAATATGATAATAGTCCCTTCTCCATGATGTTCATACCATGTTTGAATACCAAACTTGATGAAACTTGGTAATAATTTCATATTTATGTCAAAATTACAAAATATAGAAAATTGAAGACAAATAAGAGAAATTAGGAAAAATAGTGAGCACTACAAAATATTTAAACATAAAAATTAGTAAATTTTTACAAAATAATGACATTATAGTTATTTTCTTATTATTATTCGGTCAGAGCTAATATTTGTAAAATAATGAAATTGTTGTTATTGTTGTAGATATGTTAGCCTTTGAAAATTCAATTTTCTCTTCACCACATATAGAATTGTCTACACAATCATACATGTAGGCATTATGGAAATTGTTAGAAATTATAAAGACACTATGGATTTGACAGAGGAAATTTTGGTAAAATGTGTTGAAGAGGAAGAGGTTGAAATAAATTTCATTGGTGCATGAAGAAACAACATTTTTTCAACAATTATGGCTAATTTATGTGTAAAAAGGAGAAAAATAGATAACACCTCATGAGGAAGAGTCCAAAGATGATTTGGAACCTCCGCCTTAAAAGGAATGATAAGAAGATTGTTCCAAGCCACGATCTCACATGATAATAGCACACCACATTAGATTTATAAAGAAGAAGAGCTAAAATACCATATATGAAATCCATCATAATCCATAATGCTCAATATATTACAATAGAATGACTTGAATTATTAACAAGAAAGATGTACATATAGGAGGAGGGAAGTGCAACTACTTTAAACAAAGGGTGAAGAACTCCACTAACTAATTGGTAGTTAAGTTAACTCAAAAGACTAGTAAGCTAACTTCACATAAGCGAGAAGCTAACTCAACACAACTAGTAAGCTAACAATAGACACCGCAAGGTACCCAAAACCAAATAATGAAAAAGTAGAGAGCAAAATCCTGTAAAGATATCCTCGAGCTCGACTCCGAAAACTTGTACAATCAAGAAGTATGGTGCACACTATGGCATGAATCCAATGCTCGATCATATAACTCAAAACCAATTGACACTGGGCTTCACTAGAATAGTTCCATGCAAGGAGACTGACAATAGAGTGATGTTTAAAAGTGAAAAACAAACACCAAACATAATTTGATCAATCTTTATAAATAGGTGTGCCACGATCCAAGAAAAAAACCAAGGAAACAAGGTAAGGACACAAGATCCAAATAAATAGGAGTGCCACGATCCAAGAAAAAACCAAGGTAACAAGGCAAGGGCATGAAACCCGAAAAAAAAAACCAAGAACAAGGCAAGGGCATGAAACCTAAGAAGCAGGAAGAAGAGATCAACACCACACCCTCCCATATTGCGGAATGGGTAGAGAGACACCACAGAGATCTGTATGAGTTGTCAAAATCAACTACTCGAAACACCGATAAACTAACACTGGCTCCACCATGAGAATAGCTCCCCCAAGAGAGACTCACAACATGCCAAAAAAAGTGTCAAAAATAGATCCAAAATATCTCAACAAACAAGAGAGATATAAATGTATACACCCATAGATACAAGAATGCAATACCCAAAATTTTAGGATGTCGGGCTCAACCGAAAATGCATCCACAAGTGATCACAACACCCTCCCAAATTGGCACTTTATAATTGAGTGCATGTAAATATTACAATGAGTAAAAGTACCTTTTATAATTGAAATATGTGTATAAAAGTCTCACCAATGCGTAGATCTCGAAAAAATACACAATTTCAAAAAAATATCACCTTAATCCGAGCTACGGATCAAAAGTTATGAGCTCTAGAAGGTTTTGTTATTAAAATAATATTTTAATGTTGATCTTCTTTTCAAAAGGTACACGTGACACCCAAATGTCCAAAGGGTAAAAGAGTGCATCCACACGATACAGGCTTGCGACCAAAGGATAAAATCCTGCGCACCCAAAACTGAAATATCCAGAGGGTAAAAGACTGCATCTGGAAGGTACACACTTTTATCCAATGGATAAAAGAATGCACCATAGGGTATAGATCTGCGTCCAATGGATAAAATCTGCATCAAAACCAAAATACCAGGAGGATAAAAGATGCATCAAAAGGTACACGCTTTTATCCAATGGATAAAAGAATGCACCAGTGGCATGGATCTGCATCCAAAATCAGACATTTGACACGTGGCAAATGTCCAAAGGGTAAAAGAGTGCATCCACACGATATAGGCTTGCGACCAAAGGATAAAAGCCTGCGCCCAAAACTGAAATATCTAGAGGGTAAAAGACTACATCCGGAAGGTACACGCTTTTATCCAATGGATAAAAGAATGCACCCAGAGGGTACAGATCTATGTCTAGTGGATAAAAGACTGCATCCAAAACCAAAATACCTAGAGGATAAAAGACTGCATCTAGAAGGTACACGCTTTTATCCAATGGATAAAAGAATGCACCCAAGGTACAGATCTGCATCCAGATTTGACTGTCTCAAAACATGGTCGAGTTTATAATCGATTCTAGGGTTTTGGAACCTTCCAAATCCAATTCCGCACTCCATTTTGCATAAAAATGCATGTTACAGAAAATTGCTAAAAAATTCCAAATACATGAAAAAATAAACCCTTGCTTGCAAAAAAAAACTTATAGATGGATGTCTACATCATCTATAGCTCTGATACCATGAAAGGAATGATAAGAAGATTTTTCCAAGCCGCGATCTCAGATGATAATAGCACACCACATTAGATTTGCAAAGCAGAAGAGCTAAAATACCATATATGGAAATCCATCATAATCCATAATGCTCAATACATTACAATAGAATGACTTGAATTATTCAATAAGAAAGATGTACATATAGGAGGAGGAAGTGCAACTACTACCTAAATCAGCGGTGAAGAACTCCCACTAGCGATATTGGTAGTTAAGTTAACTCAAAAGACTAGTAAGGTGACTTCACATAACTGAGAAGCTAACTCAACACAACTAGTAAGCTAACTCCACACAACTAGTACACCTAAGCAAGCTAACCCAACAAGTGTAGGGTTAACACAAGTGTAAGAATTATCCTAATAAATAAATAAAAGGATAAATAATAACCTACACTAAACGCCTAAGGCATTGAAGAAATATAAATATGATTTTCCCAATTGGTGACATTATGGGGCTTTTTAATAGATAAACCACTTCCAACACCTTATGAAGAATACACTTTGGAAGCATAGCTACATGATATCCTTCTAATATTCCTAATCCAAGTCTTGGGCTATTCACTTTGACAAAAATTAATGTTGGGTCTACTAATCAATGTTTAGTTGGTCTACCAATATTACCTTTTTTATGGCCTAATGTACTAGTTTGTAGATTGGACTAAATGAGATGAACTAAAAACTCAAGTATGTCTAGATATGAAATGTGTGTTAATGTAAAGTCAATGGAAGAGAATATTTTTATATCCCAGAGAGGAAAATTTTCATATTCATGATCATATGTACATTAATGGGACCCTTATATAATTTAAAATATTGTTGGTTTCATCAATACTACCCGTGGGTATTCGTGTCTTATATCTCCCGATTGCCAATTTATAGAGATTAAATATTTTGACAAAGAAGATGAAATTTAGGGGCTAATATTACCTCTTTATGTCATGGTGGAAACAATAAAACATAAAAGTTGGTGAAGAGATTCTAATTAACTATATTTTTAAAGGAAAATGAACACCAACGAGATTGAGGAAAAAATATACTAACATTGATGATTGATGTATATGTATTGGTTATTTGAAACCTTTTTTTTTTTCAAAATTTCTAACTATTTTGAATAAAATCTAATGTTATATATTTTTTATGTTATGTAAAATGTTGTTTCTTTCATAGTATATGATTTTATAAAAATTGAAGAATTTGATGATATTTTGTCTAATGATTTGTATATAAATTGATGAACAAGATGATTTTTAAATAAAATTAAAAAGAACATTGTGTTGGAGGACATCACTACATTTACTTATAGATGAGGATCCTCCTCCATCTCTTACATCGCCTTTAACCTCACCTCCAAAGTCACTTCCATAGTCACCTTTAGTGTCACCTCAACCATAACCAGATGTTGCACTCAACAACTTCATGGAATATAATGACAATGTTCAACCATATTTCCCTAATCCTTCAATAAATTCTTTGAGGGTGTTCATGTATACATTCTACACTACCTATATATATTATGGATCCTTTACAACAATACACACATAGACCAAGACAATCATGGTATGAGTTTTGTAAAGAAATTAAGGAAGGAATGCCACCACCTCCACATCAACAAAATCAATTTTCTTGTAATATTATTATATAAAATGAAGGATAAAGTTTTTGATATCACTGTGTTAGTTGTTACCAATAGGTTTTCATATGTCAAACATTAATTTTCGTGACTATAAGTATATAGATGTCCTATTTTTCCTACTTTAAATATAGTATGTTGCACTTTCTTTTAAAAATTGAATAGTTTCCACAAAAGCATGATGATTGCATTGACTATGGCATCATTCTTAGATTGGTTATCTCTCTTATAAATTTGTGTGAAATTACACTTTTCATGATTAAAATAGGTATTGAAATTTGACATGTAACATTATCTAGTTAAAAGTATTTTTATCTCTTTTAACACTTTTTCTTAAGAGTGGTAAGTGGATAATTTTATTATTAATGTTATCGAGTTCTTTTAAAATTTGGTGATATCAAGCTTAGCATAAATGGTGGAAAATTTTAATGACATGGTAAAACAATATAATTTTCAAATTGAAAATGTACTATTATTCATTTGAAATAATATCAATAGAAATAATGTTGGAAATAATTTAACTAAAACTTATCCTTATAGAAAATTACTCCTCTAAGAAGAATATGCAATAAATGGGATGGATATATACCATTATTTTCCATAGTTGTAAGTTATTATTCCCCATTTGTTGGTAGTTACTGGTAAAGCTATTAGTTGTCTCTAATATTTTAATATGACAAATTTTGAATACATAGGGGCATGGGTTAAAGATCCCAGAGAAGCAAGGGAGAGGGATTAGTAAATAAAAAGATGTAACATGGGATGTCAGATAGGGGCCCTCCTCTCTACATTGTCCCATATGCCAAGGTAGATAGGGTAGATAAATACTCTCCACCCAACTTTACCCCTAACCCCCACATATATAAGGGGTTGCAGGAGGTGCAAACAAAATACCAAGGTTGCACTCTTTACCATATGGACTTGGGGCTCTAACCTATATATTTCTCAAAGTCCTATATAGAGTATAGGAACTAGTGCTATGTAAAGAATCGAGGGCAATATGTGTAGATGGGATTATCCATCTTGCCTTTAATGAAAGTGAAGCCGAACCACTCGCGAGATGCTACCAAGGTGTACATGAGATAGGAGGTCATGTAGAAATTTTTGGTCTGATGAACATTTGACAATTGTTCAGTCAGGTTTCCACAGATAATCTCAGCCCAATTTATGTTTTTCTTACCCTCGCAGATGATGTTTATGAAAGGGCACATCCAAAAATGGAATTCATTAGTAGAGGGAATTCCCATAATCCAGGCGAGTAGAGTGATGAAATCTGATAGTTCCTCATTGAAATCAACCCTGAACAATGCCTTAGAGAGTCAAGACACTCCCTTCTTAGGGAACTTTAGCCATGACTTCACTACTCGAGCCTTATATTTCTCATTGTCTTGATCAAATAGCGCTGAGCTTGAGTGAGAGTGAGAACAATGGAGTCTTCTATTTCAGGGATGCGCGGGGTAGTGGTGATGGCAATGCAGGCGTCAATTTTGTAATCAACTCACCATGCACATCAAGACCTCCTTAGTGTATAGATTGAAATTAGCCCCGTAGGTGAGCATAGTGTCGGCACATTACACAGAAAGAGAAAAACTAGTGGTGTATGCGATTCCACTATCATTTATCATTTGAGCCATTGGAGAAGGGTTGTAGCGATGCTAATATGCCCTAGAAATCATCGAAATCCAAATGTCAAACTTCACTATCTTCAATATTGGGTATTGAGGTCTCTAAAGGGGATAGATTCTCGTGTACTTGAAACTTAATCTTCATCTTGACAGTGAACAGAGGAATGGGCTACAAATAATAGATTCATGACAATAATTGTAAAGAAATGTAGGAAGGCAAACAAACAACTCACTTTTGTAAGAATACGAGCAAGAGATAACGAGCAAGCAATGTGACAAGTGTGTAGACGGTTCCCCCTTTAAATAGTCAAGTTTAGAGAGAGAAGATCATAAATGCGCATTAAATGCACCTTGTGCTGACTCAAAAAGGTGAAATGCGGGGAAAGTGGAAAAATTGGCCTAGACAGTCCATGGGACATTAAGACATGAGCGAGCATGAAAGAGCCGATGCGGCGAATGCGGGAATGTGGGCCAAAATAGCACGGTGGTCCAAGGACATAGAAATGCAAAGGACGCGAAGAGCCTGATTCAGCCGATGCGAGGAATCATGAACAGGAGGCCCAGCGTACTTGGGACATGATGGCTAAAAAAGTCCAAAAAGTCAAGGATAAGAACTTGCATGGGAAATCGGTCGATCGGTGAACAAGAGGCTCTTGGTACTTTGGGACATGAGGAACAAAAATGTTCGATGAGATCCATGATTTACTAAAATGACCCAAGAAACAAAATTTTCACCATCATTTGAATTTATTACTTCACGAAAACACTACAAGGGTGCCAACTCAAAATTTTCTAATTTTTCAACTTTCAAAAGAGGGGAATTTTTAGGGGTTAACAAAATAAATTATATATGTTGACATTTGCACAATAAAGAGGACTATTTAAAGTTGCACTATGGTGATAAACATATTTTCTTTATATTTTCTAGTTTCCATTCATGTATTATAAAATACAAATATGGTCTATACTAAAAATCAATGGTAATTGTATAACATGGTGATTGATTAAAAATTTAATACATATTATGATTGATGCGGGCATCAAAAGTAATGCACTTAAGGTGTATAAAGTTAAAGTCCAAAAAGGGTTGTTGGTATCTCATCGTTTGGGATGAAAAAAACATAAAAATAGAATATTTATAAATTAATTAAGTTCCTTTATTTACATAATTACATTTTTTAGTTTAATATTTTTTAAATAAAAATATTAGTATATGTAATTTTATTATATACTTCTATTCATAGGAATAACGCTATAAGAAGTGTGTGTAGCAAAGAAAGTTCATGCAACATTAAAATATTTGGGATAGAACACAAAATCCTTTAATCAGTGGGCCCAAGATAATCACTTTATATCGGTAGGACATGTAGTGCTCAATTTTTGTACACATAAACTATAAAATAAAATTAAACATTTTTAGAATTTATCATAATTTTTGTTAGGGTAAAACAAATTCAAAGGATGAAGAGGATTTAAAGAAGGTTGAGGATGATGTGGAAGATGAATAGAATAATGAGGAGAATGATGAGGAGGATGGGGATGATCAAGTTCAGAAGACTAATAATATTGTGAGGACTTAGGTAAGACGCAAGACTAATCACTGGGATATTTAGGATGTAGTTTTACATCTATTTGTTTGCTAATTTAGAAGGGACTCAAGATGTAGGAGCATGAGAGGTTAGAAGACTTGGAAAGAATATAAAATTTGAATTTACTCAGTTTCTATTTTCCCTCCAAAAAGGAATTTAAATTTTTAAGTGGGAATAAAGCCATTTTGGCTTGGTAGATGTATGTAAGGGGCATAAGTGAAAAAATGTAATATGTTAGTAGTATAGATATGTTAAAATGAGTCCTAAATGAAGTTAGAGCCAATAAATGTCCACAAGATGTAAAAATGCCTTTTTTCATGTGGATGGGCATATAGAGTTAAGAAAAGAGTTAGTTATGGTTTTAGTAATAAGATGAAAAGGATAGATGGATCAAGAGATGGAGTTAGTTGTTTTAGGATTCCTTGAGGATTATGAGGAAGAGAAATGAGAATCATGTAATTTTGTAAAAAAATATAAATTTAATAAGGAGAACTTTGTTTTTCATGAGGATATGGTTTTCTTCTGTTGATCATTTCATGGTTTTGGAATTTTAGTTAAGAACTAATAATCCATCTTTATGATCACCTGAGGAATTGATTGAAATCCATTTTAGAAAATTTTAATGAAGGTTTGAATTAGAATAATTGTGTTTACTAGTTTTAAATCCATTTAAATAATTGCACATGAATGTGTGAATGTGTTTCATAAGGGTTTTAGGTGTGATTGTCTTGATATCTTTATGTTAAAGATTTTTTTTGGTAATATCATGTTGTAGAGGGTGATTGTGTGTTATTTCAAGGTCTTTAGGTTGATTTTTTTTACTTTTAATTTTTATGTTTGAAACCCTTGAGAAATCGGGACCAAGATTGTTTTCTTACTGATTTGAATTAACGATTTTCTTATTTCCTTTACAAAGTATGTGGGAATAACATGAATTCATAAAAAAAAGTTTTTAGTGTAATTTAAAGAAGTGGTAAATTTTCTACATTGGAAATTTGGGTCTCAGATTTAATTAGTTGGCGATAAGGGATCCATATACCTTATTTCTCTTTGTTCCTACAAATCAATTCTAGAAGGATCTTTGAATTAAAACTCATTATCTTCACTTATTGTTAGAACAAGACTATAAAGGAATCCTAAATAGACTTGGAGGTCAATATTTAGAGGTTGAATAAAGTACATATCATTTTATAAGAGTTTGAAGCTTCCTGGGTAAGGTAGGGGTTTTTCTAGGGTTTGGCACCAAAACTTGTGTTTAAGGTCTTAAACGGAGAATGAAGAATTAAAATTTTGTAGAAAACTTCTTAACATATCCTTCAAATATATTTTACATGAAATTTTGAATGAACGGCATAAAACCTCAATTTTTGATGGTATTTTGGTAACCAAGTGACAATTACACTCAAAAGACCTAATTAGAGGGGTCAACATAGAAATAAAAGGGATTTTACTTGGAGATAGCCAATACAAGTTTGTATACTAAAAAGCATGGAAATGGGTATCTAGAAATTATTTTAATGTGTCTTGAAACCTCTTGGAAAAAATTTATTCCTTGTAAAACTATGTCAACAAGGCTACTAAGACCTATAACTTAAGAAGAAGAAATAGGTGTGGTAAAGAGTGAAGAATTGAGACTTGGGAATAAAATTTAGTGTGGAGTTTAAGAGCCTAAATAGGTGCTCATATCAACTTTCAATTTTTCTAGGTATGCATAGTTAGTTTCAGCTAGTTTTGGGGAATATCATTGTTCTTAAGGGTAAATAAGATAGTTTGAGTGAAAGAGAAGAAGTTTTATAATTTTTCTTGTTTTCAATCAAGTTGATGGTTGTTATATCATTAAATAGAGGTTATTGAAGTACGTTCCATTGCATTTAAGATTTCACTTAAGGCTTGAGGTATAAATTTGCTTATTTGAACCATGTTCTTGAAGAGTTAATGAAGAGCAACTTGAGACAAGGTAAAGACATTTGAGTTTCTTGTGCTTTTTTATCTTAATGAAGGTTTAATTAGATTTGAACAAAGGTGTGAGAACAAGGTGAATCCATCTAAGGATAAAACGAATTTTTGCATGGTTTGAGCCATTTTAGACAAAAATAGATGATCCTCTAGAAGAAAGCAATAGTATGGTTTTTGGTGATTGATATTATTAGTGCATCGAGTGGGTTGATAATCTCATTATAGATCTACACGGGACCCCTTAATACTCCCTCAAAATTACATTG
Source organism: Taxus wallichiana var. yunnanensis (assembly GCA_018340775.1). NCBI lineage: Eukaryota > Viridiplantae > Streptophyta > Pinopsida > Cupressales > Taxaceae > Taxus > Taxus wallichiana. Next base: position 293,377,057 of record CM031237.1, on the reverse strand, counting down.
TTATATATTATTGTAAATCACATTTTGAATTGAAACAATGTCTTTTTATTATTAATAATAATATTTGGATACTTTATAAATTCTTAGTGTACAATTTCTCAATGACAATACAATGTAAATAATATTTTAGTATCTAATGTTTAATAGTTGTAAATAAAAAAAATGCAATATAATTATTTGTAATTATACCATTTGTAATTACAATTAATATTTCTATTTAAAAAATTATCCAACAAATTTTGTGTCACAATTGTGCCACCCTGTTGTTAATGTTATAGGTCTTGCATTGATTTTACATGGCATAAAGTGGACACAATTGTGATGTAAAATAGGTGCCAAAGTATTGTAAAGGTGATGACAAAGTTGACACGACTAAAAATTTCTATCGCATCAAGTTTGTGTCACTTTTGCAGATTGCACAAATCGATGCAAATTATCGCAAGAAACATGCCAAACATTTCCCAAAAAGGTCAATTTATTACGCAAAAGGAGCCAAAATATGGCACTATTTGGACATTGTGTAGTAGTTGAACTGGAAATGTAAATTTGGAAATTTGTTGACATGAAAAACATTTGTCCTTGTCTACTTTGCATCATTTTCTTATAGAGGTTTTGTAGCAAAAAAAAAAGGCTTCAGTAATGCAAACAACATCTTTATTTATCAATATATTGGTGAGAAACATTTGATGGTAATGGATTATTAAAAAATTAGAAATATATATTATAACATAATTATTTTTAATTACAAGTAATTTTATCATGATTATTTTAATTATTTATAAAAATTTGTTGTGTATGTGTGCACATGTGTGTCGTGTGTGCTTACTTTTAGAAATAAGATACTACAATTCCATAAATTGAATTATTTTCTTTTGGAAAATTATATAAACTATAATTTCATTAAAAAAATTCATAAATGATAAATTAAATAATTTATGTCTACAATACAATAAATATGAATCTTAGTGAAATTAAGTATCATCCCTTCAAAAATACAAATAAGAAACCTATGGCAAGTAAATTTAGACACTAGTCCTCATCATGACCACCATATGTCATGGGATTGTCATAATTACCTACCATATCATTTGCCTCATATGTATTTGAGGGATCCATATCATTATATATGTTTCATTTATACATCATGAACTCCTCACCGTAGTTGGCATCATCCTTATAATTATCTTCAATATCATGTCTATCGATTAGAGTAGATGCTTTCATGATCAACACATACATAATTATATAATTATATAATCACTCAAGTTAAAAATTGTTAAATATTTATTTAAAATAAATAATTATGAACTTTGACACTATTTAATCTGAAGTAGACATTGATTACATTCTCATTGATAAAAAAACCCCTAAAATGAGTTCACTTGTTAAATGCATTAGTGTTTCATCCAAGGGATTTTAGATACTAAAAACTTGCATATTGGACCTAAAATTGTAATTATTCTCTTACAGTAAAATGTAATTTGTGAATGGAGGTATTTACTAATTGTTATAAGCTAGCTTTCTTAAATAAACTTATGAAGTTGTGTGAAATGATAGGGTTCACTTGGCAAATAATTCCCAAAAAACATGAGGTGTTCGTGATGATTTTAGGTATCTAGGTACACATTATTTTTAGGATTTAGCATTACATACTCTCATTATTGGTTCATTTATTACATTACTATCCCTATTTATACATATCTATCATGAAGAAAAAAATGTATATAAAAATTACCCCTTGTCCGATTATATGTGTTGTATATCGCCTTACCAAGGAGACCCCTATGTGCACAACCTTTTCAGGTGTAGGATATTATTTATTCTTTATTTTTATTGTGAATTATTCCTACACATGGATTATCCCTATGCTTGTTGAGTTATCTTGTTTAGGTATACTAGTCATATGGATTTATCTTACTAGTCATGTGGAGTTATCTTGCTAGTCTTGTGGAGTTAGATTAACTTTCAGTATCAATTAGTGGGAGTTGTATGCCTATTCTTAGGATTCTTCACCACTATTCTAGGTGGTAGTTACACTTCCTTCCTCCTATATGTACATCTTGATTATTGAGCTATTCATTAAAGTGTGTTGAGTTAGATCTATTCTCATCTTTTACAATTATATTATTTGATTTTCATACTTGCAGTTTTGTGTGTTTTTTTAGTCTTTCCCTCATGTAATTTATGTCTCACATATCTCATCAGTGCATTCTTTGATCCATTTGATCCATGGAATTATCCGATATGGTATCACATCGAAGCTAGTATTAGCTTGTCTATTTTATTTTCTCGCAAGTTTTTCAATTGAGATTGTTATTTTGCAAGTTGTAGATTAGTGTTTTTGTTGGTTTGTGCTTTATTTTTTTGGTTCATGTTGGTATAGCCCCTTGTAAGATCATATAGTACATATAAATACATGGAGATTGAGTTTAATATCCCTGAGAGTGATTTAGATGACTTATACATCTCTTGGAAGGTGTTAAGACGGTTCACACAACAAAATTCATACTCTCGAAGGTTTTGAATGGCTTATTCAACTCATGTCGAAGATTTCAAAGGCTTAGACAACCCATGCAAAATACTCTAAAGTTTTCAATAACCCATTCATGTAGTTCACAGCCTCTAAAAAATTCTTTACTCTCTCTCACAAGGAATTTCCATCAATTGCGGGGTTGAAAAGGTCATTGAAAAATGCTTTGTTGGCTCTCACAAGGTTCTTCGATCATTACGGGCCCGATAAGACCCTCTACAATGTCCTTCCGACTCACCAAACCTATTGGAATCTTTGTCAAATATTGACAAGAAAAAGAATAGTTTCATTGTTTTTAAAAATTAGAATGCTTCTATTTATAAGAAAATGTTACGATAGTCACAAAACTGCTAACAACAAGAAAGGCCCCAACAGAGACCGAGCTATGAACCAAGTTATTGTTTTAGTGTTTCACATGTTATTGTTTTGTTTTTACATTATGAAGAGGGATTTATTATCCCTCATGCTTGAAACTTATATATATATATATATATATATATATATATATGGGTAAGTGCACAAGTTGGAGGGCAAAAAGTGGACAAGAATACGAAAAAAGTAAAATGCATACGTGTTTTGCTAAAACATGCCCACATTTTAATTTATTTTAGGAATCACCAACCAAAACGTGTATGCATTTTTGTAACATGGATGTGTTTCAAACAAGTCAAAATGCGTATGCGTTATCTTACACGTTTTTGTAGTATGGGCCATGCATATGTGTTTTGGTGGGTTATAGTAAATATAAGTATAAGAAATTAGGGTCACTTCGCGCACCTTATGGAAGTGGTCTCGTAGCTCCAATAGTTATAATCTAGAAGATAGTTTTTCAAAATCTAATCTGGTCAGTACTTACTCATTTTTAGGATTTCAGCAAATGACCTAAAACTTCGTGGCATATATATATTGTAGTGGTCTTTGTTTTGGGAAAGCATATAGTCATTTTTAGGTTTTTTGACCTTCTAAAATGGATTTTGGCCCTACCACCGCTTGAATTGGTACTAATTTTTAAATTTGGTCCATAATTCACTTTAGTGACCATGAATTAACTCTATGATGTTTGTCTACTTCTTACTAAAAAGAGATCCTCACTTTCAGAGATAGAGGATTGTTCCTTGAATGGGATTCCTGTCCCTATGGCCAAAATGAGGTGATTGTAATGTGCCTCCTCCTTAAGGTGTGATAACACTACTAGGTGTTGAATGAGTTGTTATGAATAGTACCAAGTGAATTGCATCAAGTGAACTCAGATGATTGCTCATTCTTAGAAACATGGTGCTCCATATAAAGATCATCCCCTCACCTTTCCTAGCTCTAAAAGCATCCTTTCATGGAATCAAATTCATGATTCTCATACATGATTTTTCTCATATGTCTCTTATGGAGACAAACGATGCCTTAATACTTCACAAATAATGGTCCTTGATAACTCAGTGACATGACTAGCTCATTTTAGCTTGTTCTGAAGGGTGTTCAATTAACTACAAAATGGCCAAAAATGCCTTTTTAGGCCTTCAAAGGAAGTAGTCTCTCATAAAAACTAAATGAGTCGATCGATCACCTTAAACACTATTCCCTACACACTAAAACACATTGAATGATCTTTTTAGGACTTTCCTTTGGGTGAGGGTTTATGATTTAGGTTTTAGGGTTTAGGGATTTAGGGTTTAGGTTTAGTGGCTAAGGGTTTAGGACTCAAGGTTTAGAGTTTAGGTTTAAGGTTTAGTGTTTAAGGCTCATAGTTTATTTTTTAGGTTTTTAGGTTTAGGGTTTATGGTTTAGGTTTATGGTTTAGGGTTTAGGTATAGGGTTTAGGGTTTGGTTTATGGTTTTTAGGGTTTAGGGTTTAGGGTTTAGGGTTTAGGGTTTAGGGTTTCAAGGTTCAAGGTTTAGGGTTTAGGGTTTAGGGTCAAGGTTGAGGGTTTAGGGTTTATGGTTCAAGGTTGGGGTTTAGGGTTTAGGTTAGGTTTAGGTTTAGGGCTTAGGGGGTTTAGGGTTTAGGGTTTAGGGTTTAGGGTTTAGGGTTTAGGGTTTAGGGGGTTTAGGGTTTAGGGTTTAGGGTTTATGGTTTATGTTTGAGGGTTTAGGGTTTAGGGTTTTTAGGGTTTTAGGGCTTAGGGTTGGAGGGTTTAGGTTTAGGTTTAGGTTTAGGTTAGGGTTTAGGGTTTAGGGTTTAGGGTTTAGGGTTTAGGGTTTAGGTTTAGGTTTAGGTTTAGGGTTTAGGGTTTAAAGTTTAGGGTTTAGGTTTAGGTTTATGGTTTATGGTTTAGGGTTTAGGGTTTAGGTTTAGGTTTAAGGTTTAGGGTTTAGGAAAGAGGATCTAGCTAGGGTTTATTTTTAGGTTTAGGGTTAGGGGTTTAGGGTTTAAGGTTTAGGGTTTGAGGGTTTAGGGTTTTGGTTTCAAGAGGTTTTTAGGTTTAGGGTTTAGGTTTAGGTTTAGGTTTAAAGGTTTAGGGTTTTAGGTTTAGGGTAAAGGGTTAAGGGTTTAGGGTTTAGGTAGGTTAGGTTTATGGGGGTTTAGGGTTGAGGGTCGAGGGTTTAAGGTTTAGGGTTTATTTTTAGGTTTAAGGTTTAGGGTTTGAGGGTTTAGGGTTTAGGTTTAGGGTTTAGGAGTTAGGGTTTAAGGTTTAGTACCAACCTTTAGGGTTCAGGTTTAGGTTTAAAGGGTTTAGGAAGGTTTAAGGTTTAGGTTTAAGTTTAGGTTTAAGGGTTTAGGGTTTAGGTTTAGGGTTTAGGTTTAGGTTTAGGGTTTAGGGTTTAGGGTTTAGGGTTTAGGGTTTAGGCTAAAGCCTCTTTTTTTAGGGTTTAGGGTTTGGTTCAAGGTTTAGGTTTAGGGTTTAGGGGGTTTAGGGTTTAGGTTTAGGGGTTTATGATTTAGTTTTTAGGGTTAGGGTTAGGGTTTAGGATTTAGTTCAAGAACCTTTAGGATTTAACATTTAGGCCTTAAGGTTTAGGGTTTATGATTTAGGCTCAGTGGCTTGGGTTTAGGGTTTAAGGTTTAAGGTTTGATGTAGGGTTTACTTAGGTTGCAGGTTAGGTTTAAGGTTAGGGGTTTAGAGTTATGGGTTTAAGGTTTAGGGGTTAGAGATTATGGCTCTAGATTTAGGTTTAGGGCTCAAGGTTTAAGGTTTAGGTTTAGGGTTTAGGGCTCAAGGATTAGGTGTAGGTTCAAGGTTTAAGGTTTAAGGTTTATGGTTTAGGGATTAGGTTTATGGTTGTTATGGTTCATGGTTTATGGCTTAAGGTTCGGGTTTTAGAGTTACTATTGTTTAAGGTTTTGGGGTTAGGTTAGAGCTCTAGGCTCTTGGATTTATAGTTTTAGGTTTAGGGCTTTAGTGGCTTCAGGTGTGGTTTAGGGTTCAGGTCAAGGGTTTAGGGTTATGGGTTTGGGTTTAGGTTTTAGGTTTTAGGGTTTAATATTTAGTGTTTAGGGTTTAGGATTTATTATTTTGGTTTTAGGGTTTAGGGTTTATAGTTTAGGGTTTAGGTCTCATGGTTGAGGGTTAAGGGTTTAGGTCACAAAGTTCAAGGTTCATCGAATTTCAGAAAGGTAGAACATTCAAAGAGAGTCATCAAAATTTGATTTTTCATCATCGTTGATATTTTGAAGGAGGGAAATGTCATATTCCTGACTATCCAATCCTTCCAAAGACCCCTAGTAGTCCTCAATCCTTGGATGTACATGGAGACACTATTACTTGGCTTCCATTTATAATGATAGAGATATTTGTAAATTTGTGTTATGACCTCTAAATCTATATGAATTTCAAGTTTCTTGGAAATCACATCACACCCTTCACTAGGATTGATGACTACCCCTATCTTTTTATTCAAGGGATTTTGAAAACATCCATGGGTTTATCATATAAGGAATTATCAATGAATGGAAGGTCACTAAGTCAGTAGGCCGTAACTCCCATTGAACTAAACAAGAAAGATTTACTAGGTGATTGATAACCCTTAGTGTTCTTAGCCATTCCCTGCTTTTCTATGCTTATTTTGAACACTTTAGGAAGTTTTGTCAAATTTACTATCCATTCCAGTAGAACACTTGAACTTTATATTTCTCCGGAGGAGAGGATACTACAGGAAATTCAATTATGATCCTACACCTTTGCATTGATATATTCTCTATGTTTCTTTTGTTTCCTTTAAGATTATTTTTTTTTGTTGTGATGGTTATTTTTTCCAACTTCCAATGGGTCATCCTGGCTTGCATAATACCATACATGGAAATATGAGAAATGTGAAATTTGTTTCAGAGTGTGAATAAATTTACATTCAAGAGCACAAGTATATGTGGGGAGAAACAAGTTTGGAAGAGATGTGTAATATATGCATTACAAGGCACAAGGTAGATGTCATATCCATTTAGTTACTTGTCCCACCTCTCATAAACAAGGTAGTTCTATAAGCAGACTCAATGATGGTTCTAGGCACGAGACTAGGAAATATTGATGAAATATGGTTTGGTTTAAGGGGGTTTAGGGTTTAGGGCTCATGGTTCAGGGTTTAGTGGTTTAGGTTTAAGGTTTAGGTTTGGTTCAAGGTTTAAGGTTCAGGGTTATGGTTTAGGATTTAGGATTTAGGTTTAGGGTTTAGTGTTTATGGTTAGGGTTTATGGATCGAGGTTAAGGATTTAGGGTTTAAGGTTTAGGTTTAGGGTTTGGGTTTAGGTTTTGGGTTTTAAGATTTAGTGTTTAGGGATAAGGGTTTATGGTTTTGGTTTTGGTTTATTTAGGTGGTTTATGGGTTTGGGTTTAGGTTTAAGGTTTAGGGGTTTAGGTTTATGTTTAGGGATTAAGGTTTAGGGTTTATGGTTTAGGGCTTGGGTTTAGGTTTAGGTTTTAGGGTTTAGGGTTTAGGGTTTAGGTGGCTTTAGGCTTAGGCTTAGGGTATATGGTCTAGGGTTTAGGTTTAGATTTTTAGGGATTGTGGGATAAGGGTGTAGGGTTCAAGGCTTAGGGTTTAGGGTTTAGGATTTAGGATTTGGTGTTTAAGGTTTAGGTTTAGGGTCAAGGTTTAGGGTTTAGGATTTAGTTTTTATGGTTCAGGGTTTAGGGTTTAACATTTAGGGCTCATGGTTCATGGTTTATGGTTTAGGTTTGGGTTTAGGGTTTAGGGCTTAGGGCTTAGGTTTAGGGCTTAAGGCTTAGGGTTTAGGGCTCATGGGTAAGGGCTGAATGTTTAAGGTTTAGGTTTATAGGGTTTAGGTTTAGGGTCTAGGATCAAGGTTTAAGGTTTAGGGGTTTAGGCTCAAGGTTTATAGTTTAGTGTTTAGGTTTATGGCCTATGGTTTAGGGTTTCGATTGTAGAAGTTAAATGCTAAAAGATTTAGGTTGAATGTTGAAATCCTAAAAATTACCTATGTATTGACCAAATTATACTTTAAAAACTATCTCCTAAACCATGACTCATGGAGCTGTGAGACTAATTCCATAAGGTGCAGAGTGACCCTAATTTCTTATATTTACATAAATAAATTTAAATTTATAAGTATAAGAAATAATAAAATATAAATAATAATAAATGAAAACTTATACTTAAACATTTATTTATGTAAATAGAAGCATGTCAAAAGCATACATAATGCTTATACTACATAACATTATATAAACATACGTTATGTTTATACTACATACATGTAATGTATATACTACATTATATACGCATTTTACGCGTTTTTTTTTTTTTTTTTCCCAAGCCATGCCTCAAGGCTTGGGATCCGGTTTGGATCCCCAAGCTTGAGGCATGGACCTGCACAAACACAACAAACAACGTGTTTTTACAAGAAAATGTAAAAATGCCACTTCCTCTATGATAAATCAAAATAAAACAATCGATCCATTTTAAAAAAATTATACCACGACGTAGAGCAGAGTCTCTTCTTTCTAAAAATATAATTTTTCAAATTTTCTGACTAATATAAGGTTTCCATATTATTTATTTTCTAACTATGCCTTTTTATAGCTATTTTTGAAGTGTAAATATGTCTATCTTTCATGGTGTATCTTTTTTTGGGTGATCGAAATTTTTAAAAAAATTATACTAGCCCAAACTAGGCATAATTCTATACATATTCAAAAAAAAAATCTAATTTTCGATATTTTTTGAGGTAGTTAGGGGGCATAGTTGGAGCTCCGTTATTTTTCAAAACATAAAATTTATGTACTAGAAAAATCATAAATAAAAAAATATTCACTAAAAAATCTAAAAAAATGGAGCCCAAACTAGATGCTCCTAGCTATCTTTCTACCAAAGGGTTTTCAAAAATACTAAATGGTGCTCAAAAATGGTGGGGGCACGAAAGTCACTCTATTATGTTTTTTAACAAAAATAGGAGCATCTGTTGGTATTTTAGTTATTTGACCAACTTAAACTTATCCATTTTCAATAAAATTTAGTAGCTTAGAAACTAGACTCTAAATTCTACGAATATTTCTACAACATCTTCCAATTTTGAGTGTAACTATTTTGAAAAAATCATACAAGTTGAAGTTTTTTTAAAGAAAAATGCGTTCACTCAAGAACCCCCTTTTCGCCCCCCAACTTGGTGCATTTACCCATATATATACATCAAAGTACAAATTAAAGCCATATAACTATACTACCTAAAGTTACAAAAGATATCTTGTAGGAGGAAACAACAATCTTGACATAAAAACTTACAAATCAACAAAATAGATATACGTTATGCAGCTATACAAGACTATTCTTTCTCATAGTTCCATACGAGAAAGAGAACTTGAGATTGGTGCAGAGCCAGAGAGTAGTCTCTCCTTCCTTTCATGAAATTTCTTGTAATCATCCATAGCTCAAAAAATGCATAAATTTTGAACCGACGCTTGAAGACACAAACATTCCCTTTTCAATCAAAATCCTCTCGAGATGGAGGAGGGCCAGTTAAAACCTTTAGAATCTCATCCTTCCCTTCAGGCATGGCCACAGTCTTACATCATTTTTCCACCATAGGGTAAGGGTTTTCTTCCCCTTCCCCTAACAATCATGACTCATAGTTCTCCCTCAAGTGCAATGTCACTCTCAGTTCTCTATTTAAATACCTTGCACACCTTTCTCTCCAATATTCCTACTTTCTTCGACAACTCAGAAATAACTTTAGTATGAGAATTTACATCGTGGAGTGCACCTCCTACTCCCATAACCTTTGGGTGAAATTTGTTCTAGATAGGCTTCAGGCCAAGGTCATCCTTGAAAGTAAAATATGAATATCCTTCAGGAAAAATCTTCTAAACGAGGAATTGATACATTTGAAAGATAGGGGTAATACTAGCTAGCCTAGCAAGAAAACCAAAATGGACACTGTCAACAGAAGAAAAATCCTCCACTGACTCCATGGGATTAGGCAAGGTTAAGACATGATTGACAAAGTATAATTCAACATCATTGGCATAAAATATTTTATGCAATAAGCTCCTTGGAATGTAAGCCATAGTGGGTCACTGGTGATTGGGTAAACAAAAATAAAATATTTTAATGGGAAACTCTAAAGCTTAAGCAACATAGGATGAGAAAAGAGAGAGAGAGCTCAAATTGGCACACTTATACAAATTTTCCTTCTATGCAATTCACCATAACTACAAAATCAAAACATTAATACATTTAATTCAAATTTGTGTGAACTATGAAAAATATAAAGTGTATTCTAATTCAACATTCGTGCGTAACAAGATAACAAAATTGAAAAGTATAATGATAAAACATTTATATTTGAGCCAATATTAATTATATTCATGGGAAGCTACATTAATGAAAAATGTGTGACACCATCTTCTATTTATTAACCCACGGGCCACTCATAAATCATAAATTATAATCATTATATGACTTGATTTCAAGCTACTTCCTACTAGTACTCATGGCTTTTATAACTGATGTAGATTTAATACGTCGCTTTTCCTGATTCTCCATGTATTCCCATAGATATTTTTTTTCTTTTCATATATCTAAGTTCCATTAATTCATATGTTTCTTGCCCCTTTCCCATATAACCTCATTAATTTCTAAATATGATGATGTAAAATTAAAGGGCTCGAGGAGACCTCTCCAACGAGACCAATTTTGCAATAATTGGAGTAGCAGAGTGAAAGTTATGGTCATTTGAAATTTTACATATTGGGAGGAATAGGAAAATGACACATGGTAGCTTCTGATTGGTCACTGAGATTTCCTTTGAAACGTATACCCTCGACTTCCACTATACAATCATGTTGTAGTGTGTATTAGAGGAAGAAAAACAAAGCCAATAAAAGATGTCGATGCCCAAGTCTTTGTTGAACAATAAGATAGTCAAGAATCAAATTAAGAGGCTTAAGAGGCCAAAAACAACCATAGGATCATTGTTAAGAAACTTTGGCATAGACCAAAGGGTATTAATTCCAATTTCCCATGTGAGAAGAAAGTTGAAAGGATGTGTCTTTTCTCAAAAGGGACAAAGTGGAATCGGTGTAATCAATTTCACAACATGTTACATTATCATGAAAGATGACATAAAATACAAGAATCCTAAATATAAAATAAGAGATGAAGAATATGGAGAATGTACAACAGATGAAGAGATGATTTGGCAAGAAATTATGATGGAATCCCAAATCAGAAAAATCAAACCTATTTGAAGATGAAGAAAACTATAGACAAGCTAGAAAAATAGCTTGTGAAGATCCTAAATGGTGAAGAAGAAGTCAAATAATATGAAGACAAAGTTGAATTAGTTTGGAAGAGACCATGGGAAGATGAATACCAAAGCACAAACCTGATTTTATATTGTAGCTAAGAGTTGAAGAGGAAAAGAAGAGAAAGAATGAAGACAAAGACCAATTTTGTAAGATTTGGAGTAGCAGAGCGAAAGTTATGGTCATTTGAAATTTTATAGATCGGGAGGAATAGAGAATGACATGTGGTAGATTCTAATTGGTCACTGAGATTTATTTTGCCACATGTGCCCCCAATTTCCACTCTACCTCACCTCACCAAAACCACAAACCCTAAACTTTATTCAATCGGTTCATTTCATGAGCTTGGATTCTACATTAGAATTCCTTTCCTTGAGGAGGCTTAGAATCTTGCCACATGTTCGTGTGATATTCAATTACTAATGGCAAGGCTTATTATGCATATTTTTATGCTCAAGTGCCCACAATGGGTGACACTTGGCCACTCTTTATTCATTGCGGCTTATCAAAAGGTTTAAGGAGTATTGTAAATTTTACGAGGCCTTTTAAAGGTTTATCAGCTTCCAAATATGGCTTTGTTCTATGGGATTTTAAACAAGATCCACCTAAGTCCATTATAAATAAGTTATCCAGATTCTAAATTAATCTAGGGGTTAATTAAAATTTTGGGATAACAATGTCCTTGAATCTTTTGCAACATCAAAATGCTTCCACATGTGTTACCATGTATAGATACTAAGATACGTATGGATACATGATGTGAAGTATGATTTTATTAAATTATTTTAAATATGTTACATCGTTCGATATATTAAAGTTAACAAAACAGATCTATTCTAGGAAGAATGTTTGATACACTCACATTTCAAATAGAAGTTCCCAGAATAGGCCTAAAAAAGTGACAAATTGTCATCCATTGAATGAAATTTGAAAATAGACTAAATTTGAAATCTACATTGAAAGATGTAATCATTTATAATGATGTGCTACTACTTACGAGGTAACATTTAACATCCATTTTATTGTAGAAAGTATGTTGTAACTTAAGGCTAAATAGATTCATAGAAGTTACAGACCATGTAAGACTCAAAATATTCATTTTTTCGAGTAAGTTTCATCTTGCATTTGATTATTTAAATATTATCTTTTTATAAGTAGCACTGTATAATCCTTCACTTTGAAATATTTCAATATAAGGGTTTACAAATTAGGGTTGAGGGTTTCTAGAATCCAAAATTCCAAGCATGTCTACTTCCATAGGAGCCCAAAATAAAATCCCAATCCCATATGCCAAACTGCTTAAAACCCCTAGTTTTACTGATGAATATCATGATATTTATGATCATGTAATTGGCACAAGAACCTCACTGACTTAGATACTTGTCTGAGAATAAGGAAATTGCAAATAAGCGTTTAAATCCATTAGGTTGGATAACATGGGGTTGGATTGGGACGCATGATTCTCCACAAGGTTTTACCCTACCCTAAATTTTTCATGCTCTATGCCTAGAATTATGATGGAAAAAATAAATTGTTGTAAATGACAGAAGAAGAAATGTTGTCCATTATGGAGGTAAATCTTGGTTGTGTGTTGGGGTTTGAAAGTAAAGAATTAGGAACTATTAACATAAACCTAGAAATAATTGCTAATGATTATCATGCCACCACTCAAAATGACAAAGATGATTTTGTGAAAAATAACAATTGATGGAATGGTACCAAAAGGGAAGCCTCCATATACAATTGTGATGTTTAAACCATGGGTTAGGGATACCATTTCTATGCTAGCATTTTTCCTTGGATTCGATAGTAATGAGCAAGTGGATGTAACCCTCCTCGAAATGGTATATAATATCCATTTTGTTTCTCCATCTCGTGTATACAAATTTGTTGAGCACATTGTAGAATCTATGCATAAACAATTCTTAACAATTAAAGAAGGCTCGACACTAATACCTTTAGGTTCACTACCTACTTGTGCTATTTATTTCTATGGTGGTTTGTTGAATGGTTTAAACAAGCTTGCAATTCATCCCTACAATGATGTTGAGGGTCGGCCAAAAGTATTGCTTACATTAACTGAGTGGACCCCCAAGATAAGGATGTTTGATAATCAAAGGGACTATAATCAATTTGTGGACTAATTTTAGACTCCAATTTATCAAGAAATTTCAAAAATTACAATGCCTAGATTTCCTATGACTTATAGATATTTCATTCAACTGGGATCAAAATATAGTTAGCTGACTTATACTATGCTACGGTTTTAAGGATCAAGAGTACGACCTTACAAATTACCAATACATGTGACAAAGAGGGTTTTTTCCTTGGAATATATACGAAAATGAAAAACACAGATATAGTGTATTTGTTTACTCAATAAAAGAGGAACATAATTTTTTCCTTACCATTTTTATGTGAAGGGTTAACATTTGAGAGAAAACATTCAATTTGGCACATGAAATTTTACAAATTTTAAGTTTGATGTTGATTCTCACTGGTTGTATGACCCATGTGAGGTGATTAAAGCAAGGGTAGTGGTGAACAAGAACTCTGCCACTAAAATTCAACATGAAATTAAACCCCTGCTAGAAAAATGAAAAACAAGAACTCTTGGGATGATGTAAAAAAAAGTAATGGATGAAATTTTTATTGAGAAAGGAATTAGTTTTCAAGAGTTGTCAACAAAAATTTTGGGATTACATCCACAAAAAGAGGCAAAGGCATTTCAATATGAAATTTTTTTATGCAAAAGCTAATAAAAATTCCTCTTCTAAAAACATGCCAAAGCATCTAGATGTTGTTTTGTGAGATAAAAATTGGACAAGGTCAAAAATAACTACCGTTGGTTTATGAGGTCGGACTAGGTGATCCAAGAGTTACACACTTCCCGTCAGGCGAAATGACTCGCCCAAACAACAGTTTGGATCACAACTTCTTTTTAAAACTAATGATCTTCCATTTTCATGGCTCAATGAGTTTCATCGTAAATCCTTCATTTCATGACTCCTTCATTTCATGACAAAACAACCGATCCTTCATGTTTGTTTATGCATAGTATATTATATATACTGGTTCTCTTAACGCTTCGGTTATCGAAGTGATCCATTTAAGAAGCATATCTCAATATCTCATATCGATATTCATCTGACATCCTGCATCTTAAATTAAGTGATAAGGACAACGCAACCAGCACTTGCGATACTTTGGCCAAAGATTTTCACATGCTTTGCATGATCATATTCCTGGATGTGATACACATCAATGGAATACGTCCTTCACTTCACTTCACCTGTTATCTAGAATGGTCTTTCCTGGTTCCTACCAGTCCTCTCGATTTAAGGTCAGATTTAAACTTCCAATTTCCAACTAGCAATATGAACGAATATAGGAAGGCACTCCTGGTAACTAAAGATACGCAGACATACGGTGTCGTTCCCCACGACTCCGTGTGTCTAGTTATCTTTAGTATCCGGAGTCACTCCGTATACCTGATCATACTCCTATCCCCTGCCAAGAACTTCACATTCAGCCTATGTATTCTTGATGTTTTAATTTAATATGTCAGCCTATAACATTGTGTCGTCATGAAGACCCCGTCTTCATTGTAAGCCGGCGTATGTCAATGTCCTACGGAATCCTCCCATCGAGAGTACACATCCCGCTCAAGTGATTTGGATATGATCTTAATATTTTAAAATCAACTTTCAAAGAACCATGTTGATCCCTTTATCCTCGCTTCCGTTACAGTTGTATATAGCTAAGAGAGACTAAATCCATCCTTTAGCTTGCTATGCATCTTCTCCTTCGTGTCGAAGGGCTGCATTTCTCTACTTGGTTCTCTTCTTAATCATTGGATTAAGCAGCAATTTATCGACGGACGTGATAAGTTTAACCTATTAAACTTAACCAAGATTTTCAAAACTGTAACTAAATTCAAAATTCTAGCTTATTAGACGTCATTTAAACGAGGTCTAATTCCCAATAAATGTATTCATTTATTTTCCTTAACCTTACATAGTTAAGGTCCATTAGTTATGGATATACTTATCCCATATCCTTTATTCTGAATTTAACATACGAGGTCATTAATGGAGTTCGAAAGCGAAGTTCGATTACTCCGAAGTTAATTGATATTCCTTAGCTTCCAAGCTAATCCTGAATACCTATCAGTTATGGATTCATATTCTTCCTAATCCTTTTTAATGTCAATTAAAAATTCATCTTTACCCAAGTATGAACTAATTGCACATTTCAACTTAAAAGTTGCATTAAGGTAAGAATAGATATCAATTCCCATTTAGCATCCATCCAAGGACAATTAAATAAATCCAAATCAGGAATAACATTATATTTCCAATTTAGTCAACAATATCAAACTGATATAATTATTAAAATATCACACTTGTATTTGTATTCATCAATTCATGTCATAATCCATACATTTGCCAATCCAATTGAATGGACATTGTTTACATAAAACATCATTACAACTCATAGATAGAAGAATATACTTTCTTCTTTTTACAATTCCTCAAAGAGGAATAAAAGTAAACAAATACAATTCATCTTCAACCAATCAAGAAGCATCAGAAAACAACCATGTCTTCATTCTAATCAAATTCCATCTGCAAAATTATTTGCACGGCCGGGCTTCAATGAATCGAGCATATTAAGCACTTATCATTAAAATGAGGTGCTTCAATTAACTGTCTCAATAAAAGAACCCTGCTTTTATGAAACGACAGTAAGACATCAATCAAGAAATAGGCACAAAAAGAATGATCAGCATAACAACTGAACCATCAAAATACCATCACAATCAGCCAAAGAACTGCTGTCCCATTTTCCACATAACCGTTACAAGTTCCAAATTACAATATTTGTAAAGTTAGGAATACAAGTAGCATACTGCTGATATAACATACTGTTATCCTTTCCACACCTTTCATTAATAATAAATGCAAAGGTTAAAACTAACTGAAACGTAAACCCATTACTTTCCTTTCAGTTCATGCATCATATTAGATTCCAAGCAATCAAGCACAGACAAGAAAGTGAACAGCAATGCATATAGTTGCTCATATCTAAGCACTACAAAATTCGTTAATAATGATTACAAATTTTCAACTGAATGAAAGAAGAAAAGATCATTTTTCCAAGTCATTCATCCATATCCCTATTTCTTTCCTCATGACTGTCCTAAAAATGGAATCCAAACGAGACACAAATCAAGATAACAGTTCAGAGTGAAACTTACAAAATCCATTCAGAATTCACTTTCCAGCAGTAAGAGTAATTTCATTCATAATCAGCTTTAAATGAAAACAAGGAAGAATTTATCATCCTTATCAATACTTCATTTAAATCAGGCTCATATGCATATCCAAAACAGGTTAGTACATCATCGTATTTATCATAGATCAAATAGTATAAGGATGCATACTATATATTTACCGTACTAGAAGAAACCATAATTCTTTCACTGTATGGTAAACCAGATAAACAGTTATACAATCATGCAATCAATTATTCACATGATTTTCTAATTCTATGAACGCATTCCGTTCAAAATAAAATTTATTCATTGTTGTTACCTACAGCAAGTCCAATCATAATGCACAGTAAGACTTCAATGCTATTTCCAGAATTCAGACAGCAAAAGAGAAGAATTCGTTCTTTAACTATTCAAATAAGAAAACAACCATTTTCTTCAACTCACTAAGAATTATTCATGCCGGTTTCATTTCTTCTAAATGACTGTGCAAAATCAGAGACCACAAGAAACATTCAATTATTTCATTTGTAAAAACAAAGACTTAAAAACCATTTAAATGCCATGTGATTTTCATCCAATAATCGAACTTAAATCAAAAACCACATAGGAGTTTTTATCAAATCAAAACAAAGTATAAGAAGAATTCCAACCAATAAAAACTTTAAACATGATTTTCTTCACAATGAACTAAAAACACCCAAATCCAATGTGATTTATCATATCAAACACAACTTTAAAGATAGTAGAAAATCCATTTCAAAAGCAACTGCACAACAAAGTATAATAGTCCACAAAGAATGACAACTTCAAAAGCAATCGAACAACATCACTAAAAACAACAAATATTTTCACAAATCATAACAAAAACTTTCACAAGAAGAAAACAATATCACAAAACAAATTCATTATAAGTAATGAATTTATTTAATGAAATACCAATATCCATAAGCTCAAAAAGATATCATATTTCTTTTTCCTCAACTCAAACAGATCAATAAACAAAAAGATCAACCATCCTTCAAAGAAAACTCAAAAACCCAAATTTCTATATTTTAAGCAACAAAATACAATCAATCCAAGTTCAATTCATGACAACAAAACAATAAGACAGCATCCATTTCCCTCAAATCAAATTCGTATATTTACAAGAAAAAGAAATGCCGTATCCATCATAATCAAACCAAAGACAAAAGAGAAAGGATCTATTTCACTTTTAAAAGAAATCGTATTTTCAAAAAAAGAAACAACAACTTGATTACTCGCACATCTAACCGCACAAAATGATATAAAGTTCATAACCCATCAAAGTTCAAAAAGAAATGCTATTCCAAAAACCCAAAAAACAGAAAGAAAAACAACTCTTATTTCTTTTTTTTTTTTTTCCATAGAAACAATCATTCAAGTTCGTAAAACAAGAGAAGGGATTATACAAAAGTTCATATGACAAAAGAACAACACAAATAAAACAACTCACAAATATAACCATAACATGAACAGAAGAGAAAATACCTATTTCAATTCTCCATTTAATCACAAAAACCAACACAACATGGAGATATTCCATTCAAAGAAAATGCAAAGACAAAGCTTTTTAAACACAACAACCAGAAACGATTTTACCTATCATTTCCAAAAATGACAGCAAGAATCAACTAAATCCAAATCGTATCAACACGACAACAATCACATAAACCCAAAACCCAAGAGCAGGGTTGTTTTAATGAGACGTTTAAACAAAGCAAGTATTTTTAAAGAGAAGGGCTTAACATGCCTGCAATTTCTTTTCCAAACTCGAAGAAAACTGCGTTTTCGAAGATATTTCCTCCCTCGGCGATGCACAAGACGAGCTTTCCAACAATCCTTTCCTCTTCAGGCTCAGCAACAACCTCCAAATTTCCAAAGAACAGTGATAAATCCAAAGAAACTGGTTCGACTGAACCAAACAAAAAAACCAAATGCAGAGCAACTTCACCAAATCCAAATCGACACAATGAACAATCAAATTTCCCTCATACACTTTCCAAGGTGAGCTGGTCGCGAGGACCAAGAGAATTTAATGCATTAAAGGCTCTGCCTTTTCCAAATTTCCACGCCACTGCCAACTTGAGTTGGCGAACTCCAAATTTCAAATTTCACATGCAAAACCAAATTTGGTTCCATCTCCAACTAGATACCTCCGCCACTTACCTGCCCCGCCAAACTGGCGCTGTCCACGTATGGACTCCCATTTAATGCCATTGAATACCCCTTCATCCTTATCCTCTCCCTCCAAGGGTCTGCGCGCCCCCTTTAGGTTAGGATTAGTTTAGGATGTATATTAGTATTCAACCTAGGTCATAGTTTAGTTTTAGGTTAATAGGACTTAGGTTTATTTCCCTTTTTTTTTTTTTTTGTAATTTAAAAATCCACTTAGGATAGTAGTTTAGGATGTATGTTAGAACTTAGGATTAGCTTAGGATTTAATTCCTTCTAACCACTAACATTAATCAACCTCTAATCCAGTCTCTCAACTGACACTCATATCAATGTTGTGCAGGACGTTTCGTCCTTTGTTTCACATGCCAAAGCCACCCGTGTCCAGACATTTCCTGCCTCACGAGGTCTTAAGTTCGACAGTACAGGGTTCAAGAATCGAACCTTTGTCGTTGGCATTTATGTGCCAGCTGCTCATACCTGCAATCAGGCGCTGCACATTTATATCAACCTCCGGTTCGGTTCAAGAGTAAATCGACAAAGCAATCACAAGAAGACCACAGCATACTTTGGATCAATGGAATTGATTCAAGGTGTGCTGTCAATCAGCAAAGAGAGTTTAGCAAGTATACGACAATTTTTCGTCACATCAGCAAACACACAAGCAACAATAACTACTGTCCTATGCAATAAATTACAGCATGCAAGAATCCAAGTTAAGCAACACATTCCTTTAAGATCGAATATATCTTAACATGTTTGCCTTCATTTCAAAGTTAGCTTATAACAAGTATGAAAATATTCACCAAGATAACTTACAAAATCAGGGTGTTACATTCTTCCCTCCTTAAAGAATCATCGTCCCGATGATCAGATTAAACAAATCAAGGAGTTCCTAGGACAAAGTTCAGTTATTGTCCTTTCATTCATAAGTTCATACCAAAAACAGATTCACTCTTAAAAACAATGTTTTAAGACAACTGTACAATAGACTAATAATTGTCTAAATTTGGTAGAATTATCAGTTCCTCGAATTTCAAATTCGATTAAACAGATGTGGAAAAGTAGATCTCATTTCTTCGAGATTTTCCCAAGTTGCACTTTCTTCGCTGAACTGGTCCCACTGGACCTTACATTGGTTCACTTCGCGATTTCTCAAGTACAACAAGAGTTCCCAAAGACTCGAATGGGCTTAACCACGATTATTCCCGGGTCTTGACCGCAAGGAATTCCAATTTAAAGCACATGTGATAAATCTGTCACGTATTTCTTAAGCAAAGAAATATGAAAACATCATGCATTTGAGAGACAAAGAGGAGGTAATGCTAGACGATAAGCTACAGTGGGTTGATTATTTCAACAATTTCAAAAGGTCCCACGTAACGTGGCGACAACTTGGCAGCCTTGCAAAAGTTATTGAGCTCTTTTTCGGCTTCACCCAAGAAAGACCTTCTCTCCCAGCTTTATAATGTCTCACAACCCGCTTTAAGTCTCGCATAGCTCTTTTTGCCTATTGGCGGCCTCCTTTAGATGTTCCCGAATCATTTTGATTTGTTGTTCCATTTCCATAAGGATTTCTAGCCCAATTACCTCTCTCGTCCTCAACGTTGTCCCACTGATGTGGGTTCTCGCATTTTCTTCCATACAATGCTTCAAAGGGTGCCATTTTTAAAGAGGCATGATAGGTGTTATTGTAAGCAAATTCTACCAGTGGAAGGTATTCCTCCCATTTATACTGCTGGTCCATGCAATACATCCTTAACATGTCCTCTAAAACCTGATTAACTCTCTCAGTCTGTCCATCCGTTTCTGGATGATATGCAGAACTGAAGTTCAATTTAGTCCCCAAGGCCGCATTAAGCGTTTGCCAAAACCTTGATGTCATCCTCGGATCTCTGTCCGATATGATTAATTCCGGTATTCCATGCAATCTGAAGATTTCATGTACAAATCTTCTTGCTAGCACTGGTGCATCGTCCTTCAAATTACCAAAGAATGAAGTGTGCCACTTTGGTCAATTTGTCGACTACAACCAGATAATGTCATGCTTATTTCTTGACATAGGCAATCCTTGAACGAAATCCATCGTTATCACTTGCCATTTATACTCTGCATGGAATACCGTGGGGATACAATAATCCAAATGGGTGCATATGTTCCGCCTTAACACGCCGACATTCCAAGCAAAGGTGTTACAAATTCTACCACATCCTTTTTCATTCCCTTCCAAAAATATTGTGCTTAAGATCAGTGAGCATTTTCGTAATGCTGTGGTGTCCGTAAAAGGTGAATTATGAAATTCAGTTAACAATTTCCCTCTTAAGTCATTTGCCAAAGGTATATATACCCTGTTTTCGAACCTCAGAATTCCTTCATTATCAAAATGGAATCCTTTATACCTGACATCCTTCGGGTCTGCAGCAAGTGCTGTTTTGACTTGCTGGAAATAAGGATCTGATTCCAAGGCATCTTTCACCTCATCCTTAAACTGAGTTCTTAACGTTATAAGAGCAGAGATATGCTTCCTTCGACTCAGAGCATCTGCTACTCTATTTTCCTTGCCCTTGATGTAGCTTATATCAAAATCATACTGAGATAGAAATTCTAACCATCTTCGCTGCCTTGCATTCAGATTTGGCTGAGTAAAAATATACTTCAGCCCCAGATGGTCTATTTTTAACTCGAAAGGCTTGCCTAAAAGGTAATGCCTCCACATTTGAAGTGCATGAACAATGGCAGCGAGCTCTAGATCGTGTGGAGCATAATTCTGTTCATGTAACTTAAGCTTTCTGCTTTCATAAGCGATGACATGGTTATTCTGTAATAGAATACCTCCAAGGCCTTCTCCTGAGGCATCCGTTACAACCATAAAATTTCCATTTGGATCAGGTACCAAGATAGGTGCTGAAGTTAACTGTTCCTTTAAATTCTTAAAGGCAGATTCACATTTGTCTGTCCAGACAAATTTCTTATCCTTCTTTTGCAGCGAAGTGATTGGGGCAGCAATTTTTGAAAAGTCCTTAACGAACTTTCGATAATATCCAGCCAAGCCCATGAAGCTCCTCACTTCGTGCACGTTCTTAGGCGCAGGCCACTCAGTTATAGCTATGATCTTTGAAGGGTCAACAACTATCCCATTCTTGCTTATAACGTGTCCCAAATAATGCACCTCTGCATCATAAAAGGAACATTTGGACAGTTTTCCATACAACTTCCTCTTTCTTAAAATTTCCAGCACTATCCTTAGATGTTCTTGGTGCTCTTCGACATTTTTAGAGTATATAAGAATATCGTCCAAGAATACAAGCACAAACTTGTCTAAGTATTCTTGAAAAATATTGTTCATTAGATTCATGAAGGCGGCAGGTGCATTAGTCAACCCAAAAGGTAACACCGTGAACTCATAATGCCCGTACCTCATTCTAAAAGTTGTTTTATGAATATCTTCTTCCTTTATTCTCAGCTGATGATACCCTGATCGAAGATCTATTTTTGAATAAACTGATGCTCCTCGCATCTGATCGAACAGATCATCAATCCTAGGAAGTGGGTATCGATTTTTAATAGTTGCTTTGTTCAGCATTCTGTAATCAATGCACAACCTCAATGTGCCATCCTTTTTCTTTACAAAAATTACCGGCGCTCCCCAAGGTGAGACACTCGGTCTTATCAGCCCCTTAGTCAGAAGTTCTTGTAACTGAGCCTTCAGCTCTACCAACTCAATGGTAGTCATTCTATAAGGTGCCTTAGATATGGGTTCAGTTCCCGGTTTGATTTCTATTGCAAAGTCAAACTCACGTTTGGGTGGAAGACCTGGCAATTCCTCCGGAAACACATCACGGAAACCCCTTAACAATGGATATCTTTCCATGAAATCATTATCTTCCTCCGCATTTTCTGTCACTTTTACTGCATACAAAGTGCAGCCTCTATTTTTAGCCCTTTTTAGTTGCATAGCCGTCAGTTTCCTAACTGCAACTTCCCGTTTTACACCTTGAATGATCGCTGCTTTTCGCAGTCATCGAAGCAATGATTTGTTTTTCATAACAATGACCTTTGCCTTATGTTCAGCCAACCAGCTTAACTCCAATAATGATATCATATGATCCTAGAGGAGTGACATACAAGTCAACTTCGGTGGAGAAACTAGCAGATCAAGAATTGCCCCAAAAAGGCACATTTTGACTGTATGGACAACATTATTCCCATAATGCACTGTCCATGTTTTATCCATTCTTTCAGCCTTTCTTTTTAATTTCATTGCAAGTTTAGCAGAAATAAAGCATTCTGTAGCTCCAGTATCAAAAAGTATGACTACAGGTGTACCGAATAACTTACCCGTAACTTCTATGGGCGTCACTTGCTTTTCAGCTTGTCTGTTAGCCACTGCAGCGTGTATCCTATGCTGCTGACCGCGATCATCCTTCTTCAGAGGACAGTGATTCGCATAGTGGTCCTTTCCACAGTTGAAGCATCCTCCAACTGGCCCTTTTCTAGGCTCAAATTTGTTACCAGCCTTGAAGTTATCATTCTGGCTTCCATAGGACTTCTGTCCAATGCCATTAACTTTTGTGAAGTTGTTCCGCACGCTATTTACAGGTCTGTTCATCACAGATTTCTTGTTGTTATCTACAACAATTTTGTTTTTCACACCAAACCTTTTCCAAGGTCCCCTTTTTGGTGCAAGAGACGAAGAAGAATTGGGAATCTTCTTCCTTATCTCTTCCCTGTGAGCAGATATTGCCCTCAATTTTTGTTCCTGTCTGATTGCCTTTTCGACAACTCCATCCATGGTGGTTGGGCCGTGGACATCCACTTCGCCACCAATGATGGGATTCAGTCCCATTATGAATTTCCGTATTCTGAACTTC
Organism: Taxus wallichiana var. yunnanensis; assembly: GCA_018340775.1. Classification (NCBI taxonomy): domain Eukaryota; kingdom Viridiplantae; phylum Streptophyta; class Pinopsida; order Cupressales; family Taxaceae; genus Taxus; species Taxus wallichiana. The sequence continues at coordinate 293,353,495 of CM031237.1, read as the reverse complement.
TCATCAGCTTGGTACTGCGGCACATACTTAAGGAGTTTAGTAAACCCTTCCCAGTATTCCGTCACCGACAGCCTTCCTTGCGACCAGTTCTGAAATTCAGTCATTTTCCTATCAAAATAGAGTTGAGGCAGCCATCGTTGCCTAAAATAACCCTTAAATTGATCCCAAGTTATGTCTGATTCGACAATATTCAGCTCAACCTTACGGTTGTCCCACCATGATGATGCTTCATGAGAAAGCTGATATGCTCCCCATATCGCTTTAGTCTCTTCGGAGAAGTTTCTTATTGCAAAGTATTTCTCCATTTCACTGAGCCAGTTCTCAGCTCCGTCCCCAAGGGTTGTTCCATCAAACTTTGGAGGACTTATTCTCTTTATATCATTTGTAAGTTCAGCTGCTAATCTTGCCCTTTTATTTTCAGGGGATTAGAGCAATTACATTATTATCATAAGATACTAGAACAAGGGATTTTTTTTTTTTTTTTTTTTTTTGATAACGTTCTCTGTTATGAATTATAAAATTCAAACACACGTTCAAGTTTTAATAATTGTTTCTCGCCCAAACAACACAGCTTTGGATCACACAATTTCTTTTTAAAACTAATGTTCCCCTGCTCGCATATTTACAATATGGAACACACACATTCAATGCCATTCAATCTATATAATGATTCTATATGCTGTAAATGACTCGAGGAACTCGCCGATCTTCCATTTTCATGGCTCTGAGTTTCATCGATCCTTCATTTCATGACTCGGCAACAACCGATCCTTCATGTTCGTTTATGCATAGTATATTATATATACCAGTTCTTCTTAACCGCATTTCGGTTATCGAAGTGATCCATTTAAGAAGCCTATCTGAATATCTGTTACTGATATTCATCTGACATCCTGCATCTTAAATTAAGTGATAAGGACAACGCAACCAGCACTTGCGATACTTTGGCCAAAGATTTTCACATGCTTTGCATGATCATATTCCTGGATGTGATACACATCAATGGAATACGTCCTTCACTTCACTTCACCTGTTATCTAGAATGGTCTTTCCTGGTTCCTACCAGTCCTCTCGATTTAAGGTCAGATTTAAACTTCCAATTTCCAACTAGCAATATGAACGAATATAGGAAGGCACTCCTGGTAACTAAAGATACGCAGACATACGGTGTCGTTCCCCACGACTCCGTGTGTCTAGTTATCTTTAGTATCCCGGAGTCACTCCGTATACCTGATCATACTCCTATCCCTTGCCAAGAACTTCACATTCAGCCTATGTATTCTTGATGTTTTAATTCGGGAGGGCATTGTAATATGTCAGCTATAACATTGTGTCGTCATGAAGACCCCGTCTTCATGAAGACACCTTGCTGTAGCTGGCGTATGTCAATGTCCTACGGAATCCTCCCATCGAGAGTACACATCCTGCTCAAGTGATTTGGATATGATCTTAATATTTTAAAATCAACTTTCAGCAACCATGCTGATCCCTTTATCCTCGCTCCTGCATATAGCTTGTATATAGCTAAGAGAGACTAAATCCATCCTTTAGCTTGCTATGCATCTTCTCCTTCGCATCAAGGGCTGCATTTCTCTACTTGGTTCTCTTCTTAATCATTGGATTAAGCCCAGCCTGTTACGACGACGGTGATAAGTTTAACCTATTAAACTTAACCAAGATTTTCCCAACTGTAACTAAATTCAGAATTCTAGCTTATTAGACGTCATTTAAACGAGGTCTAATTCCCAATAAATGTATTCATTTATTTTCCTTAACATTACATAGTTAAGGTCCATTAGTTATGGATATACTTATCCCATATCCTTTTTATTCGAATTTAACATACGAGGTCATTAATGGAGTTCGAAAGCGAAGTTCGATTACTCTGAAGTTAATTGATATTCCTTAGCTTCCAAGCTAATCCTGAATACCTATCAGTTATGGAATCATATTCTTCCTAATCCTTTCTAATGTCAATTAAGAATTCATCTTTACCCAAGTATGAACTAATTGCACATTTCAACTTAAAAGTTGCAATAAGGTAAGAATAGATATCAATTCCCATTTAGCATCCATCCAAGGACAATTAAATAAATCCAAATCAGGAATAACATTATGTTTCCAATTTAGTCAACAATATCAATTGATATAATTATTAAAATATCACACTTGTATTTGTATTCATCAATTCATGTCATAATCCATACATTTGCCAATCCAACTGAATGGACATTGTTTACATAAAACATCATTACAACTCATAGATAGAAGAATATACTTTCTTCTTTTTACAATTCCTCAAAGAGGAATAAAAGTAAACAAATACAATTCATCTTCAACCAATCAAGAAGCATCAGAAAACAGCCATGTCTTCATTCTAATCAAATTCCATCTGCAAAATTATTTGCACGGGTCGGGCTTAATGAATCGAGCATATTAAGCACTTATCATTAAAATGAGGTGTTTCAATTAACTGCCTCAATAAAAGAACCCCGCTTTTATGAAACGACAAGAAGACATCAATCAAGAAATAGGCACCAAAGAATGATCAGCATAACAACTGAACCATCAAAATACCATCACAATCAACCAAAGAATCGCTGTCCCATTTTCCACATAATTTTCCACATAACTGCTATAAGTTCCAAATTACAATATTTGTAAAGTTAGGAATACAAGTAGCATACTGCTGATATAACATACTGTTATCCTTTCCACACCTTTCATTAATAATAAATGCAAAGGTTAAAACTAACTGAAACGTAAACCCATTACTTTCCTTTCAGTTCATGCATCATATTAGATTCCAAGCAATCACGCACAGACGAGAAAGCGAACAGCAATGCATATAGTTGCTCATATCTAAGCACTACAAAATTCGTTAATAATGATTACAAATTTTCAACTGTATGAAAGAAGAAAAGATCATTTTCCAAGTCATTCATCCACATTACTATCTCCTTCCTCATGACTGTCCTAAAAATGGAATCCAAACGAGACACAAATCAAGATAACAGTTCAGAGTGAAACTTACAAAATCCATTCGGAATTCACTTTCCGGCAGCAAGAATAATTTCATTCATAATCAGCTTTAAATGAAAACAAGGAAGAATTTATCGTCCTTATCAATACTTCATTTAAATCAAGCTCATATGCATATCCAAGACAGGTTAGTATATCATCGTATTTATCATAGATCAATTAGTACAAGGATGCATACTATATATTTACCGTACTAGAAGAAACCATAATTCTTTCACTGTATGGTAAACAGATAAACAGTTATACAATCATGCAATCAATTATTCACATGATTTTCTAATTCTATGAACGCATTCCGTTCAAAATAAAATTTATTCATTGTTGTTACCTACAGCAAGACCAATCATAATGCACAGTAAGACTTCAATGCTATTTCCAGAATTCAAATAAAGAAAAGAGAAGAATTCGTTCTTTAACTATTCAAATAAGAAAACAACCATTTTCTTCAACTCAACAAGAATTATTCATGCCGATTTCATTTCTTCTAAATGACAGTGCAAAGATCAGAAGACCACACGAAACATTCAAAATTTCTTTTGCAGTAAAAAAACTCAAGACTTAAACAATTTAAATGCCACATCTGTAATCTTTCTACCAATCGAACGGTACAAGTTCAATAAACCATCCAACTACTGATTTTACCAAATCAAAATAGCAGACAGAAGAAGAATTCCTTACCAATAAATGATTCTACCCGAATCCATTTTTCTATTCACAATGATGTACAGAACCCAAAAATGTGATTTTTCATCCAATAATACCCTTATTATTAAAAACCCGCATAGAATATCAGATGCACAACAAAGTATAATCAAAACAGGTCCAACAGCAAGACAACTTCCCAAGCATTTCTTCTTTGCACAAAGAATCCAAGTAAAAAATTTTTTTTCACAAAGACAATAACTAAAAGGTCAAAAAGATCAATGAAACACAACAAATCATCTAACCCCTTCAAAGAAGAATCAACATGATTTATTTAATGCATTAATACAACAAGTCAAGCTTTTTCATGACTACGTCCAAGCCGTAAGATCAAACCGCCTCAAATAAGACATAACAAATCATCTTTCCTCCAAGGCAAGAAGAAGTACAAGACATAAATATTCATTCATTGCTCAAAGAATGCAAAGCCAAGATTTTTAATCGCTCACACAATCGAACGGTAGACCAAACAACAATAACACAACTAATCATCCTACTTTCTCAAAAAGAAAAAACAATATAATTCATTATAAGTTCGTAAGGAAAACTATTTCTTTTCCAACTCCCACGAATACTCAAAATCATATTCATCTATTTCTTTAAGCAAGAAAAAAAAGGGCACACAAAAAAACGTATTACCATTTCTTCCCTCAAATCAAATTCGTATGCTCATACAAAACCCAAAATGCCGTATCCATCATAATCAAAAAAAAGAAAGAGAAAGGATCTATTTCCTTTTAAAAGAAAATTTCAAAGAAAAAAAGAAAACTTCATACATTTCGCACATCCAAAGAAAGAAATATCTTTTAAGTTCATATATCAAAGAACAATTGCTCGACACTCGAAAGACAACCCTCCTATTTCTATTCACAAAAACTTCATCATTCAAGTTCGTGAAACAAGAAAATTATACAAAAGATGAGAACAACACACACACCGCCCGCCTTTTTGTAAATATAACCATTTAACAGAGAAAAATACCCAAATCGTTATTCTCCAAACGCCAAACAAACCAACACAAGATGGAGATATTCCATTCAAAGAAAATGCAAAGACAAGTTTTAAACACAACAACCAGAACGATTTTACCTATCATTTCCAAAAATGACAGCAAGAATCGACTAAATCCAAATCGTATCAACACGACAACAATCACATAAACCCAAAACCCAAGAGCAGGGTTGTTTTAATGAGACGTTTAAACAAAGCAAGTATTTTTAAAGAGAAGGGCTTAACATGCCTGCAATTTCTTTTCCAAAACTCGAAGAAAACTGCGTTTGCCGAAGATATTTCCTTCCTCGGCGACAACACGAGCTTTCCAACAATCCTTTCCTCTTCGTGCTCAAGAAACCTCCAATTTTCCAAAGAACAAGTTGATAAATCCAAAGAAACCGGTTCGACCGAACCAAACAAAAAAACCAAATGCAGAGCAACTTCACAAATCCAAATCACAATAAACAATCAACATTTCCTCCTACACCTTCCAAGGTGAGCTGGTCGCGAGGACCAAGAAATTTAATGCATTAAAGGCTCGCCTTTTCCAAATTTCCACGCCACATCGCCAACTTGAGTGGCGAACTCCAAATTTCAAATTTCACATGCAAAACCAAATTTAGTTCCATCTCCAACTAGATACCTCCGCCACTTACCTCGCCCCCGCCAAATCGGCGCCTGTCCACGTATGGACTCCCATTTAATGCCATTAAATACCCCTTCATCCTTATCCTCTCCCTCCAAGGGTCTCAATTCCCCTTTAGGTTAGGATTAGTTTAGGATGTATATTAGTATTCAACCTAGGTCATAGTTTAGTTTTAGGTTATTAGGACTTAGGTTTATTTCCTCTTTTTTTTTTTTTGTAATTTAAAAATCCACTTAGGATAGTAGTTTAGGATGTATTAGAACTTAGGATTAGCTTAGGATTTAATTCCTTCTAACCACTAACACTAATCAACCTCCATCCAGTCTTCCAACTGACACTCATGTCAATGTTGTGCAGGACGTTTCGTCCTTTGTTTCACATGCCAAAGCCACCCGTGTCCAGACATTTCCTGCCTCACGAGGTCTTAAGTTCGACAGTACAGGGTTCAAGAATCGAACCTTTGTCGTTGGCATTTACGTGCCAGCTGCTCATACCTGCAATCAGGCGCTGCACATTTATATCAACCTCCGGTTCGGTTCAAGAGTAAATCGACAAAGCAATCACAAGAAGACCACAACATACTTTGGATCAATGGAATTGATTCAAGGTGTGCTGTCAATCAGCAAAGAGAGTTTAGCAAGTATACGACAATTTGTCGTCACATCAGCAAACACACAAGCACAATAACTGCTGTCCTATGCAATAAATTACAGTATGCAAGAATCCAAGTTAGCAACACATTCCTTTAAGATCAGAATATATCTTAACATGTTTGCCTTCATTTCAGCAGCTATAATAGTATGAAAAATATTCACCAAGATAACTTACAAAATCAGGGTGTTACATTCTTCCCTCCTTAAAGAATCATCGTCCCGATGATCAGATTAAACAAATCAAGGAGTTCCTAGGACAAAGTTCAGTTATTGTCCTTTCATTCATAAGTTCATACCAAAAACAGATTCACTCTTAAAAACAACGTTTTAAGACAACTGTACAATAGACTAATAATTGTCTAAATTTGGTAGAATTATCAGTTCCTCGAATTTCAAATTCGATTAAACAGATGTGGAAAAGTAGATCTCATTTCTTCGAGATTTTCCCAAGTTGCACTTTCCTCGCTGAACTGGTCCCACTGGACCTTACATTGGTTCACTTCACGATTTCTCAAGTACAATCAAGCAGTTCCCAAAGACTCGAATGGGCTTAACCACGATTATTCCCGGGTCTTGACCGCAAGGAATTCCAATTCAAAGCACATGTGATAAATGTCACGTATTTCTTAAGCAAAGAAATATGAAAAACATCATGCATTTGAGACAAAGCAGAGGTAATGCTAGACGATAAGCTATGTGGTTGATTATTTCAACAATTTCAAAAGGTCCCACGTAACGTGGCGACAACTTGGCAGCCTTGCCAAAAGTTATTGAGCTCTTTTTTTCGGCTTCACCCAAGAAAGACCTTCTCTCCCAGCTTTATAATGTCTCACAACCCGCTTTAAGTCTCGCATAGCTCTTTTGCCTATCAAGGCCTCCTTTAGATGTTCCCTAATCATTTTGATTTGTTGTTCCATTTCCATAAGGATTTCTCGCCCAATTACCTCTCTCGTCCTCAACGTTGTCCCAAACTGACAGGGGTTCTCGCATTTTCTTCCATACAATGCTTCAAAGGGCGCCATTTTTAAAGAGGCATGATAGGTGTTATTGTAAGAAAATTCTACCAATGGAAGGTATTCCTCCCATTTATACTGCTGGTCCATGCAATACATCCTTAACATGTCCTCTAAAACCCGATTACTCTCTCTCACCGTCCATCCGCTTTCCGGATGATATGCAGAATGAAGTTCAATTTAGTCCCCAAGGCCGCATTAAGCATTTGCCAAAACCTTGATGTCATCCTCGGATCTCTGTCCGATATGATTAATTCCGGTATTCCATGCAATCTGAAGATTTCATGTACAAATCTTCTTGCTAGCACTGGTGCATCGTCCTTCAAATTACCAAAGAATGAAGTGTGCCACTTTGGTCAATTTGTCGACTACAACCGTGATAATGTCATGCTTATTTCTTGACATAGGCAATCCTTGAACGAAATCCATCGTTATCACTTGCCATTTATACCGCATGGAATACCGTGGGGATACAATAATCCAGCGGGGTGCATATGTTCCGCCTTAACACGCTGACATTCCAAGCAGTGTGTTACAAATTCTACCACATCCTTTTTCATTCCCTTCCAGAAATATTGCTGCTTAAGATCAGCGAGCATTTTCGTAATGCCTGTGGTGTCCAAAAGGTGAATTATGAAATTCAGCTAACAATTTCCTCTTAAGTCATTTGCCAAAGGTATATATACCCTGATTTCGAACCTCAGAATTCCTTCATTATCAAAACGGAATCCTTTATACCTGACATCCTTCGGGTCTGCAAAGCAAGTGCTGTTTTGACTTGCTAGAAATAAGGATCTGATTCCAAGGCATCTTTCACCTCATCCTTAAACTGAGTTCTTAACGTTATAAGAGCAGAGATATGCTTCCTTCGACTCAGAGCATCGCTACTCTATTTTCCTTGCCCTTGATGTAGCTTATATCAAAATCATACCGAGATAGAAATTCTAACCATCTTCGCGCCTTGCATTCGATTTGGCCGAGTAAAATATACTTCAGCCCGTGATGGTCTATTTTTAACTCGAAAGGCTTGCCTAAAAGGTAATGCCTCCACATTTGAAGTGCATGAACAATGGCAATGAGCTCTAGATCGTGTGGAGCATAATTTTGTTCATGTAACTTAAGTTTCGCTTTCATAAGCGATGACATGGTTATTTCGTAATAGAATACCTCCAAGGCCTTCTCCCGAGGCGTCCGTTACAACCATAAAATTTCCATTTGGATGTGCATACCAAGATAGGTGCTGAAGTTAAACTGTTCCTTTAAATTCTTAAAGGCAGATTCACATTTTCTCCGTCTGCATAAATTTCTTATCCTTCTTTTTTGCAGCCGAAGTGATGGGGCAGCAATTTTTGAAAAGTCCTTAACGAACTTTCGATAATATCCAGCCAAGCCCATGAAGCTCCTCACTTCATGCACGTTCTTAGGCGCAGCCACCGCTTATAGCTATGATCTTTGAAGGGTCAACAACTATCCCATTCTTGCTTATAACGTGTCCCAAATAATGCACCTCGCATCATAAAAGGAACATTTGGACAGTTTTGCCATACAACTTCCTCTTTCTTAAAATTTCAAGCACTATCCTTAGATGTTCTTGGTGCTCTTCGACATTTTTAGAGTATATAAGAATATCGTCCAAGAATACAAGCACAAACTTGTCTAAGTATTCTTGAAAAATATTGTTCATTAGATTCATGAAGGCGGCAGGTGCATTAGTCAACCCAAAAGGTAACACCGTGAACTCATAATGCCCGTACCTCGTTCTAAAAGTTGTTTTATGAATATCTTCTTCCTTTATTCTCACTGATGATACCCGATCAAGATCTATTTTTGAATAAACTGATGCTCCTCGCATCTGATCGAACAGATCATCAATCCTAGGAAGTGGGTATCGATTTTTAATAGTTGCTTTGTTCAGCATTCTGTAATCAATACACAGCCTCAAAGTGCCATCCTTTTTCTTTACAAAAATTACCGGCGCTCCCCAAGGTGAGACGCTCGGTCTTATCAGCCCCTTAGTCAGAAGTTCTTGTAATTGAGCCTTCAGCTCTACCAACTCAATGGTAGTCATTCTATAAGGTGCCTTAGATATGGGTTCAGTTCCCGGTTTGATTTCTATTGCAAAGTCAAACTCACGTTTGGGTGGAAGACTGCAATTCCTCCGGAAACACATCACGGAAATCCCTCAACAATGGATATCTTTCCATGAAATCATTATCTTCCTCCGCATTTTCTGTCACTTTTACTGCATACAAAGTGCAGCCTCTGTTTTTAGCCCTTTTTAGTTGCATAGCCAGCCGCGCTTTCTAACCGCAACTTCCGCTTTTTACACCTTGAATGACTCCGCTGCTTTTCGCAGTCATCAAGCAATGATTTGTTTTTCATAATAATGACCTTTGCCTTATGTTCAGCCAACCAGTTAACTCCAATAATGATATCATATGATCCTAGAGGAGTGACATACAAGTCAACTTTGGTGGAGAAACTAGGCAGATCAAGAATTGCCCCAAAAAGGCACATTTCGACTGTATGGACAACATTATTCCCATAATGCACTGTCCATGTTTTATCCATTCTTTCAGCCTTTCTTTTTAATTTCATTGCAAGTTTAGTAGAAATAAAGCATTCTCAGTAGCTCCAAAGATCAAAAAGTATGACTACAGGTGTACCAAATAACTTACCCGTAACTTCTATGGGCGTCACTTGCTTTTCAGCTTGTCTGTTAGCCACTGCAGCGTGTATCCTATGCTGCTGACCGCGATCATCCTTCTTCAGAGGACAGTGATTCGCATAGTGGTCCTTTCCACAGTTGAAGCATCCTCCAACTGGCCCTTTTCTAGGCTCAAATTTGTTACCACCTTGAAGTTATCATTCGCTTCCATAGGACTTTCGCGTCCAATGCCATTAACTTTTGTGAAGTCAGTTCCGCACGCTATTTATAGTGTCTGTTTCATCATGCATTTCTTGTTGTTATCTACAACAATTTTGTTTTTCACACCAAACCTTTTCCAAGGTCCCCTTTTTGGTGCAAGAGACGAAGAAGAATTGGGAATCTTCTTCCTTATCTCTTCCCTGTGAGCAGATATTGCCCTCAATTTCTGTTCCTGTCTGATTGCCTTTTCGACAACTCCATCCATGGTGGTTGGGCCGTGGACATCCACTTCGCCACCAATGATGGGATTCAGTCCCATTATGAATTTCCGTATATTCGAACTTCTCATCGCCTTGGTATCGCGGCACATACTTAAGGAGTTTAGTAAACCCTTCCCAAGATTCCGTCACCGATGCCTTCCTGCGACTCGCTTCTGAAATTCAGCCATTTTCCTATCAAAATAGAGTTGAGGCAGCCATCGTTGCCTAAAATAACCCTTAAATTGATCCCAAGTTATGTCCGATTCGACAATATTCAGCTCAACCTTACGGTTGTCCCACCATGATGATGTTTCATGAGAAAGCCGATATGCTCCCCATATCGCTTTAGTCTCTTCTGAGAAGTTTCTTATTGCAAAGTATTTCTCCATTTCACCGAGCCAATTCTCGCCTCCGTCCCCAAGGGTTGTTCCATCAAACTTTGGAGGACTTATTCTCTTTATATCATTTGTAAGTTCACCGCTAATCTTGCCCTTTTATTTTTCGTGGGGATTAGAGCAATTACATTATTATCATCAACACCCGGATTCCTCCGTTGATGTTGTCCACAGAGGCGGCTGATCATTTATTTCAGCTTCATCCTCCTCCTCTTCATTCGCCCATTGATCGTTGTTCCGCACAGTCAAACGATCCTCAGATCAAGTAGGGCAGCAAGGATTTCATCCATCCAACTTTTGAGAGCAAGAGTCGCTTCTCCACCCCGTAACGGGTTATTCGCAAAGATTCCCTCTCTGTTTCACCATTTTCTGCTCAATAAGAAAATGTAAACCTTATTAATATCGTGGACTCATTAGGTCCAAGAGCTGCAACCTTCACTCTTGATACCAAGATGTAACATCCCCATTTTAAGATACTAGAACAAGGGAATTTTTTTTTTTTTTGATAACGTCTCTCGTTATGAATTATAAAATTCAAACACACGTTCAAGTTTTAATAATTGTTCTCTGCCCAAACAACACAGTTTGGATCACACAATTTCTTTTTAAAACTAATGTTCCCTGTTCGCATATTTACAATATGGAACACACATTCAATGCCATTCAATCTTATAATGATTCTATATGCTGTCAGTAAATGACTCGAGGAATCGCCGATCTTCCATTTTCATGGCTCGGAGTTTCATCGATCCTTCATTTCATGACTCGGCAACAACCGATCCTTCATGTTCGTTTATGCATAGTATATTATATATACCAGTTCTCTTAACCATTTCCGGTTATCGAAGTGATCCATTTAAGAAGCCTATCTGAATATCTGTTACTGATATTCATCTGACATCCTGCATCTTAAATTAAGTGATAAGGACAACGCAACCAGCACTTGCGATACTTTGGCCAAAGATTTTCACATGCAAAGATTTTCACATGCTTTGCATGATCATATTCCCCGGATGTGATACACATCAATGGAATACGTCCTTCACTTCACTTCACCTGTTATCTAGAATGGTCTTTCCTGGTTCCTACCAGTCCTCTCGATTTAAGGTCAGATTTAAACTTCCAATTTCCAACTAGCAATATGAACGAATATAGGAAGGCACTCCTGGTAACTAAAGATACGCAGACATACGGTGTCGTTCCCCACGACTCCGTGTGTCTAGTTATCTTTAGTATTCCGGGGTCACTCCGTATACATGATCATACTCCTATCCCCTGCCAAGAACTTCACATTCAGCCTATGTATTCTTGATGTTTTAATTCGGGAGGGCATTGTAATATGTCGCCTATAACATTGTGTCATCATGAAGACCCCGTCTTCATGAAGACACTCTGTCAGTAGTGGCGTATGTCAATGTCCTACGGAATCCTCCCATCGAGAGTACACATCCCGCTCAAGTGATTTGGATATGATCTTAATATTTTAAAATCAACTTTCAAAGAACCATGTCGATCCCTTTATCCTCGCTCCCCATAAGCTTGTATATAGCTAAGAGAGACTAAACCGCCCTTTAGCTTGCTATGCATCTTCTCCTTCGCATCAAGGGCTGCATTTCTCTACTTGGTTCTCTTCTTAATCATTGGATTAAGCAGCCCGTTACCGACGGACGTGATAAGTTTAACCTATTAAACTTAACCAAGATTTTTCCCAACTATAACTAAATTCAGAATTCTAGCTTATTAGACGTCATTTAAACGAGGTCTAATTCCCAATAAATGTATTCATTTATTTTCCTTAACATTACATAGTTAAGGTCCATTAGTTATGGATATACTTATCCCATATCCTTTATTCTGAATTTAACATACGAGGTCATTAATGGAGTTCGAAAGCGAAGTTCGATTACTCCGAAGTTAATTGATATTCCTTAGCTTCCAAGCTAATCCTGAATACCTATCAGTTATGGAATCATATTCTTCCTAATCCTTTTTAATGTCAATTAAGAATTCATCTTTACCCAAGTATGAACTAATTGCACATTTCAACTTAAAAGTTGCATTAAGGTAAGAATAGATATCTATTTCTTTTTAACGTCCATCCAAGGACAATTAGATAAATCCAAATCAGGAATAACATTATATTTCCAATTTAGTCAACAATATCAAAATGATATAGTCATTAAAATATCACACTTGTATTTGTATTCATCAATTCATGTCATAATCCATACATGCCAATCCAATCGAATGGACATTGTTTACATAAAACATCATTACAACTCATAGATAGAAGAATATACTTTCTTCTTTTTACAATTCCTCAAAGAGGAATAAAAGTAAACAAATACAATTCATCTTCAACCAATCAAGAAGCATCAGAAAACAGCCATGTCTTCATTCTAATCAAATTCCATCTGCAAAATTATTTGCACGGGTCAGTTCAATGAACTGAGCATATTAAGCACTTATCATTAAAATGAGGTGCTTCAATTAACTGTCTCAATAAAAGAACCCTGCTTTTATGAAACGACAGTAAGACATCAATCAAGAAATAGGCACCAAAGAATGATCAGCATAACAACTGAACCATCAAAATACCATCACAATCAGCCAAAGAACTGCTGTCCCATTTTCCACATAACCGTTGCAAGTTTCAAATTACAATATTTGTAAAGTTAGGAATACAAATAACATATCGCTGATATAACATATGTTATCTTTCCACACCTTTCATTAATAATAAATGCAAAGGTTAAAACTAACTGAAACGTAAACCCATTACTTTCCTTTCAGTTCATGCATCATATTAGATTCCAAGCAATCACGCATAGACGAGAAAGCGAACAACAATGCATATAGTTGCTCATATCTAAGCACTACAAAATTCGTTAATAATGATTACAAATTTTCAACTGTATGAAAGAAGAAAAGATCATTTTCCAAGTCATTCATCCACATTACTATCTCCTTCCTCATGACTCTGTCCTAAAAATGGACAAACGAGACACAAATCAAGATAAAAGCTTCAGAGTGAAACTTACAAAATCCATTCGAATTCACTTTCCTAAGCAAAGAAGAGTAATTTCATTCATAATCAGCTTTAAATGAAAACAAGGAAGAATTTATCGTCCTTATCAATACTTCATTTAAATCAAAGCTCATGCATATCCAAAACAAAGTTAGTACATCATCGTATTTATCATAGATCAAATAGTATAAGGATGCATACTATGTATTTACTGTACTAGAAGAAACCATAATTCTTTCACTGTATTTAAACCAGATAAACAGTTATACAATCATGCAATCAATTAATCACATGATTTTCTAATTCTATGAACGCATTCCGCTCAAAATAAAATTTATTTCATTGTTGTTACCTACAAAGAAGTCCAATCATAATGCACAGTAAGACTTCAATGCTATTTCCGTAATTCGATAAAAAAAGAGAAGAATTCGTTCTTTAACTATTCAAATAAGAAAACAACCATTTTCTTCAACTCAACAAGAATTATTCATGCCGATTTCATTTCTTCTAAATGACAGTGCAAAGATCAAGACCACAAGAAACATTCAAATTTCATTTTGTACAAGTAAAAACACAAAGACACTAGGAAACAATTTAAATGCCACTGTCCTTCTTTCAAACCGAACTTAAAGTTCAATAAACCATCCAACTACTGATTTTACCAAATCAAAACAGCAGACAGAAGAAGAATTCCTTACCAATAAATGATTCTACCCGAATCCATTTTTCTATTCACAATGATGTACAGAACTCAAAAATGTGATTTTTTTCATACAATAATACCCTTATTATTAAAAACCCGCATAGATATCGATGCACAACAAAGTATAATCAAAACAGTCCAATATAAGCAAGACAACTTCCCAAGCATTTCTTCTTGCACAAACAATCCAAAGTAAAATTTTTTTTCACAAAGACAACAACTAAAAGGTCGAACAAAATCAAACAAAAACAAACAAATCATCTAACCCCCTTCAAAAGATTCAACATGATTTACAACAAATCATCTAATCTCAAATATCATCACGCAAAAACACAATCAATCGCAAAAAGTCCAAACGTAAGATCAAAACCTCAAATAAGACATAACAAATCATCTTTCCTCCAAGGCAAGAAGAAGTACAAAGACATAAATATTCATTCATTGCTCAGAATGCAAAGCCAAGATTTTTAATCGTGTCTACAATCCAACGAACCAAGACAAACATCAATAACCACAACTAATCATCCTACTTTCTCAAAGAAGAAAACAATATAATTCATTATAAGTTCAAGGAAAACTATTTCTTTTCCAACCCACGAATACTCAAAACCATATTCATCTCATTTCTTTAAGCAAGAAAAAGGGACAAAAAACGTATTACCATTTCTTCCTCAAATCAAATTCGTATGATCATACAAAACCCAAATGCCGTATCCATCATAATCAAACAAAAAGAAAGAGAAAGGATCTATTTCCTTTTAAAAAAAGAAAGAAAGAAAGAGAAATACGACTTCATACAACTCGCACATCCAAAGAAGAAAGATTATCATCACGTATTCATATATCAAAGAACAATTGCTCGACACTAAAAAGACAACTCCTATTGTCTATTCAACTTCATCATTCAAGTTCATGAAACAAGAGAACATTATACAAAGTGATGAGAACAACACACCGCGCCGTTTTTTTTTTTGTAAATATAACACATTAAGAGAAAATACCCATTTCGTTATTTCCCAAACATCAAACAAACCAACACAACATGGAGATATTCCATTCAAAGAAAATGCAAAGACAGTTTAAACACAACAACCAGAACGATTTTACCTATCATTTCCAAAAATGACAGCAAGAATCGACTAAATCCAAATCGTATCAACTCGACAACAATCACATAAACCCAAAACCCAAGAGCAGGGTTGTTTTAATGAGACGTTTAAACAAAGCAAGTATTTTTAAAGAGAAGGGCTTAACATGCCTGAAATTTCTTTTCCAAAACTCGAAGAAAACTGCGCTTGCCGAAGATATTTCCTTCCCGGCGACAAAGACGAGCTTTCCAACAATCCTTTCCTCTTCAGCTCAAGAACAAACCTCCAAATTTCCAAAGAAACAGTTGATAAATCCAAAGAAACCGGTTCGACCGAACCAAAAAAAAACCAAATGCAGAGCAACTTCACAAAATCCAAATCGACACAATAAACAATCAACATTTCCTCCTACGCCTTCCAAGGTGAGCTGGTCGCGAGGACCAAGAAAATTTAATGCATTAAAGGCTCTGCCTTTTCCCAAATTCCCACGCCATCGCCAACTTGAGTGGCGAACTCCAAATTTTCAAATTTCACATGCAAAACCAAATTTAGTTCCATCTCCAACTAGATACCTCCGCCACTTACCCGCCCCGCCTAAATCGGCGCCGTCCACGTATGGACTCCCATTTAATGCCATTAAACACCCTTCATCCTTATCCTCTCCTCCAAGGGTCTCATGCGTCCCCTTTAGGTTAGGATTAGTTTAGGATGTATATTAGTATTCAACCTAGGTCATAGTTTAGTTTTAGGTTAATAGGACTTAGGTTTATTTCCTTTTTTTTTTTTTTTTATAATTTAAAAATCCACTTAGGATAGTAGTTTAGGATGTATGGTAGAACTTAGGATTAGCTTAGGATTTAATTCCTTCTAACCACTAACACTAATCAACCTCCAATCCAGTCTTCCAACTGACACTCATATCAATGTTGTGCAGGACGTTTCGTCCTTTGTTTCACATGCCAAAGCCACCCGTGTCCAGACATTTCCTGCCTCACGAGGTCTTTAAAGTTCGACAGTACAGGTTCAAGAATCGAACCTTTGTCGTTGGCATTTACGTGCTACCGCTCATACCGCAATCAAAGCGCCGCACATTTATATCAACCTCCGGTTCGGTTCAAGAGTAAATCGACAAAGCAATCACAAGAAGACCACAGCATACTTTGGATCAATGGAATTGATTCAAGGTGTGCTGTCAATCAGCAAAGAGAGTTTAGCAAGTATACGACAATTTTTCGTCACATCAGCAAACACACAAGCAACAATAACTGTTGTCCTATGCAATAAATTACAGCATGCAAGAATCCAAGTTAGCAACACATTCCTTTAAGATCAGAATATATCTTAACATGTTTGCCTTCATTTCAGTAGCTATAACAGTATGAAAAATATTCACCAAGATAACTTACAAAAATTATTCCCGGGTCTTGACCTGCAAGGAATTCCAATTTAGCACATGTGATAAATCTGTCACGTATTTCTTAAGCAAAGAAATATGAAAAACATCATGCATTTGAGACAAAGCAGGAGGTAATGCTAGACGATAAGCTACAGGGTTGATTATTTCAACAATTTCAAAAGGTCCCACGTAACGTGGCGACAACTTGGCAGCCTTGCCAAAAGTTATTGAGCTCTTTTTCGGCTTCACCCGAAGAAAGACCTTCTCTCCCAGTTTATAATGTCTGTCAACCCGCTTTAAGTCTGCATAGCTCTTTTGCCTATTGGCGGCCTCCTTTAGATGTTCCCGAATCATTTTGATTTGTTGTTCCATTTCCATAAGGATTTCTGGCCCAATTACTCTCTTGTCCTCAACGTTGTCCCACTGACAGGGGTTCTGCATTTTCTTCCATACAATGCTTCAAAGGGCGCCATTTTTAAAGAGGCATGATAGGTGTTATTGTAAGCAAATTCTACCAGCGGAAGGTATTCCTCCCATTTATACTGCTGGTCCATGCAATACATCCTTAACATGTCCTCTAAAACCTGATTAACTCTCTCAGTCTGTCCATCCGTTTCCGGATGATATGCAGAACTGAAGTTCAATTTAGTCCCCAAGGCCGCATTAAGCGTTTGCCAAAACCTTGATGTCATCCTCGGATCTCTGTCCGATATGATTAATTCCGGTATTCCATGCAATCTGAAGATTTCATGTACAAATCTTCTTGCTAAGCACTGGTGCATCGTCCTTCAAATTACCAGCAATGAAGTGTGCCACTTTGGTCAATTTGTCGACTACAACCAGGATAATGTCATGCTTATTTCTTGACATAGGCAATCCTTGAACGAAATCCATCGTTATCACTTGCCATTTATACTGCGGAATACTGTGGGGATACAATAATCCAATGGGGTGCATATGTTCCGCCTTAACACGCTGACATTCCAAGCAGTGTGTTACAAATTCTACCACATCCTTTTTCATTCCCTTCCAGAAATATTGCTGCTTAAGATCAGCGAGCATTTTCGTAATGCCAGGGTGTCCAGAAAAAGGTGAATTATGAAATTCAGTTAACAATTTCCCTCTTAAGTCATTTGCCAAAGGTATATATACCCTATTTTCGAACCTCAGAATTCCTTCATTATCAAAATGGAATCCTTTATACCTGACATCCTTCGGGTCTGCAGCAAGTGCTGATTTGACTTGCTGGAAATAAGGATCTGATTCCAAGGCATCTTTCACCTCATCCTTAAACCGAGTTCTTAACGTTATAAGAGCAGAGATATGCTTCCTTCGACTCAGAGCATCTGCTACTCTATTTTCCTTGCCCTTGATGTAGCTTATATCAAAATCATACTGAGACAGAAATTCTAACCATCTTCGCTGCCTTGCATTCAGATTTGGCTGAGTAAAAATATACTTCAGCCCCAGATGGTCTGTTTTTAACTCGAAAGGCTTGCCTAAAAGGTAATGCCTCCACATTTGAAGTGCATGAACAATGGCAGTGAGCTCTAGATCGTGTGGAGCATAATTCTATTCATGTAACTTAAGCTTTCTGCTTTCATAAGCGATGACATGGTTATTCTGTAATAGAATACCTCCAAGGCCTTCTCCTGAGGCGTCCGTTACAACCATAAAATTTCCATTTGGATCAGGTACAGTCAAGATAGGTGCTGAAGTTAACTGTTCCTTTAAATTCTTAAAGGCAGATTCACATTTGTCTATCCAGATAAATTTCTTATCCTTCTTTTGCAGCGAAGTGATTGGGGCAGCAATTTTTGAAAAGTCCTTAACGAACTTTCGATAATATCCAGCCAAGCCCATGAAGCTCCTCACTTCATGCACATTCTTAGGCGCAGGCCACTCAGTTATAGCTATGATCTTTGAAGGGTCAACAACTATCCCATTCTTGCTTATAACGTGTCCCAAATAATGCACCTCTGCATCATAAAAGGAACATTTGGACAGTTTTCCATACAACTTCCTCTTTCTTAAAATTTCCAAAGACTATCCTTAGATGTTCTTGGTGCTCTTCGACATTTTTAGAGTATATAAGAATATCGTCCAAGAATACAAGCACAAACTTGTCTAAGTATTCTTGAAAAATATTGTTCATTAGATTCATGAAGGCGTACAGTGCATTAGTCAACCCAAAAGGTAACACCGTGAACTCATAATGCCCGTACTCGCATTCTAAAAGTTGTTTTATGAATATCTTCTTCCTTTATTCTCATGATGATACCCCGATCAAGATCTATTTTTGAATAAACTGATGCTCCTCGCATCTGATCGAACAGATCATCAATCCTAGGAAGTGGGTATCGATTTTTAATAGTTGCTTTGTTCAGCATTCTGTAATCAATACACAGCCTCAAAGTGCCATCCTTTTTCTTTACAAAAATTACCGGCGCTCCCCAAGGTGAGACGCTCGGTCTTATCAGCCCCTTAGTCAGAAGTTCTTGTAACTGAGCCTTTAGCTCTACCAACTCAATGGTAGTCATTCTATAAGGTGCCTTAGATATGGGTTCAGTTCCCGGTTTGATTTCTATTGCAAAGTCAAACTCACGTTTGGGTGGAAGACCTGGCAATTCCTCCGAAACACATCACGGAAACCCCTTAACAATGGATATCTTTCCATGAAATCATTATCTTCCTCCGCATTTTCTGTCACTTTTACTGCATACAAAGTGCAGCCTCTATTTTTAGCCCTTTTTAGTTGCATAGCCGTCAGTTTCCTAACTGCAACTTCCCGTTTTACACCTTGAATGACTGCTGCTTTTTGCAGGTCATCAAAGCAACAGATTTGTTTTTCATAACAGTCGACCTTTGCCTTATGTTCAGCCAACCAGTTAACTCCAATAATGATATCATATGATCCTAGAGGAGTGACATACAAGTCAACTTCGGTGGAGAAACTAGGCAGATCAAGAATTGCCCCAAAAAGGCACATTTCGACTGTATGGACAACATTATTCCCATAATGCACTGTCCATGTTTTATCCATTCTTTCAGCCTTTCTTTTTAATTTCATTGCAAGTTTAGCAGAAATAAAGCATTCTGTAGCTCCAGTATCAAAAAGTATGACTACAGGTGTACCGAATAACTTACCCGTAACTTCTATGGGCGTCACTTGCTTTTCAGCTTGTCTTGTCATAAATAGCCACCGCAAGCGTGTATCCTATGCCACGACGTGATCATCCTTCTTCGAGGACAAAGATTGATTCGCATAGTGGTCCTTTCCACAGTTGAAGCATCCTCCAACTGGCCCTTTTCTAGGCTCAAATTTGTTACCAGCCTTGAAGTTATCATTCTGGCTTCCATAGGACTTCTGTCCAATGCCATTAACTTTTGTGAAGCTGTTCGCACGCTATTTACAGGTCTGTTCATCACAGATTTCTTGTTGTTATCTACAACAATTTTGTTTTTCACACCAAACCTTTTCCAAGGTCCCCTTTTTGGTGCAAGAGACGAAGAAGAATTGGGAATCTTCTTCCTTATCTCTTCCCTGTGAGCAGATATTGCCCTCAATTTCTGTTCCTGTCTGATTGCCTTTTCGACAACTCCATCCATGGTGGTTGGGCCGTGGACATCCACTTCGCCACCAATGATGGGATTCAGCCCCATTATGAATTTTCGTATTTTGAACTTCTCATCGGCTTGGTACTGAGGCACATACTTAAGGAGTTTAGTAAACCCTTCCCAGTATTCCGTCACCGACAGCCTTCCTTGCGACCAGTTCTGAAATTCAGTCATTTTCCTATCAAAATAGAGTTGAGGCAGCCATCGTTGCCTAAAATAACCCTTAAATTGATCCCAAGTTATGTCTGATTCGACAATATTCAGCTCAACCTTACGGTTGTCCCACCATGATGATGCTTCATGAGAAAGCTGATATGCTCCCCATATCGCTTTAGTCTCTTCGGAGAAGTTTCTTATTGCAAAGTATTTCTCCATTTCACTGAGCCAATTCTCAGCTCCGTCCCCAAGGGTTGTTCCATCAAACTTTGGAGGACTTATTCTCTTTATATCATTTGTAAGTTCACCGCTAATCTTGCCCTTTATTTTTCGGGGATTAGAGCAATTACATTATTATCATCAACACCGGATTCCTCCGTTGATGTTGTCCACAGGAGGAAGCCTGATCATTTATTTCAGCTTCATCCTCCTCTTCATTGCCCATTGATCGTTGTTCCGCACAGCCAAACGATCCTCGATCAAGTAGGGCAAAGCAAGGATTTCATCCATTTTTTGAGCAAGCCGCTTCTCCACCCCGTAACGGGTTATTCGCAAAGCATTCCCTCTGTTTCGACCATTTTCTCGCTCAATAAGAAAATGTAAACCTTATTAATATCGTGGACTCATTAGGTCCAAGAGCTGCAACCTTCAGCTCTGATACCAAGATGTAACATCCCCATTTTAAGATACTAGAACAAGGGAATTTTTTTTTTTTTTTTTTGATAACGTTCTCTGTTATGAATTATAAAATTCAAACACACGTTCAAGTTTTAATAATTGTTCTCTGCCCAAACAACACAGTTTGGATCACACAATTTCTTTTTAAAACTAATGTTCCCTGTTCGCATATTTACAATATGGAACACACATTCAATGCCATTCAATCTTATAACAGATTCTATATGCTGCTGTAAATGACTCGAGGAACTACCGATCTTCCATTTTCATGGCTCGGAGTTTCATCGATCCTTCATTTCATGACTCGGCAACAACCGATCCTTCATGTTCGTTTATGCATAGTATATTATATATACCAGTTCTCTTAACCGTTTCCGGTTATCGAAGTGATCCATTTAAGAAGCCTATCTGAATATCTGTTACTGATATTCATCTGACATCCTGCATCTTAAATTAAGTGATAAGGACAACGCAACCAGCACTTGCGATACTTTGGCCAAAGATTTTCACATGCTTTGCATGATCATATTCCTGGATGTGATACACATCAATGGAATACGTCCTTCACTTCACTTCACCTGTTATCTAGAATGGTCTTTCCTGGTTCCTACCAGTCCTCTCGATTTAAGGTCAGATTTAAACTTCCAATTTCCAACTAGTAATATGAACGAATATAGGAAGGCACCTGGTAACTAAAGATACGTAGACATACGGTGTCGTTCCCCACGACTCCGTGTGTCTAGTTATCTTTAGTATCCCGGAGTCACTCCGTATACCTGATCATACTCCTATCCCCAGCCAAGAACTTCACATTCAGCCTATGTATTCTTGATGTTTTAATTCGGGAGGGCATTGCAATATGTGTCTATAACATTGTGTCGTCATGAAGACCCCGTCTTCATGAAGACACCTTGCTGTAGCTGGCGTATGTCAATGTCCTACGGAATCCTCCCATCGAGAGTACACATCCTGCTCAAGTGATTTGGATATGATTTTAATAATTAAGAATCAACTTTCAGCAACCATGTTGATCCCTTTATCCTCATTCCCGTTACAGTTGTATATAGCTAAGAGAGACTAAATCCATCCTTTAGCTTGCTATGCATCTTCTCCTTCGTGTCGAAGGGCTGCATTTCTCTACTTGGTTCTCTTCTTAATCATTGGATTAAGCAGCCCGTTACCGACGGACGTGATAAGTTTAACCTATTAAACTTAACCAAGATTTTCCCAACTGTAACTAAATTCAGAATTCTAGCTTATTAGACGTCATTTAAACGAGGTCTAATTCCCAATAAATGTATTCATTTATTCTCCTTAACATTACATAGTTAAGGTCCATTAGTTATGGATATACTTATCCCATATCCTTTATTCTGAATTTAACATACGAGGTCATTAATGGAGTTCGAAAGCGAAGTTCGATTACTCCGAAGTTAATTGATATTCCTTAGCTCCAAGCTAATCCTGAATACCTATCAGTTATGGAATCATATTCTTCCTAATCCTTTTTAATGTCAATTAAAAATTCATCTTTACCCAAGTATGAACTAATTGCACATTTCAACTTAAAAGTTGCATTTAGGTAAGAATAGATATCAATTCCCATTTAGCATCCATCCAAGGACAATTAAATAAATCCAAATCAAGAAATAACATTATATTTCCAATTTAGTCAACAATATCAAACTGATATAATTATTAAAATATCACACTTGTATTTGTATTCATCAATTCATGTCATAATCCATACATTTGCCAATCCAACTGAATGGACATTGTTTACATAAAACATCATTACAACTCATAGATAGAAGAATATACTTTCTTCTTTTCACAATTCCTCGAAGAGGAATAAAAGTAAACAAATACAATTCATCTTCAACCAATCAAGAAGCATCAGAAAATAGCCATGTCTTCATTCTAATCAAATTCCATCGCAAAATTATTTGCACGGTCGGGCTTTAATGAATCGAGCATATTAAGCACTTGTCATTAAAATGAGGTGCTTCAATTAACTGTCTCAATAAAAGAACCCTGCTTTTATGAAACGACAGTAAGACATCAATCAAGAAATAGGCACAAAAGAATGATCAACATAACAACTGAACCATCAAAATACCATCACAATCAACCAAAGAACTGCTGTCCCATTTTCCACATAACCGTTACAAGTTCCAAATTACAATATTTGTAAAGTTAGGAATACAAGTAGCATACTGCTGATATAACATACTGTTATCCTTTCCACACCTTTCATTAATAATAAATGCAAAGGATAAAACTAACTGAAACGTAAACCCATTATCTTCCTTTCAGTTCATGCATCATATTAGATTCCAAGCAATCAAGCACAGACACGAAAGTGAACAACAATGCATATAGTTGCTCATATCTAAGCACTACAAAATTCGTTAATAATGATTACAAATTTTCAACTGTATGAAAGAAGAAAAGATCATTTTCCAAGTCATTCATCCACATTCCCTATCTCCTTCCTCATGACTGTCCTAAAAATGGAATCCAAACGAGACACAAATCAAGATAACAGATTCAGAGTGAAACTTACAAAATCCATTCGGAATTCACTTTCCAAAGCAAAGAAGAGTAATTTCATTCATAATCAACTTTAAATGAAACAAGGAAGAATTTATCATCCTTATCAATACTTCATTTAAATCGTGCTCATAATGCATATCCAAAACAAGTTAGTACATCATCGTATTTATCATAGATCAAATAGTATAAGGATGCATACTATGTATTTACCGTATTTAGAAGAAACCATAATTCTTTCAATGTATTATAAAACTGATAAACATTTATACAATCATGCAATCAATTATTCACATGATTTTCTAATTCTATGAACGCATTCCGTTCAAAATAAAATTTATTCATTGTTACCTACAGCAAGTCCAATCATAATGCACAATAAGACTTCAATGCTATTTTCCATAAAAAAACACAAAATAAGAAGAATTCGTTCTTTAACTATTCAAATAAGAAATCAACCATTTTCTTCAAGTCAATAAGAATTATTCATGCCGGTTTCATTTCTTCTAAATGACTGTGCAAAATCAGAGACCACAAGAAACATTCAATTATTTCATTTGTACAGAACCCAAAAATGTGATTTTCATCCAATAATACCCTTATTATCAAAAACCCACATAGGATATCAGATGCACAACAAAGTATAATCAGAACAGGTCCAACAGCAAGACAACTTCCCAAACATTTCTTCCTTGCACAACAATCCAAAGTAAAGTGCGTTTTCACAAAGACAGTCCGAATTAAAAGGTCGAACAACATCACTAAAACACAACAAATCATCCTACTTTCTCAGCAAGAAAACAATATAATTCATTATAAGTTCAAAAGGAAAAACTATTTCTTTTCCAACTCCCACGAATACTCAACCATAAAGATCTATTTCTTTAAGCAAGAAAAAGGGACAGCAAAAACGTATTACCATTTTCTTCCTCAAATCAAATTCGTATGCTCATACAAAACCCAATGTTGTATTCATCATAATCAAACACAGCAGAAAGAGAAAGGATCTATTTCCTTTTAAAAGAAATTTCAGATAAAGAATATGACTTCATACAACTCACACACATCACAAGTCATTATCACGTCAAGTTCATATATCAAAGAACAATTGCTCGACACCGAAAGACAACTCCAGAATATCTATTAGGACTTCATCATTCAAGTTTGTAAAACAAGAGAACAATTATACGGTGATGAGAACAACACATACTACCTTTTTTTTTTGTAAATATAACCATTACACAGAAAAATACCCTTAAAACGTTATTCTCCAAAATCACAAACAAACCAACAGAAAGAAACTATGGAGATATTCCATTCAAAGAAAATACAAAGCGCATAGTTTAAACACAACAAGCCTAAAGAACTGATTTTACCTATCATTTCAAAAATGACAAAGCAAGAATCAACTAAATCCAAATCAAATCAACTTGACAACAATCACATTAACCCAAAACCCAAGAGCGGGGTTGTTTTAATGAGACGTTTAAACAAAGCAAGTATTTTTAAAGAGAAGGGCTTAACATGCCTGCAATTCTTTTCCAAAACTCAAGAAAGCTTGCGTTTCGCCAGAAGATATTTCCTTGCTCGCGACAAAGACAAAGCTTTTCAACAATCCTTTCTTCTTCAGTGCTCAAGAACAACCTCCAAATTTCCAAAGAAAAGTTGATAAATCCAATGAAACCGATTGGATCGAACAACCAAACAAAAACCAAATGCAGAGCAACTTCACCAAATCCAAATCGACACAATAAAAATCAACATTTCCCTCCTACACCTTCCAAAGAAATGGGTCGCGAGGACCAAGAAAATTTAATGCATTAAAGGCTCTGCCTTTTTCCAAATTTCTCACGCCACTGCCAACTTGAGTTGGCGATCTCTAAATTTCAAATTTCACATGCAAAACCAAATTTGGTTCCATCTCCAACTAGATACCTCCGCCACTTACCTGCCCCGCCAAACTGGCGTTGTCCACGTATGGACTCCCATTTAATGCCATTAAATACCCCTTCATCCTTATCCTCTCCCTCCAAGGGTCTGCGCATCCCCCTTTAGGTTAGGATTAGTTTAGGATGTATATTAGTATTCAACCTAGGTCATAGTTTAGTTTTAGGTTAATAGGACTTAGGTTTATTTCCTTTCTTTTCTTTTTTTTATAATTTAAAAATCCACTTAGGATAGTAGTTTAGGATATATGGTAGAACTTAGGATTAGCTTAGGATTTAATTCCTTCTAATCACTAACACTAATCAACCTCCAATCCAGTCTTCCAACTGACACTCATATCAATGCTGTGCAGGACGTTCCGTCCTTTGTTTCACATGCCAAAGCCACCCGTGTCCAGACATTTCCTGCCTCACGAGGTTTTAGGTACGACAACAGTCACAGGTTCAAGAATCAAACCTTTTTCTTTGGCATTTACGTGCCAGCTGCTCATACCTGCAATCAGGCGCTGCACATTTATATCAACCTCCGGTTCGGTTCAAGAGTAAATCGACAAAGCAATCACAAGAAGACCACAACATACTTTGGATCAATGGAATTGATTCAAGGTGTGCTGTCAATCAGCAAAGAGAGTTTAGCAAGTATACGACAATTTTTCATCACCTCAAACACACAAGCAACAATAATTGTTGTCCTATGCAATAAAGTACAACATGCAAGAATCCAAGTTAGCAACACATTCCTTTAAGATCAGAATATATCTTAAGATGTTTGCCTTCATTTCAGCAGCTATAAAAGTATGAAAAATATTCACCAAGATAACTTACAAAATCAGGGTGTTGCGTACATATGGGTTTTAGTGTTTTTGGTTTGGGTTCAACAGACAAGGAATTTGGCTTCCACCAAAGGTACATCATAGAAATGTTTCTTATAGGCTAGGCCTTGGAGCTTGAGAAAAGGACTACCAATATGGGTTGCATTTGTCATTTCCTTCATCCTTATTTGCACCATGTTATACTCCAAATCTTGAACCTTCTTCGTAAGTGGTCTTCTTCAGGTGTAGGATAGCCTCTAGAATCTACATGTCATTGTTCTTCATCAGCCCCATAGTTTGGTGGATGACCCAACTACTCCACATATTTCTCATGTGGACATGCATGCTCAAATTGATATTCATCATAGAATTCGTTTGGAGGTGTATTATAATAGCTTGAAGATGGAAAGCATTGTTGCTATTGTAAGTGGGAATTCCACCGTGGGAATGAATCCATGATTGCACCGCTTCATGAATAGGAGAAAGAATGGAAAGATGTGGAAGAAAAATCGATGGAAATGGGTGAAAAATGAAATTTGCAACTCAGAGAGTGGGTTACTTAGACCAATGGAGTCGTCAGTTGTGCTTAGGAATACCTCCTGAGGCTAAAATTTCACTAAGATCACAACAAATTAATGAAACAAAGTGAACACAAATACACACACTGTGAAAGATATGACTCTTGTGCTCCCATTGGGTGTGCCAAAAATTGTTATCACCAAATCACTACACCCTCCGAATGGCCAAGTGATGGATAGGGCATTTAGTGTGATCACCTCGCAAGTTGTGGGACTTGTGGTTTGAGGTGAACCTCTGGAGAAGGTTGGCTTCCTCTTCCTAAACTAAACACAACACTACTTCTAATGTAATAAAATAGCTAACTAGACCTATACTAACATTTCCAGGGGATTAGGGAGAGATATTTGCAAGAAATAAAACCTACACTAGGAAGTGGTGATGCACCAAGAAAGGGTTTTGCTAAACAAGTTTTCTATCTTCCAGTGAAGAAGGATGAAAAACAAGCATCACAACCCAACTGCATATAGAACTTCACTCCCAGATAAGCACAAAACTCCCAAAACTTGCAATGGAAACTTGAAATTGCATAGTATACCTGCAAGCATGAGAAAGGAAAAATGAAGTAGCAAAAATGATGAAAGGACCAATAATTAGTCACATAACACAATTTATATTACTTCATCACATGCATAATGCATCATTACATTAGGAAGAGGCAATGGTTTCCATTACAATCTTTAGAAGAAAGGATTGAAAGTTCCAAAATCCACAACTTAGCTTGTGAAAAGAGAGAGGAATTGGAAAATGTCTAACCCCTTGAAATGAGTTCCTCATTTACATTTATAGAAAATCCAAGTTGTGAGAGAAGAGAGGAGAAATCCTAAATCTTGGGCAAGAATGTAGCACATGATGGCCTACATACTTAATTACATCATTAATTGCACACTCAAGAACATTCCTCATCATGCCCCCATAAACTCAAAAATTTGAATTTATCCACATTTAATTAAAAATATATTAAATATTTTTAATGCAGACCATTCGTGCTTTTGGTGGGACCCCTTGAGTGAAATTTAATTTGAATGGGGTTTTAATGTTGAATGGCCAACTAGCTTGCTAGCCAACTCGGCAAGATGGTTAGAGAGCCCTTTGGTTTACATGGTGTGGCGGTCCCTTTATATCCTCCATTGAGCCATTATTTGACCACTTCGCTCTGCATTGGAAATTACTCAGTGAGTCATGTCTTATTCTCCCTTCCATGTATTTAGCTCCATATGCTAATCGCCAAACTCCCCATAGTGTATGACCACTTCACAATCAATATTCTACCATTCTATCATTTCGGTGGCTCTTCATTTCCACGTATCATGTCAATGACCCCTCAACTTCTCAAGCGGGTCATTGTGTGAGCTAGATGGAAAACTCACGAGTGACTCGCATCAACTCCTCATTTTTCTCATTGACTCGAGCACTTGCATTGAATATCGAGTCACATCTAATGCCAACTTGGCCACCACATTGAAATTCTCCCAATGAAGTTGTGTCAACCTCCAAAATACCTAGCTTTTATGTGGTGCCCACGTTGATTGATGCCTCAACCATTTATAACTTCCACCAACTTACACTCTACTAGTCCACGATAGACTCGGACCCCCATCACAATGGACCACCAAATGCATTGGCTCATGACTCGGACAACTCGGATATTAACTCCCCATTTTCCTCGATGATCTCTTAGCTCAAACCAAATGACCCACCAAATGTGTTATCTCAAACCGGCTCTTGAGTTGTTTAAATCCTTGGACCTCCGATGGAGCTCTGTGCATGATTTCATGGGTCATGCCATCTCCTTACAAATGTCGAGATCTTTTCAAGTTCAAACCATCGATCTTGTATTTGTCATGAGCACCTCAAGTCTCGCATCCACTGATTCGCATGAGTTCCTCCATAGATGCCTCACTCCTTTGATTTTGGCCTTTTCATGG
Source organism: Taxus wallichiana var. yunnanensis (assembly GCA_018340775.1). Lineage (NCBI taxonomy): Eukaryota > Viridiplantae > Streptophyta > Pinopsida > Cupressales > Taxaceae > Taxus > Taxus wallichiana. The sequence goes on along the minus strand of CM031237.1, from coordinate 293,324,440 downwards.
CTATATTTTTTTCCATCATTCATCCTCGAGTCACTTGTGTTGAATGACTCGCTTGTTAGACCGAGCCATTAAACACATCCTTATCCTCTTAACCCATGCCATCAATCCAAATGGCTCGGCCCACCTATATACCTATCAAGTTATCCTATGCTGATCCCTTTCTATAAACTCCTAGTGCAATGACAAGCCCGAACTATTTCTTATGTCAACCAAGCAATATTCATGACTGACTCACCATCATGACACTGACTCTCTCAGTGAGCTATCCTTGAGTACTAAACCTGAGTACCCATCACATCACCGAGCCAATAACAAGTGTGTGGATCACCGAACCATGTAAGAACTCAATTAACATTACTTGGCCTTCCTATGAGCTCGAACCCACATTGAAATTTTTAATTTTGTTCTCCTCGCCAACTATACGAGATCGCACCTCAACACACTCTTAACTTGTCAAGCAGCTCACCGAGATGCTTGGCGATTTGTTTTAATCTCATACCCACTTGACCCCCAAAATCTGATTCTAATCCAGATTTTGATTGTCTTAGGCTTTTCCTTAAAACTAGTGAGTCGTGAAAACATAGAGACACCCCTTAAAAGTGATTTATCGATTTTGATTAATTTTTGCTCATGATGACTAAGAATGGGCCCACTAGGGCCAATTTCCATCTTGGGAAAAATTGGGACCTCCAGGACCTGAAAAAGGGAAGAATCACTCAAGATGACTCTGAAACTACCTGGAACATTATGAGCACTCCTTAAATGCAAAATTTACTCAAAATGTCATGGAATTCTTCATGAAGACCCTTTTCCAGTTCTAGAAAACAATAGGCCCCTCGTTGTCCAATTTTTTCACAGGGAAAAATTGTATAACATTAATCTTTATAGGTGTATGAGAAACATAAGTGTTTTTTAAACAATGTATTTCTATTTTGAAGACTAAAAATCAATGCAAAGTATTTCAAGTTTCATTCCAAAGACTACAAATCAACACTATGTTTAAAAAAATAAAAATAAGGAAAAAGATATTATCAGAACAATGTATTGAATATTTGAATATATTATATGAATATATATCATGTGATATCCACGGACCATCTCATAAGTGTTTTTTAAACAATGTTCTTCTATTTCAAGACTATAAATCAATGTAATGTATTTGGAGTTTCATTCTAAAGACTACAATCAAAACTATATTTAAAAAAATACAAATAAGGAAAAATATATTATCATAACAATGTACTGAATATTTGAATATATTATATGAACATCTATATCATGTGATATCCACAAATGGAAGCTTCCAATTTGATGGTGGATCATCTCTATCATTTGTTTGATCAGTTCTTTGACTCTCACTTCGTCATACGATCAACTACTACAATAGGGTCATCTGTTGTATTTGTGGCATTATTATCACCCCTCTCCTTTCATTAATTGACTTCCATATTGTCGATCCCTCGTCATAAGGAAATTTGTCCACTTCTTACTATGATGTGTAAATTCTCAAACAATTTTCCAAATTTTTGTCAAGCTTGTTTCATAATTTTGACTTTATAAAGGTCAAGGCACTAAAAATTCTCTCATCTTCAACTGAACCCAAAATCATTGTTTGACATAGCTCAGCCAATGAGAAAAATCAGACATGGTTTCCTAAAAATAGTACTTAACCCATTTTTTTCCATAGTCGAGTTATTTCTCCACACTCTAAGGGATTATCCAAACATTTGAATTATTCAATCATTGTAGAGGTGAATTCATGGGATTGATCAATCAAACTATCCTTACTTAAAATATATGGAATATTCATTCCATTGATATTAACATGCTTACAAAAATTTTGAATCAATGTAGTCAACCTCTTGTGGTAGTCTTCCTACAAAAATATTTCATTTTGGACACTATTCCAATAGGTGGGATTTACTAAATCCATTGCTTTCAAGTAAAAATCCCTACTAAAATGTTCCCTTATTTATTGTAGTAGGGAAACTATAATTTCTCTTAACCTTACCCTTGTTGATGATACTAATGTTATCAAATAGCATCCTGTGACATTTACCTTCTCAATATTATTGGTTACTACTTGAAACAAGTGCATTTGGTATCTCATGTCCACGTATGAAGCACATACTTCCCAAAAAAGTTGAACTTTAAAGCTACTTACATTTCCAATATTTATCAAATTATTCCAACCATCAAACTTTGGACCTAAAAAAGAAATGTCATTGACAAATAAATATGATATTTCTAGACAAACGTGTTTCCTCAAACTAGAAAAATCAGCAATATAGATAGTTCTTTCTTGGGATTGTTTAATTAAATGATGCATTTCATCTAACATGGGAAGGAGACCACACAACATCATAAATGTATCTATATCATTCAAATGATGTATTAAATCGAGATATTTTCCCACTTCCATGTGATTCTGCCACATTACTCCTAATAAGGATTGATTCTCATTATACACCCTATGAACCAGTTGATACAATAAGATCCACCTAGTGTCAAAAAAAATTAATAGTTTATGACCATTTTATCAGTCCTTTTGCAAAAATTTGAAATTCCATGAACCTTTTAGGACTACGAAATAAATAATCATGCACCACTCAAACAAGTTCTTCAACTTTTGCTTTATAGGTTTAAATTTTCCAACTATTTTGTATTCTAGATTCATTCTATGAGACATACAATGAATGGAAATCATATATGGGAAATGATATGTTTGGAGTTTTACACACAAGCCATTATGATGACCTTGCATTATAGATGCCCCATATGCCCCAACACATACCAAACTTTGATGCAATTATAGCATCATCCATGCCATCGATCTCCTTCAAACTTATTATCACCAATTCACAAAGGTTTTCAACATTGGATTTCTCTCTCATCTTGTGAATAACAAGTAAGTGAGGTTATCTCACATGATTCTCAACAATATAAACATGCATATAGACCCAAGCAATATTATCTACTATTGTAACCTCATCAATAGACAAAGACATGTATCATGTAGACTTAAGTTTCTCTTTCAAGTCTTCTTTCTCAACCATAACTATGCATTTTTCCCAATCCTAACCACTAATTTTAGACTAATGAGAATGAGGAAAGTGTGGGACACCAAGAAAATACAACATCTTTTTTTTTTTTTTCAGAAAATCTATTATAGGATGACCTCTTTTCAGAATGTGAAAAATAGTAGCTAGCTGAATTGTTTTACCTAAAAGACTATTTTGAATGACCTTGTTGAATTGAGAGGTAATTATCCCTCCATTCGATAAAACTATTCTTTCAATTATCTTGTGCTCTTCAAATTATTTTTCATACCTAATATGTAAACAATCATCCGCAGTTTTCCATCTGGCAACATTCTTCATAACTCCATCTATAGTTTTATTTTCATATATCTTTCCTACATGCTTCTCAATAATATCCAACTTAAGTTGCATTTTCTTGTCCCTACCCAATTTCTAGCTACATATTTTACATTTGTATTATTTTGGGGGTTCGTCTTTATTCTCATTTTCAACATGTTCAATAAATGGATACTTAGAAACCCACTCTAACCTGAAACTCCTTCCCAAGTCCCATTTTCTTTCCTTTCTCTTTCTTTCATAAATAGGTGTCCCCTAAGTATTTTTCATGGTGGAATTTAAATTTCGTTGACTTCCATAATTTTCACCTCCAACATTCAATTAGACAGTGATGTAGTGTCAACTTCATTCAATGGAATGTCTTCAAGGGAGGCATTTCATTATCGCATTTCATTGTCACAACATTAACACATCAAATCAAATCAAAAATTAATTCATTCTAAGTTTCATTTTGAATGAAATTATTATCCTTGATATTTTTTCTCCTACTGGAGAAGGATGGGATTCCTTAGATGGTTTTTAAAAATAAGATGTTATTTTTTGAATGCCAGTACCATTGCAAGGAGGGGTTGGAATTGCTTTTTTCATGAGATTCCCTTTTTAGTTGTCATTTTCTTGAATCTGTAAGGATAATTTTTGAGTTGGTAGCTATGGGATGAAAATAGACTAAGGCATTGCAATGTCATGATATTCGTGATACCATAAAATAAAAAAATGACATAAATAACTTACAAAAGTAGATAAAGCAATGCGACATGAAAGAAAATAGGTTTTAAATAGACTTACCTGTAGTAAGTTCTTGTAGGATGTAAACTGCAACACAATAGCTAGCAAGACCTTGATTTATTTGATTTTTGTAAGAAAATTGCAATATGTTGATTCGTTGAATCCTTTTCTACTACTTCACAAATTCAGTAAATTGGAAAATCAGAAAAGATTAAAAAACCTTTGAACTTTACTCAATTCTTAGTGATTCTATAATCTATATATGTGTGTGTGTGTGTGTGTGTGTGTGTGTGTGTGTGTGTGTGTGTGTGTGTGTGTGTGTATATGTATATGTATATATGTATATGTATGTATATATGTATGTATGTATGTATGTATGTATGTATGTATGTATGTATGTGGCTAATTTAATCAAATTCCTAAAAAACTCCCATACATGTTGGAATGAGCCCAAAGGACCAATAAGGTTCCATAGATTTCTTGGCGATCCAAGAATGTTTTAAAATCCTAGCTCGTTGATCACGCGACGATTCAATAAAAATATACATTGGGATTGGATATTTGTTGGCTATTCACATGGGATAGATTATTGTTTGTGGAATTTTTGGGTGAAACCTAGGCACTGCCATGGCCGTAAAAATAGCCAAATTCAAATTCCTAAATTCCTACTATTCACCAAATTACAATTATTCATTGTTAAAATTTTCCCTGTTGAAATGTTTTGAATCGACTTTAAAACTCCTATAACTTCCCTAGAAAAATGCCTAAGCTCCTGTAACAACCTCTCAAATTTGGATCTACTCCTACATAGATGTATTAGACTGTGGAGGTTCCCTTATAGTCAAACAATGATAAGCAAACATGGCATTTTGAGGTTTTATAAACCCTAAAATCAGCACCCAATGCATTTCCTTTAATGGACTCCACATGTCCTAAAAGGTAATTAAGTTTCCTTTTTTTCCAATTTGACTCCTTATTATTCTAATAATCAGCACTTTATGCATTTGGAATAATAGTGGATTTGGCAAAAATCATTAAGGAGGAATTAAGTGTTTAGTTTACCTTGTATTTTTGATTGATGAAGATGAAGGGTGAGGGCCGGGTTGAACCATTGTATTATACATTGTTTTTCAATTTCAACGAGTGGTTGGAAGGCTAGATTCATATTAACCATAGAGAATTTTTTAAAATTTTAGTTCAAATGTATTTAAAATAGACCTCATTTACGGGAAAGTAATTGTTTAATAAGTTTTGATCGGTAGATCGAACCGAGTTCTATCTTTTACCAAAGTTTATATTTTTTCATTTCCTACACATTTAGACTATTTAAATTTAAAAATTTCTCATCAAATAACACTTGATGAAAAGCACACAAGAATTTCATGTAGGGAAGCGAGTCATATTCAAAAGCGCGAATAAATAGAGAAGCACGCGCAAGGAATAGAATTTCAGATTTTCGAGACTTAGCCATTTTTGCTCATAAAGGTCTATTTTTAGAGATGGCGTGCAGAACACACAAATAAGGTAGAGACATTCGCACCATGCATTGGATTTTGAAGGATTGGATATGAAGCACTTTGAATGGACACAAGCCAAAATAGATCTACTTTTATCGAGTTAGCTAGTAGTAGTCTATTGTTAGCACACTTAAATGTGTGGTTATTAGTAACATGCGACCTATTTTTGGAATGGATAAGCGGTGAAGGATAAGTCCCCACCCTTATATATGTGTGTGTGTGTGTGTGTGTGTGTGTGTATTAAACTGTGTGTAATAGAGAGAGATCGAGATATACTGAGATATGTTGTTAAATCATTACATGCATCGCTGATATTGTAATGAAGCTTATGTAAACTTATTGCATTGAATATAATGGAGGATATTGGCTGAATTTAAGTGTTAGTTCTATGTGTATCTAAATCTAGTATGTTTTTATCTCATCATGGTTAGTACTTAATTTTTTCCCTTAGATACAGATCTGGTATGCTCTGTAGAATGATGAGCTAGTAATAGAACTATATATGTTAAGTCTCGTCATGCTAACATCCTACAAAAACAACCTAAAGAGGGACCTAGTACCTTTACACACATTAGGTGAGTGCTCGGTCTAGGCCGAGTGATGTGACAGCATGCATAGGATTTCATTGAGTGTGTGCCATTGAATTCTAGGATACATCATTGGTTCCGTTGTTGGGACCTCTTTTTCAGTTGTTTTTAGGATGGTTCGTGATGAAGACATACTTGTTAACTCTAGCAAGTATTGAAGAGTGGATACATGATCTGGAGGAAGAATATGCATGGTGATTCAGCACTAGATCTGAGTTTAACGCACACGTATGGGTGGAACAAAATCTATATGACAGTTTATATGAGAGTTTTTTCACTATCTTTCTAGTAGATTTGTACGAGTGGCTAATTGATTATGCATCTAAGTGGAATTGGAGGTATCACGCACTTGTCTGGATGTAGGAAGAATTCAAGCCTCTCGTATGATGTTGATCTGATTTGGACTTGAGTGGATACGTAGTTTTGTGGTGTCTTGAATAGTTATATTTTGGATTACTCAATTTCCACTTATTCATGTCTAGAGTGTTGGTTGGATATTTTGTCAAGCCAAAATATGAGGTTCAACCATAGTACATATGGGATTAAATCCCTCTCAAAGATAGGTGATGCTTCGCCTATTTATTACTAGTCTAAAACACAATGAAATAATATACAGTATTCAAACTAATCTAACCATTGGGTTGGGATAGAAACCTGAAATCCATATCCACACTAGGAAAAGATATTGTTGTTTTCGAAATGGAATGGATCGGAAAGGAAATTATTATTATGGAAGAAACACAATGGAAAGGAAATGAGGGGAACGTACTTTCTTTCAAGCAAATGCAGATCATGAAATAATCATACGATTTTTTAGACAACAAATGTAATGTTTGAAATGATTAGAACAATCAAGATGCTAAACAAAGAATAGCTTAAGATTATGAACATAAGAACAATATCTTAAGAAAGATACATCTCACAACACAAAGTTTGCAAAATAGCATCAGCTTCTATTCCTCAAATGATTAAAAGAAAACACAAAGTCTTTCTTCTTCACAATAGATCTCAATATTCCAAAAATCTCAACCCTTTAGAATGCATAAGCATCCCTTATTTATAATAAAAGGAGTTGAGAGAAAATAGGGTAAATCCTAGAAAATAGTCTTTTTAATGAGAGTCCTATTTTGCTTGACTCTCATGCAGGAGACCAAGTCAAAATTTGCTTCCTATGTGACGAAACAAAAATGAAAAAGACATGTTGATTTCAGATTGAAATGACATGCAACATTGTGCCTATTTTGTTTCATCATCTTTTTCTTCCTCCAAAAATCCTACTTGTCCTAAAATTCTTGGAACTTTTTAGATTATACCGCATCTC
>CM031237.1:293029902-293316812 GCA_018340775.1 Taxus wallichiana var. yunnanensis | reverse complement strand
TCTGGCTGAGCTCTTTAGTCATTAATTAATCTTTTTCCATCTACTCGTAGCTATCCTCATATCTCCTTGCTAAATATAAAGGTCGTTGATATTGTAATTATCATCGAATCAATGGAAATAATGATAATGAATGCTTTATGCTCTACAATGAAGAATCAAACTTCTTGGCGTCAGAGAATTATCTCATTCATTGTAAAACATTCTTTTGCATGCCCATCTAAAAATTCTATATATCTAAATGGGCTTAGAAATTTGCTCCTATGCCCAGTGAGCATCATGCCCTCCACTTAAAGTGCCTTCTTTTTTGATCAGTCAAGCGCCTTCTATTTAACCCATTCATACTAAGCAAACACCTCTTACAAGAGTTCATCTTCCATCACCTCCTCCTCTAATTCATCTACAACATTACGAGTCAAACCAAGAAACCTCCTCTAAAGATTGGGTACAACTCCTACCACTTGCCCCTCTCAAGTATTTTGCGGGCGATTACCAATTCCAAATAAGCAACCACCACTGCAAGACCAAAAACTTTTTTAGTTTGCCTCTTTTGAATTCTTCACCTCAAAAGGCACCTTCATATTCACCACTTTAGTTCCAATCACTTTGTTAAGGAAAATACTCCTTAGCATTTGTCCTCTCTTTAAATTCTTGCTTCTCGAAGGCACCTTCACTTACGCCCACTTTAGATCCAGTCACTTTTGTTAAAATACTCCTCATACATTTGATCCACTTAGTGTTATTGACTGGATCTACATCACTTACATACTTTGGGGGCATCAAATTTTCTCCGCCTTACATTGTTATCAAATATTGTCTGTCATCCCATGCACTTGATTGTATCAAGTCATTATCCGATGACGCCCTCTCATGCTTTGGTTCATTTGAAGCTGTTGAGGGCATATTATATGCATAGCCTCGAGACTACATTACACTATTTTCACACTACACACTACACACTACACACTACACACTACACACTACACACTACACACCACACACCACACACACACACCACACACCACACACCACACACCACACACACACACACACCACACACCGCACACACCACACACACACACACCACACAAACATTGGTGTGTCTCATGCAGCAATTATTTTTGTGAAGAAGAAATATGGGTCTCTTTATTTGTGTGTTGACTTCATATGTAGTTGAATAAGGTAACAATGAAGAACCATTATCCTCTTCCCCCATATATACAATTTTATTAATTATATGTGGGGAGCAGGAGTTTTCTCTAAGATAGATCTAAAGTCAAGATACCATCAACTATGTATCACGAAGAAAACATCCATAAGACAACTTTTTAGACTCGATATGGGCATTACGAGTTTACGATATAGTTCCTTTTAATCGAAGAATGCATATGTAGTATTTATGATCCTCATGAACAAGGTTTTAAGGAACTTCTTGGATAGGTCTTTCATTGTGTTTCTAGATGAAATTTTGATTTATTCCTGCTTGATTCAAGAGTACCATGAGCACTATAGATAAGTATCACAGGGTTTTGAATGAGCACCATTTATTTGGGAATTTAGAGAAGTGTTCCTTCTTTTAGACCGAGATCTAGTATTTGGGGCACATTACCATAGGAAAAGGTATATTAGTAGATCCCTTGAAGATCCATGTTATCATTATTTGGTTAGTCCCCACCACTGTGATTGAGGTTATGAGCTTTATGGGATTAGTTGGTTATTACTTCGATTTGTTTATAATTTTTCTAGGATTTCCAATCCTATCAATTCCCTTCGGTCTGAGGAAAAAGTTTTGTTGGTCATAGAAGTACGAGAATGCATTTCAGTTGGTCACGATGTGGTTGACTACCGCACCCATCCTCACAGATCCAAATCCTTTAGTTGAATTGTGTTTTAAACAAATGCACTTATAGAGGGAATTGGAGTAGTGCTCATGTAGGATCACCACGTCATTGCTTTTGAAATCCCATGAGCTCAAGGAAAAGGAACTTAATTACCCCACTCATGATCCACGAGCTTGTAGTAGTAGTAAACACATTGGTTCATTGGAGGAATTTTCTATTAGAAGGCCCTTTGTATTAAGGACGGATCATTTGAGCCTTCAACATATCTTTTCTCAGCCCAACCTCAACATCTGAAAGTGGCGTTGGATGGAGTTCCTCTGTGAGTACAACATGGACATCTAGTACATCAAGGGGAAGGATAATGTCATCACATATGGTTTGAGTATACATTGATATGAGATTACTTCTCGACATTATGATTAGATCTCAGAGGTAGGATACTTCAACATCTTCCGTGATAGATTCTAGCCATGAGGGTTCTAGTGAGATGGTTAATTCTCAAGGGCCTTTAGTGGGAAAGTACATAAGGTACACATTGGATTCAGGATGGTCTTCTTGGTTTCAAAGATGCATCTATGCACCTTGTAGAGAAGGTGATTTACGTAGGTTTTTTCTTTCTAAGGCACATTGGGCACCTTACTCAACCCATCATGGGATTAAGAAGAGGTATGCGGATTTGAGATAACTTTACTTTTGGTTATGGTTATGCTTTGTGATATTACAAATTTCATAGCCCACCTATCTTGAGTTCTAGATGGTGAAGGCTGACTATTCCCATCTTGCAAGTCTTCTCTACTCTCATGATATTCTAGAGTGGAAGTGGGATGTGGTTTCCATGGATTTTATTGTTGTTCTTCCCACTTCATCATTTCATCATGATGCCACCATGGTGATAATTGATAATTTTACCAAGGTTTCCCTACTTCTCTTGATGAAGGTATTATATAATGTGGTTGTCATTGCATAGGTTTTCATGGATGATGTAGTGAGGTTACATGGTATTCCTAGGATGATCATTTTTATCATGGATCACTTTACACTTCTATTTTAAACCTCTTTTAGGAAAATTTGGGGACTCAAATTAGTTTCAATTCAACATATCACACTCAGATAGATAGGTGATAGAGAGAGTGAACTGTACTTGAGGAAATGCTTCATATGTATATGGTGGATCAATAGACAAAGTGGGAGCATTACTCGTATATGTTCAAGTTTTTATTATAACAATAATTTTCATAGCTCCATTGGTACGAAACCTTATGAAGATTTGTATGACGACATTACAAGAAACCGTTGAGCCTGAGATAGGTTAGATGATAGGATTATTATTTATCTTGCATATCTTCAGATATGAAGCAACATGTTCTTCTTATCCAACAACATTTAGAGCAGGTCAGAGGCTCATGCATTCCGGAGAGGTGTATGTTGACATGAAGAGGGCAGTATAGTATCACTTTTAAGTGGGTGACAAGTTTTTCTCTAAGTTACATCCGCACAAGATTTGATCGAGCTTATGAAAAGGGATCTAAGTTATCCCATCATTTTCTTAGGAATTTTGTGATCTTGGAGACTCTTGTTCCAGCTTTCCTATTGCTCCAGCTCTTCCACCATGCCTATCTCGTGTATACAACATGTTTCATGTATCGTTGTTATGAAGTATGTTCTAGATACATATCATGTTTTGGGTTGGTCATTATTATAGGTGGAGAAACGATGGTCATTATTATAGGTGGAGACCGATGGTCATTATTATAGGTGGAGTCCGAAAGTCATTGAAATTTAAAGCCATATGTATTATGGAGCATAAGAGATCGGGTCCTTTGGGAGCACGATTTGGACCAGTAAGGGTTCAATGGGACATATATGATAAGACTACACATCTACTTGGGAGAATGCAACACCATTGCACTCCTAATATCCTTACCTCTTCCAAAGTGAGTTCCCGGAGGAATTAGACTCCTAAGGGATGGGGATGTAGTTCCCACCTTTTTCATTATTCTCATTTTGATTGCGATTGAATAACTATATCTATACTATCACAATGACATGGAAATTATTGATTATTTTGTTTTTATGGGACATTATCACACCACATCGTTGTTTAACAGAGGATATTACTACTTTAATATATTGTTTTTATATGACATTGTTCATGATATCACATTGTTAGCATTAAGATGCCAACTCTTGCTTATAGGATGTCTATGGGGCACACGATTCCACCGCCTTCATTTATAAAATATTATGTTATGAGGATAATATCATGAGTTATTATGGACATGATTTTGTATTGATATCGATCCATATTTGATGTATGATGTTATATCATTTCATTTAGTGGATAATTCATGTTATGATATATTGTTGGTTTAGCATGAATCAGTATGGATGTTGATTTTGATGCATATGATAGTGTCATATTTTGTTATCATATTAGGCGGATATGAGGTCAATTTGATTTTGCGAGGTGATATGAAATTAATCATGAGAATAACGTGGGATTCATGGAACATATGCCACTTAGCACAAAAGGCCTAATGCCCAAACTTATTCTTCTTATCGATTATGACATTCCTTCTCATGTTGTTTCATATCGTGCTTTGCTTTGGTTTAAATTTGTTAGCCTTAATTTTCATTTTATCATGGCGATAAATTATTATATTGTTTAGCTACTTGTTTATTTCTTATGTTTCCTCGTTTTATTTATTAGCTAATGTTAAATGTTACCCATTTTCATGTGCTTATAATATCTACTTTTAGTTTTGGGACAATGTGTTGGGTTAGGTTGCATTAGGCCCTCTGTCATAGATTAGGTGAGTCTAATTTCCCCTCTCCTAAATGCCACATTTTTCCCAAATTCAGGTTTGGGAAAAATGTGCCATTTAGAAAGGGTAAATGATAAGTAAAGGACCTCATTTTAATGTAAAATATTCCCTAACCTCCATCCCTATGGGTGGGTGGGCTCTTTTCAATGTAAATGAGGCCAATTTGCTCATTTTTCCACTCACCACACACTTCATATTATGGGAACTTTGATTTTGGGAATGTATGGGATTTTGGGAAATCCTCTCATGATTTCTTTGGGCTAATTTTAATTTCCCTTCATTTTATTTTTGTGGAATTTTTGTGGCAAGGGGATTGGATTTGATTTTTGTAAAGGGTGACATTTTTCACCTTCTCATTTCTTGTCTTCTGGTGGTTTCTCTCCTTGTTAATCCTTCATGTCCTTAGTGATGGGGTTATTTTTTCTTAATTTTTTTGGGTGGAAAGATTTGGATATTGAAGGAGCCTTGGAATATTTAGGAGATATTCTTGGATTTGGCTTGTTTAAGTGAAAGGTAGGATATTGAAAACTCCTTGTTTTTCTATGTTGAACTTTTACATTTGAAATGTTATGTTTTGGCATAAATTATGGTGTTTGAATGTGTGTTGGCTTATCTAGTTTACTCCACCCACCCTTGAGGGTTGTGGGATTTTGGAGATCAATGCGAAAAGGAGGAATCTCTCCATATTTATATTTTTGGGAACTTCTCTTACATTATTTTTGTGTAGGGAGGGATTTCCATTTAGGTTGGAAATTTATCCTACTACCTCAAAGAAAGGGAACTCTAAGTTTGAAAAACCTTCTTGGGGAGAATTTTGAAAAGATAAGGAGAGGATATGGGGAGATAGGTAGATGTTAAATTCATGGAGAGATAAGGGTTATATTATCGTTTTTGCCATGGTGTTATGGTTTGCACAAAATGGGATTGTCATCTCGCTTCCCAAGTATAAACATCGAGCTTATTAGATGGATTTCATTAGTTAATCAGTGTACATTTTATGCATTCAAACAAATTTTTAGATGTGATTAGAATGTGAATTTCTTCCATTTTTATATTTGGGTGTGTCCTCTTTCCCATGGGCTTGGGGAGGCGCTAGCCTACCACCTTGACTCCTTGGTGGCATGTAATGATGTCATTTGGCTGGGTGGTCAACCAATAATTTCTCTTTGTGAATTAAAATCCTTTCATTGTTGTTTTGGAGATAAATGGAGTTTCCTAGATGATCTAAAGTTTTAGTTTTGGAGTTGTGTTATCTCGTAAAATTGATAGGGGCAATTTTACGGTAACCATACCAAAATTTTGTTCTAGGTCCTCGTCATTATGTTTGTGGAGCCTATTTGCATGTTAGAATGTGGTACACCTTCTATGTGTTACACTCGGTACTTTTATGGTGGTCCCGCCACTTGATGAGCGGAAACGAGCTGGGGTCGGCGAAGCCCCCAAAGCAAATTTTCATGGGTGGTTTATTAACCCATGGGTAATGGGTAACCGTTATGGGCTATTTTTGGGCCCATGGTTTTTTCGGTCTTTTGCCCATTGTTTTGATACCCATGGTTTTTGCCCTTGGTTTTGATACCCACGGTTTTGTATCAAACTGCTTAAGTAGTTGTCTATTTATATGGTCTTATGCATATGATAGATGTACAAGTAAATGTATTGCAGATGTGTTTTGAATTTGGGTGTGAATTCTGTAGAGTTTTTTGAGCATAGCTCCAAACGGATCTGGGTATTATATTGAGAGAGTGGAGGCTTGTAATAAAATCTGAGCAAGTGATTCTTGGTGGATGATCGAGGATCATTTTTGAAAAAAATTCCTAAACATCCCTAAATGGTGTCAGTGTAGAAGATCATCTCGAGAGCTTTCCAACAACTATGAGAATGCGACAAACGGACATCGGGAGCTCTAGATATGTTCGGTCAAAGTTCAGACATCAGGAAAGTCAAACTATGGTCAACTGGTCAATATTGGACCAATTGCACTGTGACACGTGGCTTGACAACACTCGTCGAATTCGCTCGATTTTCCTATCGGGAGACGACAAGTGGATTATATGCTATTTACCGAGTTAATTATTTCTATGCCACATTGTATGGGTCGAAGTTATATTATCTTGGTAAGTCCACTTTTCAAATGGCACGCATATATGCCAAATCACTATATATATTAATGTGTATACATTAGTATTAAAATATAATACATTAGTATTAAAACCTACCTAACCACCAACATGCATTGCTAACCACGTGGTGAAGGAGGATGAAGCGGTTGTTGGGGGTTTAACCCATGCGTGGAGATCTACGTGAATGAAGGGGTGGCTAAGGTTAATTAAAACCTTAGCAAAAATAAAGGGTCCGCCAAATGTGGGATATACCCACTTCACCCTAGGCCGCCTCTTTGGGATTTTAATACCACTTCATCAAATGCTAAGTCGCTAACTTTGGGATATAATCCCATTAAAAATGCAAAATGGCTCAAAACCAATAAAAACTCCAACCACTTTGACCAGAGTTGACAAAAACCACGGCAAAGATAGGCGGGATTTGATCCTCGACCTCATGGATCTAAAGCCAATGCGCCAGCCAACCCGCCAAGGAGCACAACAAGCTAAAAATGAGGCGTTTCAACTTATACAAGAGGGAGACAGTCAGTGCATGTAAAGCGGCTTAAGGACCGGTTTTGAAACCGCCTTTTTTGAAGGCCTTGCACTCGTAATGGGAACTTGGAGTAAAAAAATGGAATGTAGAGAATTCTGAGATGATTCCAACCATATAAGATTTTATGTTTTTGTTGAGTTTTAACCTGTTTTTGGAAGCTTTGAATGCAGATTTTAACAGGGATCTTCAAGACAAATTTAGTTGAAAAACATGATTTTCAATGCATACAGTCCGAATGTGACTTGATGTAAACATGAAAAGTGTTCAAAATTCATATCTGACCTCAGATATATATATTTTTTCATATAATGTTTTTAAATCTCCATTTGTAGGTGTTTTTCTAACACAAATATAGGGGAGATCACATCAGTGAAAACACCGTAGGAGCCAAGATCATTCTTGGGGACAGGGTTTCTCGCTATTTTTAGAGTTCTTGGGACATTGATCAGCTCATTTTCAGGTTGTGATTCATTATTGGTTATTTGTAAGAGTTATTGTACTTGCATTTCAAAATTATTAATGGATCGGTTCAATCAACCCGAGGACGTAGGAATTTCCAACCCCTGTAAACAATCTTGTTTGTTATCTAAATGTTTTTTCAGCCTCGATTATTTATTTGCTACAAAAGTTTTCCACACTTCTATGGATGCATAATAATCATAATTTAATCAATTTGTGGAGTTTAGAATACTTAAAATTGGTTAAGAAAATCACGATCTTTGAAACTTTTAAAAGTGATAAAAAAATACAACACTCGCTTTTTAGATCAAGTTTGGTATCGAGCAGCTTAGATTCGGGCTGCAGATTATCTTATAATTGTGTTTGGCTTTAGTTTCAATATTGATTTCAGTCTTTAGTGTGCGAGACATTTTGGGGCTTGTTAATCTTCTTTTTGCAATGCAGCGCTTTGGAAGTACAAAGTTGTGTTTAGTAGGAAGGCAGGAATCATGGGCAAGTCATCCAAAACAGAGCAACCTGGATGAGCTTGAAGCCATAAACCGCCAACTCCAAGAAGAAAAATCTTTCTTGAGAGATAAATTTTATTCCTCGAAGAGGAAATAACTGTGCGGTAAAAATGGACAAGGTGATGCTAACCCAAAGACGGCTTAGAGGATCATCCTCTGGTTTGTAGGTTTGGGCTATTCTAGTGGAAAAATGGAAATTGGAGAAAGTTCCAAAATGTACTGAAAGAAGAAAAGCTTCCAAATGCCAAGGATCTACACCACTAGAATTGCAGATTCCGCCATCAGAAGAACAATGAAAGGTGTAAGAAAACACGTAAAAGAGGTAATCGATTCCACCTCCTTCCACTTACACTAAAAATAGCACTAAGGGAAAATCAAATCCTAAAACTTCTAATACAATCTTTCAAATGGAACAATATAGCTTTAGTAGACTGAAATATGCTTTCCTTGCACATTTTGTGAAGGTACTAATCATTCATGTTGCATATTGTTGAAGAGAAAATTTGATTAAGAAGTTAATGCCTTTTGTGAATGATAAGGCAGGTGCTAAAGACCAATCTCACCAAAGAAAGGCGAGAAATGGCAAGAATGTTACCTCTCCTAAACAGGGAATCATTCTCGTAGACTGAGTTCGAGAATGGTAAAATGGGTAAGACTCCTAAAAACAGGAAGTTAAATTTTGTTCCCATCAGTAATAGGAATGGTCATGATGTTAAGGTTTGTTGGTTTGTTTCTAAACAAAGAAAATTGTAACCCTCTGCCTTTCTAATAAGATATTTTTAATGAAAAATTTGTTTAATATGAAGATGTCGAGAATAGTTCAAGACAGATCATTCAAATGATTTCAATATGGTTGTGAATATGCTAGCTTCCGTTATAATAGAATTTGATGAAGAAGTTAGGGCTTTATTAATTCTGTGCTCTTTACCCGAGAGTTGGAATAGCCAGTAATGGCGGTAAGTAACTCGGTTCTAGCTAACTCCGAAGTTGAAGTTTGAGGATGTTGTAGGGGTGATTCTAAGCGAGGAAATGTGAAGAAAAAGCCCCGAGGAATCTTCTAATTCAGGGAATGCTTTGATAAGTGGAAACTAGAGGGACAGAAGAATAGAGGAAACCATGGAAAATCAAAAGATCGGGCAAGGTCAAAATCCAAGAACAAGATTGATCTGGAATTGTGGAAAGCTCCGGGCATGCAAAGAAGGACTTTGCTGGGAGATTTGAGATAAGAAGAAACAACAGAAGAAAACAAGGAGGAAAATGTAGCAACGGGTAATGTATGTCAAGATGCTTTGATTCTTTCTTTTATGCACAATATTATTGAATCTTGGGTTTTAGATTCGTGGGCTTCTTTCCATGCTTCTCCACATAGGCATTATTTTGTTGATTATGTTCAAGGAGATTTTGGGCATGTTTTTCTTAGTGATGATGAGCCTCAGCAGATAGTTGGAAAATGTTCTATTCAGTTAAGATGCAGAATGAGAATACTTGGCTATTAAAGGATGTCGGACATGTGGCCACATTAAGATGAAATTTGATATCGGCAGGGCAATCGGGAAGTGATGGTTGTCTTCGTGATATTTATAGCGACTCTTGGAAGGTTACCAAGGGTGCTCTTGCTGTGAGTGGGAAGAGGTAAGAAGGTTGAACCTTGTATTTAACCACCGATAGTACTAATGATTGTAATCTTGTGGCTTCGGATGTAGATACAACATTATGACACTATAGGCTCGGTCATATGAGCCATAAGGGCATGAACATCGTAAAGAAGAATTTTCTTGGATATACAGAACATGTTTGGATTTATGTGAGAACCGCATATATGGGAAATGTGATGAGTAAGGTTTCTCAAGGTTGGACCTCTGAAAGAAAGAGAGAAGTTAGAGTGGTGCATTCTGATATGTGGGGGCCGGAGCTGTATCATCTCTTGGGGTTCAAGTTATTATGTTATTTTATCGATGATGCAACAAGGAAAGTTTGGGTTTATTGTATTAGAAACAAATCTGATGTATTTGAAACTTTTGTTAAATGGAAAGCCTTGGTAGAGAGTGAAACAGTCTTAAGCTAAAATGTCTCAAAGTCAAATAATGGAGGGGAGTATCAAGAATAATGAATTTGATGATTATCGTTCTAAGAATGGAATCCGCAGCAAAAGACGGTTCCCCAGAACTTCGCAGTTAGAATGGAGTATCATAAAGGATGAACAGAACAATAATGGAACGTGCTTTAGAGCATGAGGTTACATGTAGGACTCGCCTCTTTCTTTTTTGGGTAGAAACGAAGAGCACAAATTGTGTACTTGATAAACAAAGGACCCTCAAGTGCCTGATGGAGGCATACCGAGTAGGCTTGGTATGGTAAGAAAGTTGATTATTCATTTCTTAGAGTCTTTGGATGTGAGGTGTTTGTTCACATAGAGAAGGATGATAGGACTAAGCTAGAGGCTAAATCGGAAAAATTTACTTTCATTGGTTATGGTGGTGATGACTTTGGATATAAATGTTAGACTATTAAGGACAAGAAAATCATTCGATCTAGGGATGTGGTCTTTAATGAGAAAGTCATGTATAAGCAAAGAATTGTAGGAAAATAGGGAAGAATCCAAGAAAGAATATGCGCAGTAGAGGATCTTCCGGATGGGAAAGTGACACATGAATCGGTTCAGAACCCCCTCAACAGAACCCCAAACTCCTATATCGAGGAGGTCTTCTAGGGTAAGAAGAGAACCCAACTTTTTCTCCTTCTCTTTATTATTTATTACTCACCGATAGTGGAGAACTAGAGAGCTTTGAAGCAATGCAGGTAGATGCCAGAAGAAGTGGGAGCAAGCCATGGATGAGGAGCATCAGGCTCTCATGGAGAACCGGACATGGGATTTGGTAAAGCTACCCGAAGGAAAAAGAGCATTGCAGAACAAGTGGGTGTACAGAGTTAAAGATGAAGAAGGAGGAAAGAAAAGATATAAGGCCCGGTTGGTGGTCAAGGGTTTACATGAAACAAGGTATAGATTTTGATGAGATTTTTTCTCCCTGTAGTAAAAATGACTTTTATTAGAACTGTTTCTAGGAATAGTTGCGGTAGAAGACTTGCACTTGAATACTTGATGTAAAGACCGCATTTCCCATGGTGATTTGGAGGAGGAACTATATATGCAGCAACCAGAGGGCTATTCTTGGTCAAAGGTAAAGAGGAGATGGTTTGCAAACTAAAGAAAAGATTGTATGGCCTAAAACAAGCTCCACGTCAATGGTATAAAAAGTTTGATAGCTTCATGATGGAGCAAGGTTATATCGTATGCCATTCGACCATCAGTGTGTATACAAATAAATTTGAGGATGGAAGTTATATTATCCTGTGTTTGTATGTTGATGAAATGTTGGTTACTGAGGTAAAAACATGCGAGAAATAAAAGTACTCAAGAAGCTTAAGTGAATCCTTTTGCTATGAAGGATTTGGGTGCAGCCAAACAAATCCTTGGTATGAGGATATCTCGGGATAGGAAGGAACGAAAGCTGAATTTATCTCGTGAAGAGTACATTAAGAAGGTCTTGAGAGTTTTAATATGCCGATGCTAAACCATTGGGACTCCTTCGTGCCACTTCAAGTTATCAAAGGAGCAAGCGTGTCCCAAGACAGAGTAGAAAGAAACCAGATGTCAAAGGTACCTTACTCATCAAGCCCGATTGGCGATTTATGTATGCTATGGTGTGCACTAGGCTCGATATTGCCCATGCGGGGGGAGCCGTGAGTAGATTTATGAGTGACCTGTAAAGAGCATCGCGCGTAAAAGTGGATCCTTTGGTATTTGAGAGGGACCATGGGGACAGCTTTTGTGTTACGAGTGGATCGAAACCACTTTACGTGGTTATGTAGATTCGATACATGGCTGGAGATTTAGACAACAAGAGGAGCACAACAAGTCATATTTACACTGTAGGTGGGACAACAATGCACTGGATTTCATGTCTATAGAAGCTGGTGGATTTGTCAACCATGGAGGCCGAGTATGTTGCCGCTGCCACGAGGCAAGCAAAGAGATGATTTGGCTACAACAATTGCTTGAGGATTTGGGGCATAAGCAGGAGGAATGTAAGCTATATAGTGATAGTCAGAGTGCTATACACCTAGCTAAGAACTTTGCTTTCCACTCTAGGATGAAGCATATACAGTTGAGATATCACTTCATCAAGAAAAGCTTTGGAGGAGGATAAGTTGAAGTTGAAGAAGATTCATACTAGTTAGAATCTTGCAGACATGATGACCAAGGTGGTCACAAGGATAAACTAAAGCTATGTTCAGCTTTGGTTGGCCTTCGCAGATGACAGTGAAGGGTTGAGAATCTTGCTCAAAGGGAAATTAGTCTCCAAGTGGGAGATTGTTATGTTTTTGGAGCCTATTTGCATGTTAGAATGTGGTACACCTATGTGTTACACTTGGGTATTTTTACGGTGGTCCCGCTCACCGGTGAGTCTGGTCAGGGGTTCGGGGGCTGAAGCCCCGATGGAAGGGGGTTTGGGGGTGAATCCCTCAAGAAAATTTTCATGGATGGTTTATTAACCCATGGGTAATGGGTAACCGTTATGGGATATTTTTGGCCCATGGTTTTTCGGTCTTTGCCCATTGTTTTGATACCCATGGTTTTTACCCTTGGTTTTGATACCCACGGTTTTGTATCAAACTTCTTAAGCGATTGTCTATTTCTATGGTCTTATGCATATGATAGATGTACAAGTAAATGTATTGCGAGATGTGTTTTGAATTCGGGTGTGAATTTTGTAGAGTTTGTTGAGCATAGCTCCAAACGGATCTAGGTATTGTATTGAGAGAGTGGAGGTTGTAATAAATCGAGCAAGTGATTCTTGGTGGACGTAGCCCAAATTGGGTGAACCACGTTAAATATTGTCTCTCCGTGTTGTGTTATTTATTCTCGCACTTTTATTTGAGATCCGTAATATTTTCGCATATTAGTTTCTACTTTATTGCGATTCTATAAGGGATTATTCCGCATATTTTATCTCTTATTTCCTAACATCATCTGGGTCCTCAACATTCGAATGTTGTAAAATACCTTCTGGGAAATCTAGTTTTTCAAACTTGGTCATTTTGTCCTTTTTGGTTGACACACCTTTATCTATGCAACATAGGGTAAATTTGTGCCCCATTTATTTTCTTTAGCGCACCCTTTTCAAGTGTTAACACATCAATTGCTTACGCATGTGCCTTCCCCTCACAACAACAAAAAATGTTGTGCCATGTTTTGGTGCACCAAGGTGCTCAAAATCCAAAGTGTTAAAGATTTAAATTTGCGCCACATGCGCAGATAATTCCATGTTGACAAAACCATATCTACGCCAAAGGGTGCAAAGTTTTCCATGTCAACACACATTTTGGTGCACCTCTTTAAAAAGTGGTCAGCGCATTTATTACACTTTTGGCTATATATAGCGCATCCGCCTGTCACTTTCATAATAAAAACACGTGAAAATCTTTATTCCTCTCTTTCATTAAGCACACCCATCATTCTCGTATTGCGCTTCATGGACCCCACTTCATTTCTCTCTCATTCTATATATTCTAGATTAAAGCAATGAACTCGTATCCACATATGTCTACATCAAGCAAAAGGCCAACCAAGTCAAAGGGTAAGGCTAAGCTCACAGAGGAAGAGATGAAATACAAATATCAAAGGGTCAGAATGCCCGAATCCTAGGAAGAATGTGATCTAGATATCAGAGATTCCGAACTTGGCCACATTGACATGGAGGGTTTCTCGGCCGGACCCGTGGAGGGTCACAGAAGTCCCCTGGATGGACATGCTAGTGGGCGTGGTCCGCATTTTTCTTTGGGGGATCCCTATCAAGGTGCGAGAAATAATGAGTTTATGATGGTGGTGGCCCACTGTTACAACAAAGACACAAGGTGTGTTGAAAATGAAAAGGGTGAGGTCATAATCAACCTCACTGCCCAGCACTTCGAGATCATGCTAGGCATTCGTCACCACTAACATTTTGTGGCTATAAGCTGCGTGACTGCATCAAGGCATGGGAGGATAACGAGGAAAAATGCATGCAGCTGATGAACGAAGTGTACTTAAAGAATAAGAAGGTGATAACCAGGTGGCCACAGGTTATTCACCGTAGCGACTTCTCCGAGGAACTGAGTGATACCATCACCTTCCTAAGTAGATTTTTGGGCTTTCTGATGCCCATTACTTTCACAAATGGATGCTCAGGTACCTAGAAACCATGAATAAGAATGTTCCTAATCAGCGCTTTGAGTGGGCGGAGATCATAAGCAGCACCATATCTGAGCAGCTCCAACAACTCACCACAACGGGAGGTTCTACATGAACTCCTACGTAGTCTACACTGCAGCCTTGAGAGGGATTATCCAGTAATCGAACCGATGCGGAGTTTTGCCTTAGGTGAAGATATACAAATACTACCCAGAGTCAAGCCGGAAAATAACATCTCATAGTTTACCAAGATCAATGATGCTTTCTTTTACGGAATCATTTGCCTTTGAGGCCAAATATGACTCATGGTCGATTTACCAAGAGCATAGTCACAAAGGATCGAGAAGTGGGGGCATTATTTACCCACCCCACCTTCACCTATCTCGGAGCATCTAACTTCTTGGGAAACCCACCAAATTACCAAGGTATGTGGCCCCTAAGTGATCCTCGTTGAGCAGTCCCTGCATGTAGCTCATAACATACCATGAGAAGTGCCTGAAAAGGAAGAAGGGTGGAACCCCTTTCCCCCTTACAGTGGGTAGGTACACCTGCATTTCCCACAACAAAGCCCGGGAAATGTTTGCAGAGCTAGAACTGCTCAATCTAAAGCATAATTTCCTAGCAAGGCCCACCTTCGATCCAAGAAATTGCCTCCCTAAGGAAAAACTCGATCCAATCCATGTTCCATAGATCGAGGATATCTACATCGACATGTATCATGAGGTCAAACTCAGAAGAAAGGATCACTCTTGCCTGGCCCGACAGAGATTATTCAATATGGCATGGCCATTGTTCCAAAAGGTTATCAAACAACTGATCAAGAAGTTGATCAGGTGTATCTAGACACGATGGGGACAACTGGCCATTTGCTGCAATTGACAGGACAAAGGCACCTCAGACCATCGAGGAGAGGGTCAAGGAAACATCATGGCCAATGCAGTAACATTAGTGCGTAAATGAATGGCCTTATCTACCTCGGAGTATATTTCACCACTTCCCCTTTGGGCAATGCACCTATCAGCCGAAAAATTTGCCGAAGAGCAAAGGCAAGGATAAAGAGGGAGAATTGAGCTCCACTCAAGAAGAAGCTCCCTGAAAGTCCTCCCTCCGCCACACAGAATAGGAAAAGAAGAGGGTAGTGAACCTCCTAAAGAAGTATAGGGATGTCCTTGCATATTCATATGAGGATCTAAAGGCTTTTCAACCAAAGGAAATGCAGCATTTCATCCCTCTCAAACCTGGGATTAAACCTTTCAAGAAAAAGCAAAGGTAATACAATCCAAAGATTGCTGACACTATTTTTCAAGAAATATAAAAGTTGTTGAAAGCCAAAATCATCTTCCTAATCACCATTCGACATGGATTGCCAACATTGTGTCTCGTCAGAAGAAAATGGTGAGATTTGTATCTGTGTTTACTTCAAAAATATGAATCGAGGATTCTTTGAAGGACAACTATCCTCTCCCATGGTGGATCAAGTCTTAAGCCTTATTACGGGATCCGAAATGTTGTCCATGCTTGATGGCTTCTTGGGGTATAATCAAGTAGAAGTCAATACTAGAGATCATCACAAGATGGCCTTTACCACCCCCAGGGGTACTTTTTCCTATAAGAAGATGCCTTTTGGACTCATTAATGCCTGGTGCCACTTTTCAAAGGGCTATGGACTTGGATTTTGGAAGCTTGAAAGGGAAATGTATTATTATGTATTTAGATGACCTAACCGTGTTTTCCAAAACTAGAGCAAATCATTTTTAGCATCTGAAATAGTTCTATTGAAATGCGAGAACATGGGATATCTTTGAATCCTATGAAATATTTCTTTTGTGTCACGAGAGGAAAATTGTTAGGGCACATTGTCTCTAAAGATGGAATCAAAATTGATCATGAATGAGTTCAAGCTATTCAAGAGATTCCTCTTCCAACCAAAGCAAGAAGGGAGTGTATTCTTTCTTTCGATAAGATCAAATTTATGAGAAGATTCATCCCTAATTTTGCAGAGCTAACTTTGAATATCTCCCAAATGATGAAAGGAAAACAAACATTTGGTCGGTCTTTTGCAGGAAAGAAGCCTTTGAAGGTATTATAAAGGCTATTGCTAGAACTCCTATCTTAGCATGTTCAAATTTTAGCAAAGATTTTATTATCTATCATATGCACTGAGATAACACCCTAGTTGTTGTCTTGACTCGAAATATTCTAATGATCATGAACTCCCAATTGTGTTCATGAGCTACATTCTTAAAAATCATGAGTTGAAATGCACAATGATGGAGAAACATGCTATTGCGGTGGTTAAAGCTATCAAGCAATTTCGTTTTTAGATTCTTAACTCTCATGCATAGTACTTGTGCCTCGACACAACCATCAAGTCTATTCTCACGCAACAAGAGTTTGGAACTAAGTGAGGGAACCGGTGGCAAAGGTTCAAGAATATGATATTGACATCGACCAACCAAACTAGTCCACAAGAAAGGCTTATGTGAACTCATTGCTAAAGGAGCCGGCCATGAGTTACCTAAGGATGAAATTGATGCTCCTAATGTTCTATGTCTTAGCTCAATTGATGAATGGTATGCTGATATTGCACATTTTCTCACCTATGGAGAATGTCCTCTCATTTGACTCGCCAAGGAGAAAAGAGCTATCAAGTTAAGATCAGCCCAATATGTATTGTGGGAGAATGTGGATGGAAGATTTCTTAAATGCGTTGATAAAGAGCAATATAAGAAGATTCTTTCGGATTTCCATGATCAAGCATGCGGAGGCAATTACTCATCTACTTTCACTACTCACAAGATTCTTCGTACAGGATACTATTGGCCTACCTTGTTCAAAGATGCATCAAAGTGGATTGATAAATGTGAAACTTGTCGAGGACCTTTGTAGAAAGAGCACCTAGGTTGGTTGCTTGCCACTTAAACCATTTGTGATTGAAGATCCCTTTCAACAATGGGGTTTAGATTTTATTAGAACACTTAATCCATCTTCAAGTCTTTGGACATACTCATGTGTTGACTTCCACAGTTATTTTATTAAGTGGGTAGAATCCATCCCCAAAGAAAGAGTACTACTTCTAAAGTAGTATGCAATTTTATCAAAGAAAACATCTTGGTGAGGTTTGGTGTCTTTGAACAAGATTGTGAATGATAATGCTTCAATTTTTCTTCTTCAGCTAAGATGATGGATTTCTATTATGCATATGGCACTTCCTGGCTTATTCTTCATATTCTTATCCCAAAGGGAATGAACAGCATAATCAACAAACAAATATCCGGTGGCTATAGTAAGGAAATTGGTTAATGAATCTCGGAGGAATCGCACAAGAAACTTTATGATGCTCTATGGGCAGATAGGATTACACCCAAAAGAGCTATTGGGATGTCCCCTTTTCAAGTGGTGTATGGCGTGGAAGCTCAATTACTAGTAACATTGGAGCTACTAACCTTGTATTTAATGAAGGCCATTTAAGACACTAGCTTCAATGATTCTTTAGATAAAATGATCATGTATTTTCATAAGTTGAATGAAGAAAAATTGTAGGTTCTTTGATAGAGAATATCTACTCACCAACGTAAGGTTAAATCTTTGTTTGATAAGAAGGCCAAGTCCAGGGATTTCAAAGTTGGAGACATTGTTTTGTCAGGGATAAAAGACATGAGCCTCAAGGAAGCCATGGTAAGTTTGATTCTCTTTGCCTCGGTCCTTTCAAAATCGGGCACTTTCCTTGTGAGAATTCTTTCTATATTGATTACATGGATGGTTCTTCTCTCCCACTTCCTTATAGTGGGCGAAGTACTAAAATTGTTTAAGTCCTAGATGAATAGGAGGTCTTTTGTATATTAAGTATAGGGTGTGTTTCCTTTCCCTTGCTTTTGTGTGTTTCCTTTCCTTGTTGGGGTGTTATCTTCAGTATGTGTTTGCTTTTGACTCTGTGGCCCAATGGATAAAGAACTAGTCTTCTTCCCCTAGCTTTCGAGATTTCTTGCCCTGTCTCATTCTTTTAATCTAGCCAAGTCATCCCCTTAAAGAGCCAAATGTTGTCCTCTCAAAATTTCCTCTCTTTCAAAAGTCAAAAATTGAAAATTTTGAGTTAACATCTTTTTATGATGTTCTAGCAAGAAAGAGAAAAGTTGAGGAGTTAGGGAAAATTCATGTTTTTGAGTCATTTTAGTGATTTGTGGGTCTGTCAGACATTTTTGTCCCATATGTCCCAAGTTCTATCTGACCTTCTGCTCCCCAATTAGTTGTTTTCCCAAAAATCAGCTAACTTTTGGGCCTGTCGTTTTTGTTCCAAATGCTCTAAGTTCACGCGGGCTTTCTGCTCCCCAATTGCCCGCGTTGGCCACATCGGGCCCTTTGCATACTTTTGTCTTATCTATCCCAAAAGCATCTATGCATTCCATCCCCGCTTTTCCCTCATCACGCGCATTGGCGAATCGTGACTTCGCACCCCTCACGCCCCTCACGCTTCTAAGTTCTGGGTGCCCGTGCTCTTTTGGCCCGCATTACTTACGCATCACCCATGTCATCTGGATCACGTTTTCCACGTTCCTCATGTCCCAAATGTACCAAAGACCATCTCGGGCTAGTTTTTTCTCGCTTCTTCCCGATGCTTGCCTTTTGAGTCGATGCATATGAATTTAATGCGCATTTATAACCTTCTCTATTCTTAAATGGCTATTTAATGGGGCTACCCTCTATGCACTTTTTCACACCGCTTACTTGCTAAAATTCACTTAAATCCTTATAACTAAGACCGTCTACTTGTGCTCCCATTCCCTTTGCATTTTTGTTGCGAATTCAAGCCGTGAAGGTTGTTTCTCTGTGTGTTGACAACATGAAGATAAAATTTCAAGGTCGGAACATGTTTCACCACTCGAATCTTATATTTGTATCTTGTTTGAATCCCATATCGTCATCCTCATCCCATGGTGCAACCTCCTCCTCCACTAGATATGTTATGACAAGACTCAAAATCTCCCCATCTAAATCCTCTCTCCTATACAAAATAGGATCACAAGGAACCTTTTGGATGACTCTAAAATGTTGTCACACTCTTCCAAACTAAACGACCTCGATCATCTCCAGCCATCTCCCCCTGCATTAACCTTGTCCTCCTCATCCCTACTAACTCCACATCTACACTAGGCCATATAAGGAACTCTTGGTATGGCCTCCATCTAACCGAATCAACATCCAACTCCATGCCGATCCATATACCAACATTATCTCCTCTCACTCTTGTCACTTAAGGAATGATCGACCCTCCATCTTAGAAACCCAATGTTAGCTCTATATGATCTCCTATGACCAATGGTATCCTTGGTGGCCTAATTACTTCTATATGTTGATACGCCTAATGGTGTAGTAAAAGAAACCCATATCCAATCCTAAGATCCGTGTTTCCCTATACATGGAAATCATGGTAAACCTAAGCCAATAAGGCAAGATGCAAATGAGAACACAATATGATGATGAACAATATTTGACACTACACTAGCCATTGCCCATGGGAATAGAGATCCACCGAGTTCGACAAAGCATAATATGACACCGCCATCATCACCATGAAAATCAATTAGCTGTGTGGCACTCCAACCTCATATCACAACTCATATGAAAAATCCTCGAAGAAAACTTTGATATGGGGTACATCAGCAAATAGCTACGCCAACACTACTAATATTCTATCACCTATGACATGGGAATATCTACTCCCTTTGTATCGGATCCTAAGGATGTGGTATACATCCTCTAAGGTGATGGTAATCTCCCCTGTCCTAAACCAAAATGTCCCCGTCTATCTATCCCATATCTCCACTAAAAATATAAGCCCCACATCTCGTGTGATCCTCTCGATAATGTCTAAAGCCACCTAACCCCATTGTGGCCAAGTGATCCCACTCGGCATCTGTCACATCTCCTCTAATCTTCTCATATAGAGTAGGTACTCAATCTCTCAAATATAAGGTCTCCTAGCCTGCAAATCACAAATAAAACATGCATACATCAT
The DNA here is from genome assembly GCA_018340775.1 of Taxus wallichiana var. yunnanensis. Taxonomy (NCBI): domain Eukaryota; kingdom Viridiplantae; phylum Streptophyta; class Pinopsida; order Cupressales; family Taxaceae; genus Taxus; species Taxus wallichiana. The sequence goes on along the minus strand of CM031237.1, from coordinate 293,296,281 downwards.
ATCCCCTATCAAAATCCATTCAAAATGCATTAAAATTCATTCAAAATTAAATCAAACCCTAGCTTACCCAATCCTACCTCGATTGATGTTGATCGAGGTCGTCGACAAGCCTTAGGGCTAGGTCGACGTCAACCTTCCTAGATCCCTGGTCATCGATAATCGCCCCGGTGTCCTTTTTATTAAAAAAGGTAAAAATAAATAAAACATTAATTTAATTAAAACCCAACATGGGTTTTGTTACTCACCATCCTTTAAACTCTCTAACGTTTCCTTACAAATCTTTGGTATCCTCCATTTCCTAATCGCCTCTTTTATCGCTCTGCTCTCTCTCATCAATTGGCCACCAACTTTCTGTGTTGTCGAACCACTTAGATTTCCATCGATTGGCTCTAGTCATCGTTGACTCCCCTCGCGAGAAGTATTTTGGTATTTTCTTGTTATTCCTTGCATCTTATCCTAGGACATCATCTATTTTGACCTTTTAATTCCACATTTGTGGCCATCTTCATTTCTTCCTCCGGGAATTTTAATCCAAATATTCTAAAGTTACTCCTCCTTCGGCATATGTACTTTCTAAGACCACATTTTTAGGCCATATCTATTTTCCTTTGAGAACCTTAATCATTTTGTACTCTCTAAGTCCACCTTTTGTGGCCATATTTACTCCTCCTTTGGGCATTTTATTTCATAATCCTATCTAATATGTGCATGAAGTCCTCCTTTGAGGCCATATTCATTTTCCCCTTTGGGCATTACATTCATCATATCAAGTCCACTCTTGTGGCCATATTCATGCCCTTCTTGGGGGCACCATATTTTCATTCCAAGTCCATATTTTTGGTTATACTTTTCCCCTCTTGGGAATACTTTTCCTTTTTTTTCCTTTGTGGCTATAATTTTTCCCTCTTGGGGAATAATTTTCCTTTTTGCCTTTTCAGCCATACTTTTCCCCTCTTGGGGTATACTTTTCCTTTAACGCCATATTGTCCCCACTGGGGCATATTTTATTTCCCTTTTTTCCTTAAATTTACCATACTTTACCCACTGGGGCGTATTTTATTTTCCTTTTGCCTTGGCTACCATACTTTGCCATTTGGGGCATATTATTTCACCATCCACTTTTTCATTTTGCCTTCTCGGCCATTTTTTTGTCCCATTAGTGCACCATACCTTTCATCCTTGTCCTTGTGAACACATACCAATTCACTCGATTCCTCGTGTCAAAGGATTTCACACACCTTTTGTATTTAGTTACACATACTTTGATGATTTTTCTATGCCCTATTGGTCATCCCATCTTTACATCCATATTGAAGTGATATTCACCCACTCACCGGTCCGTAGAACCTTATAGCTTGTCTCCATTGAGACTACAATTTTCCTTTGCCGATGTGATATTGGAGTCACTGCCATAGTTTTTATTTATATTACGATCCTTTTTACTTGGGGCATCTTGCCTTGGTAATCTTTTTACCCACTTTTTCTTTCACCCACCCACCCTTTTCAAAGGTGTCATCAAATTCCTATCGTGTCATCAATTCCCCGTTTGAGGGGAGTTTATCATCTACCTTTCATCAATCCTCATCCAACTTCCATTGTTTTTGTTTCATGGCTTGTTAGCTCAAACCACTCAACAACAAGGCAAAATATAGAGACATCAATTCAATATCTATACCCCTTTTTTGCTCATATAAACATACTTAATTTTAATACAACCCATCCTCTTATACTTAATTTAAAATTCCCATTTATCTCATCCATATTAATCTTCATTATGTTTAATTAATTAATTCTTATTAATTAATTAATACCCATTACATTGCCCTAATGGACCTTATATTTAGGATGCTTTTATCCTAAATCCATCCCCTTACTTTTCTAAGCTTTTATCCCTTCTATTTGTATGCCCTAACTACCCATGATTTATCCCCAAGAAATCTAATCCCACCTACATGCTTTAAATCACTATTCCAACTCTTAAAAACATGAAATCACACCAAAAACACAATAATCTAGCCAATTGGGAAAACTTTCCCCATAGTTGGTGGTGACCTAGCCTATTGTCGTCAACTCTATAAAACTAGTTGATTTATTTCTATTCTTCAATCGATGCATGCAAGTTCAAGATTTCTTGCGAATTGAAAGATCCTTCATCATACCTAAGCATTCCCGCAATAGTTTAAAGACCTTCTGGACATCCTTTCAACGTGCTTGAATCACTCATGAGATTTATCACCGTATTTATGTTGATTTGATTTGTATTTATCATATTATTCTTGTATTCCATACGATTAACATTTTGCGGAGTTCATATAAGCTACAAAAACACTTAGAGCTTCCTCAAAACCTCCATTCCCAGCTTTATTTTTTGTAGGTTTCCTTTTCATCCATTCATTCTCACTCTATCTAATTTTTCTATTGTCATTGTCAACTCACCGGAGTGTGTCGCCATCGACCCAAATCATGTTGTCTAAACGTGCTAGCCAAATCGTTGTTTCTACCATTTCTCTACATCTTCCTCGCCTCAAAATTCATTTTGTAGGTCATATCTTAGTTGCCACAGAGCTCTGCTATACTCCAATTTGCACTCGTGGATTTTTTAGGCCTATATATTCACCTTATCTTTCCGGATCTTCCCTCTTAGGTCTCCATTGACCTACATATGCACTGATTTAGGTCGTCTTCGACTCGAGACCAAGTAACATTTAATTTACTGATTATTGCAATCTAATCAGACTTTAGATTGATTTCTTTCATTTTCTTAGATTTAGTAAAGACTTATGTTTTTACATGCTCTTATTGTTATATCCTTTATTTTGCTTTATCTAAACAAATTGAGGTTGACATCCACCGAGGAAGTTATGGATTCTTGGGTCCTCTTTGTCGAGAAACCCCCATATCATATCTAATCATTTTTCTTTCAATAGTCTTATTTACAAGTTTCGTAAGCTTTTAGCAAGATGGATCCATCATTCACTTTGCTCCCATCTCCATCCACATTACATCCGAGGTAACATAAACCCTCCAACATTTTTTATTTTGTTAGTTTCTTTAGTAAATGGTGCATTAGTTTGATTGGGAACAAGAAACTTGGTAAACATCTACATCTATATGTTTTTGTTTGTATGCCCCTATTTTTTCTCATTGGCTATGTGTAGGATGTTGAAAGTGAGTGTTTCCTATTGCTATTTTGGCATATCTTGTTTTGGGCTTAAAAGCCTCTATATTTATAGTGTCTGTAAGGTCGGTATATAAATATTTAATAAATCAATACTATATTTTAACATTAGAAAATTTGATTTTTAAGTTTTCTTGGATTATATGATACTCTATATCAAAGGAAAAGGAGCCTTTATTCTTTTCCATTAAGTATAGTTATTCATCAAATTTTTAAATATTACATACCCCAAAAAGGTTATTCTCCTTTTTTTCTGCAGTGCTTGGTAGGTATAGAACTCTGTTGGCGCTCAATATTCTTATCCTTGTACAATTAACAAAGAGAATATTGTGTATACTAAAAGGAACATTTTGTAGGTTGTTGTTGTTCCCCTTGTTGGTTGTTTCCATGTCCAAGTGTGGATCTCGCATTTTAATCGATGTCGCTTAGTTTGTTGTTGAATCTTATTGTATTTTTCTATTTTTTAAATATTATACATGCATTAAAATATGAAAAGTTGTGTCAATTTTGTTCATCCAAACAAACCATGCCAATTATGAACCATGCCCTTTCCCTCGAATGATCTTCTAATTTAAACATCATAATGATTAGAAAGAAACAAATTCAATATGTGTAACCCCACTGCCTCCTCTGGCTTGTTATATCGGGCAGTTTCACCTTGAAGTTTATTCCAGGTGACACTAAAATTTTATATTTCTTTTATTTATTTAAATACACTTATCAAGTGCACTAGAATTGATGGGAATGTTAATTATGTTGACAAAGAAACCCCTTCATGTCTTGAAAGATATGCATTATAATAGTATCCTTAATATTAATTATAATTTTAAACAAGTATACTCATATTACAAAATATTTATTTCATCGTATTTATGATCTATGTTCAAAATGTTTTGTGTTTGATATGGAAAATATTATAATAATACCACCTATATATGTCAAAATATTCCTTCTAATAATTTGTAACATACTCTCATATCCGACTCTCTATGTGTGTTTTGTATTTTGGGTAAAGCTTGTAGGAATTTGGATTACCAGAGTAAAGATATTTCCTCAAGGAAAAACCAATTCTTATATGTTCGAACATCTCCACGTCAATTAACAAAAGGATGACACTTAGAGATATATTTAACAAATATGTAGTGTAGTGCTCAGTTGTAAGCTCACTCTTTCAAGTGACCACTAGGGTCAGTTTGACTCCCCATTTACATCTTTTTATTTTTAAGATTTCATGTGTTTTTGCGTTTTGCAAGAGATCATTTGTTTTGCAGGTTACAGGTGAATTTTGTGGGCATAGTGCGGAACACAAGTGATGATTATTTATGAGGTAAATAGGAATTTGAAAACAGGAAGGGAAACATGAATATGCAAGGTGATGATAAATGGGAGCGAACACTGGGACATGGGACAAGGGTACCGAAAATAGGTGTCTACGGAGATAATTGAAAATAGTGAGGAAAACAAGGAAGGAAGGGGAGGAGAGGATAGAGAAAAAGAGAACAAAGTAAAACAAGGTCAAAAAGTTAAAAAAATGGTTGGAAAGAGAAAAATGACTTTGAAAAGTGAATGTAATAAAAGAGATGTCAAAATTCAACTAACAAATGAACACATGCAAAAAAAAAAAAGCTATTTTTAACACATAATAAAAAAATAGAAAAATATGTGCTAGAACCACAACAATTTACTTGTGTGTGTGTGTGTGTGGTGTGTGTGTGCGCAAGCACACACACATGTGTGCATGTGCGCGCCTAGAGATAAATAATATATAATTCTCTAATTACATGAGATTAAATTTTTACATGGGAGTGCTTTAAAAATAAATTCACTTATGCTCATTTATTTTCCTATATGCACCAAAACACTTATGTATTTATAAACATTTTAAAATCATTATAAAGTCTTACTTGTGCACATGATGTCACAAAATGCGCAAAGTAAAATTAGTAAGAGGGGTCAAAAACCTCAATGAAAAAAATTAGAGGTCAAACAAAACCTAAAAAGGCTTCCAAAACCATAGTGATAAGGTTCTTATGGACAAAATACGTTTTGCTACCGCGTTGGAAAACCGCTTTGGAAAACCCGCCCATTCAATAAAGCCAGTTGGCAAAAAGCTTCATAAAGACAATTTTCATTCTCCGTCAAACTTACCCAAATAAACCGCCCTGCCCAAATAAACCGCTCAATTTGATTCCCACACGTATGAATAAAATTCACATACCCCACCGAGATCTACAGTCCAACTTCATCTGTGGAGAAGGGAGAAAATATCGAATTCAATGGATTGGGTAGATAATAGATTGCATTCCCCAGATTCAGTAGTGAATTAGGTGTTTGACAAAAATGGTGAAGTGATCCCTATTTTGACTGCATTTAATATTTGTTTTTGTATTTACTGTGCGTTGGGAGTGGGAATGAGAAGGGCACGGGGGACAAGAGTCGTCGTCCCTTAAATTGTGGACTGGCCATCGCAAGAATTCATTCAACTCAAAGATGAACCTGTTTGTTGCTGTTTCTTAGTGATAAATAGCAGAGCACGGGTCTCGGTAATGGCAGCCGCACCCTTGGCCTTCCATTTCCTTTTCGTTATTTACGGTATTTCCTTTCCGTTAATTGGTAAGTATTGGCAATTGCTTCGTTCAATGTCAAATTTGTATGTTAAGAAATGTAATGAGCATGCTTATTCATCAATGGCAGGGTAGAGACAGGGGCAGGGGCAGGGGCAGAGGCGCCATCGTTTACACTGATAAACAAGTGCCACTACACGGTCACGGTGTGGCAGGGAATCCTGGCGGCGCAGGCACGCGACGGCCGGTGTTTCAGATATTGGATGGCGAGAGCATGACACTCGAGTCCCCCGCGGGTGTTCCCGCAACCGCTGCACTTTCGATGACCACGGAAATCATAACTGCGCCGGGGCACCTGCGGAATGATCTCCCTACTGTGCAACGGCGACTTGTACGACGTGGATGGCTACAATCTCCCCATACTCGTGGTGGAGGCGAATGGTAGCGCCTGCACTGGGTGCGTGGAATTCCAAGTAGAGATCGGCGTGGGTTGCAAGAGCAGCGGACCCTTCGCCACTCCCAACACCTGCAAATCCTCTTCTTATTCGCAGCTTTTCAACAAGTTCTGCCCCACCGCTTACAGTAGCTACGCTCTCGATGACGCCTGCAGCACCTTCAATTGCACTGCTACCAGCTACCTCATCACCTTCGCGTGTACTTCTATTACTATAATGCTATTCTTATGGTTGCAGAGGACAGCAGATCAGAGCAAACTGAAGTTGGTATTTTATATGTTACTAGTGTTGATCACACTTGCCTCCGCGGCTCGGCCTACCCTTAACGCCCACAACACCAATTTCATCGATGCAACTATGCACAACTCCGATTCCTGCACACATTGTCATCGCCTCAATCCAGCCCCTGCAACTGCAGATTCTTCCCACAGAAACTGTGATGGCAACAGTCCAACATGCTCTCCCACTAACCCAGTTATATCGCATCAAAGGTTTATATTTATGGTCATGCATCTTTTTGGGGGACGTTGAAAATGTGAAGATTATATAACAGTGTGTATGTGGATGCTGTGCGAAATGAAGCAGACAAAATTTCTTAATTGTTTTTGGCTCAGCCTTTTAATCGTCTCTATAATTTTGTTTGCAAAATAAATAAAATGTAATCTTTTGTTTACAGTTACAAATCATTAATTTATATTAGCCGGAAAAAAACGCAGCGGTGAGTTTACATGGCCAGATTCATTGAATTGTATGGAGGAGAAATTTTATTACTTTATGTTAGCTTGAAAACCAGAGTCACAAGTTTGCATGGAACTTTAAAATATAGGCGAGAAAGTAACGTACAATATGAACACGCTCAAACATCATTTTCTTAATTTGAGAGTGATTGTATCTTTTTTTTACATTTCCGAATATTCTTTTATCTTTCTTTTAAGGAAAAATGACAAAATACATTATTACAGGATTTTCATTTTAGAAAATGAATTTCTTGAAGTTCGATTATCTTTTATAATCTCCATTGTTATGCCGATAAATATTCTATAATGGAGTACGAGGGAGAGTATAATGTAATAAGTTGTTTGCTTTCATGTTTGATCTTAAATTTGGTATTTATTTTCCAAAAATGTTGTAGGTTAATATCAATCTTAAATTTGAAGTTCATTTTATTGTCACAACGAAGTTTTTTTTCTTTCGAAAAAGCATAATATCTTAGTTATATGATAGAGTTTGGAGTCTTTTTTTTATCTTCCATTTTTCAATCTCGATATAATGGTGTGGATAAATGGATGTCATCTATCACCAATGGGTGAAAATTGATGGAGAAGGTAACAAAGTTATTAATCAATGTGGTATGTAAAAATGTAAGATAAGAACCTTGAGATTGATTTCAATTAATGTATTTCAAATAGCTATATTTATGATATTTGTTAGTTAGTTAAATGTTACATTTCTACTATGATTTCACGCATTTATTGATTATTCATTTAAATTACATTGTGTCTCGCATGTGTTCTTTTCGTTATTCTAGTTTTGACAAGGCATTTGTATCATTCTACTTCCAACTCATTATTTCCCTTCTTGAATCTTTATTTTTCTTTTTGACAGCTTTGATTTCTTCCACTTCTCTTTTTTCTTTTCCACTCAAAATTACACTTCTACCATTGTTTCCGTGATTTGCTCATCATTTTCCATAGCCTTAGCAAAACATATTTTGTCCATAAGAACCTCATCGCTATGGTTTTGGAAGCCTTTTTAGGTTTTGTTTGACCTCTAATTTTTTTCATCGAGGTTTTTGACCCCTCTTACTAATTTTATTTTGGGCATTTTGTGACATCATGTGCACAATAAGACTTTATAACGATTTTAAAATGTTTATAAATACATAAGTGTTTTGGTGCATATAGGAAAATAAATGAGCATAAGTGAATTTATTTTTAAAGCACCCCATGTAAAAATTTAATCTCATGTAATTAGAGAATTATATATTATTTATCTCTAGGCGCGCGCACACACACACACACACACACACACATGTGTGTGTGCACGCGCGCGCACACACACACACCCACACACAAGTAAATTGTTGTGGTTCTAGCACATATTTTTCTATTTTTTTAATTATGTGTTAAAATTAGCTTTTTTTTTTTGCATGTGTTCATTTGTTATTTGAATTTTGACATCTCTTTTATTACATTCAATTTTCAAAGTCATTTTTCTCTTTTCAACCATTTTTTTAACTTTTTGACCTTGTTTTACTTTGTTCTCTTTTTTCTATCCTCTCCTCCCCTTCCTTCCTTGTTTTCCTCACTATTTTCAATTATCTCTTAGACACCTATTTTCGGTACCCTTGTCCCCTATCCCACATTCGCTCCCATTTATCATCACCTTGCATATTCATGTTTCCTTCCCTGTTTTCAAATTCCTATTTACCTCATAAATAATCATCACTTGTGTGCCGCACTATGCCCGCAAAATTCACCCGTAACTGCAAAACAAATGATCTCTTGCAAAACGCAAAAACACATGAAATCTTAAAAATAAAAAGATGTAAATGGGGAGTCAAATGACCCCTAGTGGTCACTTGAAAGAGTGAGCTTACAACCGAGCACTACACTACATATTTGTTAAATGTATCTCTAAGTGTCATCCTTTTCTTAATTGATGTGGAGATGTTCGAACATATAAGAATTGGTTTTTCCTTTAAGGGAAATATCTTTACTCTTGTAATCCAAAGTCCTACAAGCTTTACCCAAAATACAAAACACACATAGAGAGTCGATATGAGAGTATGTTACAAATTATTAGAAGGAATATTTTGACACATATATAGGTGGTATTATTATAATATTTTCCATATCAAACACAAAACATTTTGAACATAGATCATAAATACGATGAAATAAATATTTTGTAATATGAGTATACTTGTTTAAAATTATAATTAATATTAAGGATACTATTATAATGCATATGTTTTAAGACATGAAGGGGTTTCTTTGTCAACATTGTTAACATTCCCATCAATTCTACTGCATTGATAAGTGTATTTAAATAAATAAAAGAAATAGAAAATTTTAGTGTCACCTGGAATAAACGTCAAGGTGAAATCTGCTCGATATAACAAGCCGGAGGAGACGACCAAGGTTACACATATAGAATTTGTTTCTTTATAATCATTATGATGTTTAAATTAGAAGATCATTCGAGGGAAAGGGCATGGTTCATAATTGGCATGGTTTGTTTGGATGAACAAAATTGAAACAAATCTTCATATTTGAATGTATGTATAATATTTAAAAAATAGAAAAAATATAATAAGATTCAACAACAAACTAAGAGACATCGATTAAAATGTAGATCCACACTTGGACATGGAAACAACCAACAAGGGGAACAAGAACAACCTACAAAATGTTCCTTTTTAGTATACACAATATTCTCTTTGTTAATTGTACAAGGATAAGAATATTGAGCACCAAACAAAGTTCTACACCTACCAAGCACTTCAGCAAAAAAAGGGGAATAACCTTTTGGGGTATGTAATATTTAAAATTTTGATGAATAACTATACCGAATGGAAAAGAATAAAGGCTCCTTTTCCTTTGATACGAGTATCATATAATCCAAGAAAACTTAAAAATCAAAATTTTCTAATGTTAAAATATAGTATTGATTTATTAAATATTTATACCGACCTTACACGGACAACATAAATATAGAGGCTTTTAAGCCCAAAACAAGATATGCCAAAATAGCAATAGGAAACACTCACTTTCAAAGCATCCTACATATAGCCAATGAGCAAAAATAAGGGCATACAAACAAAAACATATAGATGTAGATGTTTACCAAGTTTCTTGTTCCTAATCAAACTAATGCACCAGCTACTAAAGAAACTAACAAAATAAAAAATGTTGGAGGGTTTATGTTACCTCGGATGTAATGTGGATGGAGATGGGAGCAAAGTGAATGATGGATCCATGTTTGCTAAAAGCTTACGAAACTTGCAAATAAGACTATTGAAAGAAAAATGATTAGATATGATATGGGGGGGTTTCTTGACAAAGAGGACCCAAGAATCCATAACTTCCTCGGTGGATGTCAACCTCCATTTGTTTATATAAAGCGAAATAAAGGATATAACAATAAGAGCATGTAAAAACATAAGTGATACTAAATCTAAGAAAATGAAAGAAATCAATCTAAAGCTGATTAGATTGCAATAACAGTAAATTAAATGTTACTTGGTCCGATTCGACGACGACCCAAATCAGGCATATATGTAGGTCAATGGTGACCTAAGAGGGAAGATCTAGAAAGATAAGGTGAATATATAGGCCTACAAAATCTTGAGTGCAAACTGGAGTATAACAGAGCTCTGTGGCAACTAAGATATTACCTACAAAATGAATTTTGAGGTAGAAGATGTAGAGAAACTGGTAGAAACAACGATTTGGCTAGCATGTTTAGACAACATGATTTGGGTCGATGGCAACCTGGGTGAGTCAACAATGACAATAGAAAAATTAGATAGAGCTGAGAATGAATGGATGAAAAAGGAAACCTACAAAAAAATAAGCATGTAATGGAGGTTTTTGAGGAAGCTCTAAGTGTTGTAGCTTATATGAACCTGCAAAATGTTAATTATATGGAATACAAGAATAATATGATAAATACGAAGCAAATCAACATAAATACATGATAAATCTCATGAGTGATTCAAGCACGTTAAAAGGATGTCTAGAACGTCTTTAAACTATTGCGGGAATGCTTAGGTATGAGTAAGGATGCTCAATTCACAAGAAATCTTGAACTTGCATGCATATGATTGAAGAATAGAAATAAATCAACTAGTTTTATAGAGTTGACGACAACCGTGCTAGGTCGCCACCGACTACGGGAAAGTTTTCCCAATTGGCTAGATTATTGTGTTTTGGTGTGATTTCATGTTTTTAAGAGTTGGAATAGTGATTTAAAGCATGTAGGTGGGATTAGATTTCTTGGGGATAAATCATGAGTAGTTAGGGCATACAAATAGAAGGGATAAAAGCTTAGAAAAGGAAGGGGATGGATTTAGGATAAAAGCATTCTAAATAAGGTCCATTAGGGAAATGTAATGGGTATTAACTAATTGATAAGAATTAATTAGTTAAACATAATGAAGATTAATATGGATGAGATAAATGGGAATTTTAAATTAAATATAAGAGGATGGGTTGAATTAAAATTAAGTATGTTTACGTGAGCGAAAAAGGGGTATAGATACTTGAATTGATGTCTCTGTATTTTCCCCTTTTTGTTGAGTGGTTTGAGCTAACAAGCCATGAAACAAAAATAATGGAAGTTGGATGAGGATTGATGAAAGGTAGATGATAAACTCCCCTCAAACGGGGAATTGATGACACCATAGGAATTGATGACACCTTTGAAAAAGGGTGGGGGTGAAAGAAAAAGTGGGTAAAAATATTACCAAGGCAAGATGCCCCAAGAAAAAAGGATCAAAATATAAATAAAAACTATGGAAGTGACTCCAATATTACATCGGCAAAGGAAAATTGTTGTCTCAATGGAGACGAGCTATAAGGTTCTACGGACCAGTGAGTGGGTGAATATCACTTCAATATGGATGTAAAGATGGGATGATCAATAGGGCATAGAAAAATCATCAAAGTATGTGCAACTAAATACAAAAGGTATGTGAAATCCTTTGTACACGAGGAATCGATTGAATTGGTATGCATTCACAAGGGACGATGATGAAAGGTATGGTGCCCAATGGGACACAAAAAAATGGCCGAGAAGGCAAAATGAAAAAGCGTATGGTGAAATAATATGCCCCAAATGGGAAAGTATGGTAGCCAAGGCAAAAAGGAAAATAAAATACGCCCAAGTGGGTAAAGTATGGTAGCCAAGGAAAAAGGAAAATAAAATATGCCCCAAGTGGAGAAAGTATGGCCGCAAAAGGAAAAGTATGCCCTAAGAGGGGAAAAGTATGGCCGCAAAGGCAAAAAAGGAAAATTATAGCCACAAAGGAAAAAAAAAAAGGAAAAGTATTCCCAAGAGGGGAAAATTATGGCCAAAAATATGGACTTGGAATGAAAATATGGTACCCTCAAGGAGGGCATGAATATGGCCACAAGAGTGGACTTGATATGATGAATGTAATGCCCAAAGGGGAAAATGAATATGACCTCAAAGGAGGACTTCATGCACATATTAAATAGTATTATGAAATAAAATACTCGAAGGAGGAGTAAATATAGCCACAAAAGGTGGACTTAGGGAGTACAAAATGATTAAGGTTCTCAAAGGGAAAATAGATATGGCCAAAAATGTGGTCTTAGAAAGTACATATGCCTAAAGGAGGAGTAGTTAGAATATTTGGATTAAAATTCCCGCAGGGAAAGAAATGAAGATGGCCACAAATGTGGAATTAAAAGGTCAAAAATAGATGATGTCCTAGGATAAGATGCGAGGAATAGCAGGAAAATCCCAAAATACTTATTGCGAGGGGATTCAACGATGACTAGAGCCAATCGATGGAAATCTAAGTGGTTCAAAACGATCGAAAGTTGGTGGCTATATAAGCTCGGGGTTGGTTGACAATGCTTATTTTCATGCACAAAGTTGATGAGAGAGAGCAGAGTGATAAAAGAGATGATTAGGAAATGGAGGCTACAAAAGCTGTAAGGAAACATTAGAGAGTGTAAAGAATGGTGAGTAACAAAACCCATGTTGGGTTTTAATTAAATTTAATGTTTTATTTATTTTTACATTTTTTTAATAAAAAAGGACACCAGGGGTAGTTATCGGTGACCCAGGATCCAGGAAGGTTAACGTCGACCCTAGCCCTAAGGCGCATCCACCCAACCTCAGTCAACATCAATCTGGGTAGGATTGGGTAAGCTAGGGTTTGATTGAATTTTGAATGAATTTTAATGCATTTTGAATGGATTTTGGATAGGGGATCTGATGTATGCATGTTTTATTTATGACTCGAGGCTAGGAGACCTTATATCGAGAGATTGAGTACGTACTCTATATGAGAAGATTAGGGAGATGTGAAAGATTCCGAGTGGGATCAATTTTCCGCAATGAGGTTAGGTGGCTTTCGACATTATCAGAGGATCACACGGGATGTGGGGCTTATGTTTTTTTAGTGGAGATATGGGATAGATAGGCAGGGACATTTTGGTTTAGGACAGGGGAGATGACCATCACCCTGGAGGATGTATATCACATCCTTAGGATACCGATACAAGGGGAGTAGATATTCCCCATCATAGGTGATAGAATATTAGTAGTGTTGATGTAGCTATTAGGAGCTGATGCACCCCAGATCAGGTTTTCTTCAGGGGATTTTCATATGAGTTGAGATATAAGGCTAGAGTGCCACAAAGCTAATTTATTTTCATGGTGATGATGGCGGTGTCATATTATGCTTTGTCAAACTCTGTGGATTTCAATTCCCATGGGCAATGGCTAGTGTAGTGTCAAATATTGTTCATCATCATCATTGTGTTCTCATTTAGTCACGCTTATTGGCTTAGGTTTACCACGATTTCCATGTATAGGAAACACAGATCTCGGGATTGGATATAGGTTTCTTACTACACCGTTGGGCGTATCAACATATAGAAGTCATTAGGCCACCAAGGATACCATTGGTCACGGGAGATAATATAGAGCTAGCAGCTTGGGTTTCTAAGATGGAGGGTCGATCATTCCTTAAGTGACAAGAGTGAGAGGAGATAATGTTGGTATGTGGATCAGCTTGCGGAGTTGGATGTCGATTCGGTTAGATGGAGGCCATACCAAGCGTTCCCTATATGGCCTAGTGTAGATGTGGAGTTGGTAGGGATGAGGAGGACAAGGTTAATGCAGGGGAGATGGCTGGAGATGATCGAGGTCGTTTAGTTTGGAAGAGTGTGAAAACATTTTAGAGTCATCCAAAAGGTTCCTTGTGATCCTATTTTGTATAGGAGAGAGGATTTAGATGGGGAGCTTTTGAGTCTTGTCATAACATATCTAGTGGAGGAGGAGGTTGCACCATGGGATGAGGATGACGATGTGGGAGTCGAAACAAGATACAAATAGAAGATTCGAGTGGTGAAACGTGTTCCCGACCTTGAAATTTGATCTTCATGTTGTCAGTAGCATGAGAAACAACCTTCACAACTTGAATTCGCAACAAAAAAATGCAAAGGGAATGGGAGAGTAGACGGTCTTAGTTGCAAGGATTTAAGCGTATGGCATCAAGTAAGCAGTGTGAAAAATGTGTAGAGGGTAGCCCCATTAAATATCCATTTTAGGAGAGAGAAGGTTATAAATGCACATTAAATTCATATGCACCGACTCAAAAGGCAAGCATCGGGAAGAGCGGAAAAAACTAGCCCGATGGTCTTTGGTATATTTGGGACATGAGGGACGTGAAAACGTGATCCGGCCGACGCGGCGATGCGAGTAATGTGGGCCAAAAGAGCACGGGTAGTCCAGAACTTAGAAATGTGAGGGACGCGAGGGGTGCGAAGTCACGATTCGGCCGATGTGCGCAATGAGGGAAAAGTGGGGACAAAATGCACAAATGCTTTTGGGATAGATAAGACAAAAGTACGCGAAGGGCTCGATGTGGCCGACGCGGGCAATCGGGAACATAAAGCCCGGGTGAACTTAGAACATTTGGAACAAAAAGTTCTGACAGACCCAAAAGTTAACAGATTTTTGGGAAAATGAATGATTAGGGAACAGAAGGTCCAGCCAGAACTTGGGACATATGGGACAAAAATGTCCGACAGACCCACAAATCACTAAAATGACTCAAAAACATGAATTTTCCCTAACTCCTCAACTTTTCTCTTCACTAGAACATCATAAAAGGTGTTAACTCAAAATTTTCAATTTTTGACTTTCGAAAGAGGGGAAATTTTGAGAGGACAACAACTGGCTCTTTCTGGGGATGACTTGGCTAGATTAAAAGAATGAGACAAGGCAAGAACTCTCTGAAAGCTAGGGGAAGAAGACTAGTGCCTTATCCATTGGGCCACGGAGTCAAAAGAAAACACATACAAAAGACAACACCCAAACAAGGAAAGAAAACACACCAAAAATAAGGGAAAGGAAACACATCCTATACAATAATATACAAAAGACCTTCTATTTACTTAGGACTTAAACAATTTTAGATCACCGCCCACTATAAGGAAGTGGGAGAGAGAAACCATCCATGTAATCAAGATAGAAAGAATTCTCACCAAAAAGTGCTGATTTTGAAAGGACCGAGCCAAAGAGAATCAAACTTACCATGGCTTCCTCGAGGCTCATGTCTTTTATCCCACAAAGAAAACAATGTCTCCAACTTTGAAATCCCTAGACTTGGCCTTCTTATCAAACAAATATTTTACCTTCCTGCACGGTGAGTAGATATTCTATCAAAGACTTTGCAATTTGTCTTCATTCAACTTATGAAGATACATGATCATTTTATCTAAAGAATCATTGAAGATGGTGTCTTAAATGGCCTTCATTAAATACAATGTTAGTAGCTCCACTGGTATCTCGGTAATTGAGCTTCCAAACCATACACCACTTGAAAAGGGGACATCCCAATAGCTCTTTTGGGTGTAATCCTATTTGCACATAGAGCATCATAAAGTTTCTTGTGCCGGTTCCTCCGAGATTCATTAACCAATTTCCTTACTATAGCCACCCGATTTTTGTTTGTTGATTATGCTGTTCATTTCCTTGGGGATAAGAATAAGAATCGAGAATGAGCCGGGGAAGTGCCATTTCCATAATAGAAATCCATCATCTCAGCTGAATAAAAAATTGAAGCATTATCATTCACAATCTTGTTCGGCACACCAAACCTCACCAAGATGTTTTCTTTGATAAAATTGCATACTACTTGAAGTAGTACTCTTTACTTGGATGACTTCTACCCACTTAATAAAATAATCTGTGGCAATCAACACATGAGTATGTCCAAAGACTTGAAGATGGATTAAGTGTTCTAATGAAATATAAACCCCATTGCTGAAAGGGCTCTTCAATCACAAATGGTTTAAGTGGCAAGGCAGCCAACCTAGGTCTACCCACAAAGGTCTGACAAGTTTCACATTTATCAATCCACTTTGATGCATCTTTGAACAAGGTAGGCCAATAGTATCCTGCATGAAGAATCTTGTGAGTAGTGACAGTAGATGAGTAATCGCCTCCGCATGCTTGATCATGGAAAGCTAAAAGAAGCTTCTTCTATTGCTCTTTATCAACACATTTAAGAAATCTTCCATCCATCCCACGTTTGAACAAAGCATTCTCCCACAATACATATTGGGCTGATCTTAACTTGATAGCTCTTTTCTCCTTGGCAGTCAAATGAGAGGGACATTCTCCATAGGTGAGAAAATGTGCAATATCAGCATACCATTCATCAATTGAGCTGAGAAACAGAACAGTAGGAACATCAACTTCATCCTTAGGTAACTCATGGCCAGCTCCTTCAGCAATGAGTTCACACAAGCCTTTACCATGGACTAGTTTGGTTGGTCTGATGTCAATATCATATTCTTGAACCTTCGCCACCTAGTTCCCTCTCTTAGTTCCAAACTCTTTTGCGTGAGAATAGACTTGATGGTTGTGTCAAGCACAAGTACTGTGGAGTGAGAGTTAAGAATATAAAAATGAAACTGCTTGACAACTTTAACCACTGCAAAAGCATGTTTCTCCATCATTGTGTATTTCAACTCATGATTTTTAAGAATGTAGCTCATGAACGCAATTGGGAGTTCATGATCATTAGAATATTTCTGAGTCAAGACAACAACTAGGGTGTTATCTGTGGCATAGCAATAGATAATAAAATCTTTGCTAAAATTTGGACATGCTAAGATAGGAGTTCTAGCAATAGCCTTTTTAATACCTTCAAAGGCTTCTTTCCCTTCAGAAGACCAGCCAAATGTTTGTTTTCCTTTCATCATTTGGGAGATATTCAAAGTTAGCTCTGCAAAATCAGGGATGAATCTTCTCAGAAAGTTGATCTTACCGAAGAAAGAATGCACTCCCTTCTTGCTGGTTGGAAGAGGAATCTGTTGAATAGCTTGAACTCATTTAGGATCAATTTTGATTCCATCTTTAGAGACAACATGCCCTAACAATTTTCCCTCTGTGACACAAAAGACATATTTCTTAGGATTCAAAGAGATCCCATGTTCTCTGCATTTCAAGAGAATTGTTTCCAAATGCTGAAAATGATTTTCTCTAGTTTTGGAAAACACAGTTAGGTCATCTAAATACACAATAATACATTTCCCTTTCAAGCTTCCAAAATCCAAGTCCATAGCCCTTTGAAAAGTGGCACCAACATTAATGAGTCCAAAAGGCATCCTCTTGTAGGAAAAAGTACCCCGAGGGGTGGTAAAGGCTATCTTGTGTTGATCTCTAGTATTGACTTCTACTTGATTATACCCCAAGAATCCATCAAGCATTGACAACATTTCGAGATCCCGTAACACTTGCAAGACTTGATCCATCATGGGCAAAGGATAGTTGTCCTTCAAAGAATCCTCGATTCATATTTTTGAAGTCAACACAGATACAAATCTCACCATTTTTCTTCCTGACAGACACAATGTTGGCAATCCATGTCAAATGGTGAATAGGGAAGATGATTTTGGATTTTAGCAACTTTTTTATTTCCTGAAAAATAGTGTCAGCAATCTTTGGATTGTATTGCCTTTACTTTTGCTTGAAAGGTTTAATCCCAGGTTTGAGAGGGATGAAATGCTACATTTCCTTTGGTTGAAAAGCCTTTAGATCCTCATATGAATATGCAAGGACATCCCTATACTTCTTTAGGAGGTTCACTACCCTCTTCTTTTCTTTTGGTGTACAACGTTTTCCAACGTTCACCATCTTAGGGTCAACAGAGCTCCCATTAATCTTTTCATACTTAACATATTGTTGTACTCCCACAAAATCTTTAGACTTAACATACCTGTCATGTTTACCAAAAATTCCTCTAAACTCACCATCCCCTTAGGAATCTTGTTACCCTTAAGTTTAATGCACCCATCTTGATATATTTCCTCTTTGACACCCTCTTCGTTGGAAGATACACTCTCACGAGGAAAATTGTCACTCCTTCAAGTAAAATTGTTCAAAGTTCTCCTAAGCTCCAAGAAAGAAAGAAAATGTTGATCATCATTGAAAACTTGCCGCTTCTTGCATTATCAAGCACATTGGGCCTATGGATCATCTCAATGGTAAACCTATCTTGAGAAAAGTCAGGATGAGGTATTAATGATCCCGAGACAACTAGTGAATTAGCCCCGTGTTCTTTTCCCTCTGCGTTGTTTCAATTGAGAAGGCATCAAGAAATTCAATAGAATCCCAAACTTGATTCCTGTAATGCTTCAACCTTCTATTCTTTACTTGAAAAATGTCTCTGACTTGTTTAACAACTAGTTCTCGCATCTCTACGAGCTAGAATATTCTTCACACCTTTATTTTTTGCCACGTTAAGTCCAAGAATGAGAGCTTCATATTCTATTGTATTATTGGTATTTTCAAATTGTAGTTTGAATGAGAAAGGATGAACCTTTCCCTCAGGGGATATCAACACTACGCCAGCTCCAGAACTAGCCGAGGAACAACTTCCATCAAATTCTAAATTCCAAACACCATTAGGATCATGAAGTACTTCTTTGGGAAGTTGAGTTTCCTCTAGAGACATAATCATATAGTTACCATGACCAATATCCTCATAAAGTATTTGTGCTTTGGGATCATCCTGTCTTTTGTACAATATACTCAGATTGCTTCTCGGCAACAACTTCTTCATTTTTCCATTAACTAGTATGAGGGCATGTGACCAATCCATTTGAATTTCTCCTCCCACATCCTTGCAGAAGTTCCTACTTAACAACATACCATATGAAGGAGGGATATCTGCTACTAGAATAGTAGCCAAGACCTTTTTCTCAGGTAAAGTAGCAAAAGCTACTTGTGCATCTTTAATTCTTCCAACTAGGGGCACTTCCTTACTCTCCATGGAATAGTAAGACCCATAAGTGCGTGTGAGAGTTAGACCCAAAGCATGGGCTACTTTATGTAATGGCAGGCATTATATTATAACATAATTAATCTATAACATAGTTATCTTTTGAAGGAAAAGGGAAACCTTGCTGCTCCAAAAGATGAAACTGAGAATCTTCAATACCAAGGGCCCTCCTTCCGTGAGTAAACGTAGAGTCACCAGATCAAAGAATGATCAAGAAATTGTTTATAGAACTGGAATACGTTAAGAAAAAATGAATCCCTAGTAGAGTCGCCAAAAATTGTTGGTCATCAAAAAGGACTTTATTGAGAACAACAGTCAGGGGACAGAAAATTCCCTCCTCTTTAATGGGAGAGGTTCCCTTATTTAAAGGAAAAAACTTATTTACACATGTACAATGTATAGTTTTAATGGGGAACTCGGATATCATGAAAGTGTTAAAATAGAACAGATCATCAATACAAAAGGATAGAGGAATTAAGTAGTGGGAAGGGGCAGAAAGGCACTCTCAAGAAATATAGATAACAAAATAATTCCTTACGCATGCCAAAATGAAATTATTTGGAATGGGAACCATTTGCATTTGAGACAATAAGATGTTATTTCAAAGACACAAAGTTATGGAAATTACATCTACATGAATACAAAGCTTCTTGAAGTAACACAAATAAATGATTCAATAACATTTTACAGATAGTAATGAAACAACAAGACCAGATAGACATACAAATAAAGATCTTTTTGTATTGATTACTTTTTTACTCCTTAACACTAGAGCTAACATATAGAGCTAACAGTTGGGTTTCTAAGATGGAGGGTCGATCATTCCTTAAGTGACAAGAGTGAGAGGAGATAATGTTGGTATGTGGATCAGCTTAAAACTTGCGAAGTTGGATGTCGATTCGGTTAGATGTTCCCTATATGGCCTAGTATAGATGTGGAGTTGGTAGGGATGAGGAAGACAAGGTTAATGCAGGGGAGATGGCTGGAGATGATCGAGGTCGTTTAGTTTGGAAGAGTGTGACAACATTTTAGAGTCGTCCAAAAGGTTCCTTGTGATCCTATTTTGTATAGGAGAGAGGATTTAGATGGGGAGCTTTTGAGTCTTGTCATAACATATCTAGTGGAGGAGGAGGTTGCACCATGGGATGAGGATGACGATATGGGAGTTGAAACAAGATACAAATAGAAGATTCGAGTGGTGAAACGTGTTCCCGACCTTGAAATTTGATCTTCATGTTGATAGTGCACGAGAAAAAAACCTTCACAACTTGAATTCACAACAAAAATGCAAAGGGAATGGGAGCACGAGTAGACGGTCTTAGTTGCAAGGATTTGAGCGAATGGCAGCAAGTAAGCAGTGTGAAAAATGTGTAGAGGGTAGTCCCATTAAATAGCCATTTTAGGAGAGAGAAGGTTATAAATGCGCATTAAATTCATATGCACCGACTCAAAAGGCAAGCATCGGGAAGAGCGGAAAAAAATATCTCGGATGGTCTTTGGTACATTTGGGACATGAGGGATGTGAAAACGTGATCCGGCCGACACAGGCGATGTAGGTAATGCGGGCCAAAAGAGCACGGGTAGTCTAGGAACTTAGAAATGTGAGGGATGCGAGGGTGCGGAGTCACAATTTGGCCGATGTGCACGATGAGGGAAAAGTGGGGACAAAATGCACAGATGCTTTTGGGATAGATAAGACAAAAGTACGCGAAGGGATCGATCGGTGACACGGCAATCGGGAACAAAAGCTTGAGTGAACTTAGAGCATTTGGAACAAAAAGTTCTGACAGACTCGAAAGTTAACAAATTTTGAGGGAAAACAGCCAACCAATCGGGAACAAAAGGTTTGGCGTAACTTGGGACATATGGGACAAAAATGTCCGTTCGGCATTGCAGACCCGCAAATCACTAAATGACTCAAAAAACATGAATTTTCCCTAACTCCTCAACTTTTCTCTTCACTAGAACATCATAAAAAGGTGTTAACTCAAATTTTCAATTTTTTTACTTTTGAAAGAGGGAAAATTTTGAGAGGACAATAGCCACAAAGCTATATTTTACAAGGGGATCTTGTTCGAGAAGCTACTAAAGACATTATGGTACTGGGAGCACCTTCATAGGACAACAATATGAGGAGTGGAGCCATATAGGAGTACAAAGAGCATATCACAACCATGATGTGCAAGGGAGGCCATGAGGGTGGAAGAGATGCACAAGGGTAAGGTGTTATACTTGCCCCTAGAGGAGAGGATTTGAGAGTGTTATATATGTAATTTACAGATGTTGACAGTATTTATGCTTTGAGAGAGTCCCATTAGAGGGTGATGATTATGTACTGATACACATTTTGATGTATTTATATATGATATATGATTTTTTCATGGATCATTATTTGTTTATTATGGATTGTGATGAATTTAATTTGATGTGATGATGATGTTTTTAGATTAGATATTTTGGTGATGGTTTTTATATTAGATGTTATGATGTTGTGATGTGATGATGATGTAATGGATTATTTATCTTATATTTGATGGTGATGATGAAATAAATGTGTGTGATATATTGTTAATTTATATGTGCATGTGTATGGATAAAATGATGATATAACATTATTGTATGTTATGGATAAGATAGATGTGATAGAATCAAGGATAGAACATAACATGACGGTGGAGACCCATAGATGAAAAGAACACTTCTTCCTATTAAGGAGCATGTGAGGAAAATATGCCTCCAAATGAATTGGAGGTAAAAAGAAGAGGATCCAAGTAATACAAGACACATGTGACCAATGTAAATGCTAGTATGTAACCAATGATAGTTAATTATATAAAAGATCATAAGGATGTAATGGATGGAATGAAATCATATACCTAATGTCAACATGAAAAAGGGGTTTGAGATATAATTGTATAAGGGAAGAGGGTTCTCCAAGAGTGGTTTTCCTAAAACTATGCCCCAACTCGGGAAGAGGAATGAGAAAACTGATTAATGCGAGAAGTTTGCAAGAAGAAAACTGATCAATGCAGGAATCTTTCTTAGGATGCTAATAAAATGGAAGGTTAATCAATGCGAAGAAGCCTTCAAATTACATAAAATAGTAGTCATATTTCAAGGGCATGGTCTACTTTATACATAATATAAATGGAAATAATAATATGTGATAGTCGTTCTTTGAAGGATCAATCTATTTATTTTGACTTTGATTTTGCATGCTTTTATTTTTATTTTATTTTCCATGAACAATTTTCCTTTAAGGGATCAATTTGGTTTTAATAAATTTGATTTTGATTTGAGCATCCATGAATTTTGATTTTTACATGGGGAAGAGTAGGGAATAGCTATGTAGACCACTTAATAGGGGATAATGAGTGTACAAGAAACAACTTTGGACCCTTTGCATGGTTCCAATAGGTGAACAATAAGGTAACAGATGTAATTATCGTGGATTTCTCACCAAAGGGGGAGAACCAATCCATAAGGAATATGCTATGGGAAGATCCGTGGTGCCCGTATTTAAGGTCACATCTAAGAAGTGATGGAAGACCACATAATTCCAAATCATCACTATGAGAGATGGAAGAGGATAAGATGGAGGAATGATCTAAAGATATGGATGAGAACACTTGGTATACATGCTAGTAGTAGAATCATCTTTAGTGCAATTCATTAAGAGGTTCCACTTATGGTTTACCATCAAGGGAGGCCTATCGAGAGGCTCTCGACCCAATCTAATTAGGGGAAAAAATTTGCATTGGCTCTTTTCTAGAGTAGTGTCATTTTGATAAATTTATGAGGCCATCAATGTTGACATCGCATTAGGATATGAAGAAATATGGGATAGGATAAACAAGCAAAAATAAAACTATGCACGATCCTTTGAAGAAGCAAGAAACATGCATCTAAGATGAATAGATGGTCCCCCAAGGGAGAGATGAATACAACTTTGATGGTGAATTTAGGATAAAATTATGGACAAGATAAACCAAGATTATATGAGATGAATAAAATAAAGATTATGAAATATGTGCTTCAATAGTGGATTTTAAATAAATCCATGGTATTTTGAAAGGAAGCAAATATGGCCACAAAAGTGTTCATAAGAGGAGGAGATGAATAGTATGATCATATGATGTGAGATAGATGAGATAATACAATGTAAAATATAAAGAGAAAATAATCCATGAATAGACAGATCCTATAAATAAGTCCCCTAATGTAGGAGCATAAATCGATGAAGATGCAAAGAAGGATGCTAAAAGATCAATAATGAGGGGAATATTTTCCCTCAGTGATGGATGGATAGTATTACAATAATAATATATCATAGAGGTGACATATCAAGGAAAATGGTATCGATGAACAAGGGGGACCCTCATCAAGAGAAGTGGTAGGAGATGATGTGGATAGGTGAAGAGACCCAAGAGGCTGAATGGATGGAGATGTGGTAAAAGGAGTTAGATGGGCTATAGATGAAGAAGTAGATGGAGAAGGAGACTCGTCAAGGAGGTCCTATCACTCAATAAGCTCATTGACAATAGTATAAAGGGCCTTACAATTCTTAGTGTTATGACCCGGAGTATGATGATAGACACAAATACAATGAGAATTAAACCAAGAAAACTTTGGACATTCTAAATCAAAGGATATGATTTGAGGAAGCGTGATGAAAGAATTCTTAAGTAGATGTTGTATGACCTCCGCATATGATTCGATGTATGCGCCAGAGAGGTCTTGTGAGATGGTGCAGATGTAGAGGATTAAGGTGGATTACTCCAAGGTGAGGGTGGACTAGAAGAAGACACGGTGGTGGATGATTTATGCTTGAACTGATTGGTAGGTGGAGGTGATCTACATGAAGAAGTTTATCCTATGAGAATCTGACTATTTGGATTTGGATTGGTTGATTGATCATGATGAAGGAGGTGGGCCTAGGATATATAGTTCTAGCCTCAAAATGAATGATGTAGATTTGGTCTTGGTTAGAGGACCGTTTATCTTCTTATGAGGCCATGAAAATGAATTTTGAGGGAAAGTACCAAGGGGTTTGGATTTGGACTGTGAGGAAGCACCCTTGGGAGGAATAACAAATGATCTCTAATGGGGGGTATAATGATGGTGTGGTGGCTAATGAAGGAAGTAGTTTATGCATGACTAATTCTAAGGAGGTTGAAGGTGAGCTAGACGTAGGGATGTCTGGTTGTTTGGATGAGATAGGAGGGTCACCTATAGTTTTGCGGTTGAATTTCTCTCCAATATTGTTAAAATGATGAAGGTGGTGTAGAAGAAGAGGGAGATAAATAGATATGTGGTCACGATATTCGATGTGGTAGGTGTAGGAAAGAGCACAAAAAGAGGAACCGATATGGGTTCTAAGGATGGGATGATGGGAAATAATGGAATAGATGTGTATGGGGAATAAAACCTAATGTAGTGGATGGAGTAGGTATGGATGTGGAATCAATTATAGGAGGAGGTGTGGATATAGATATATAAAGGGGTGTTTGAATGATGTGATTGATTACATCTATGTGAGAAGGAGATGATGTAGGTTATAGATGGGTGTATGTAGGAATTCGAGGCTCTGTGGAAGAGGTATGAATGCTTTTTTCTTTTGTATTAGGTGTTCCAAGAGGCATTGCAAATGTGGATGTAGATTGAGAAGATATGACGAGGGATGTAGATGTATGAATGGTAGATGTCGGAGGATTAGATGTGGAAGAGTTAGATGAAATTGATGATGTGGGCATTGGTAAATAATTATGTGATAATGATGTCAAGGTATCCATGGGTGGATTTGTATGTGGAAGAAATAATTGTAGTGACATGTGTGTGTGGAAGAGATAGATGTAATGGTATAGGTATTATAAATGCGAGATAAAGAGGCGGGGGTGGATAATGATAATGTGAATGTGGTAAGAGTAGGACTATATGTAGAGGAAAAAGAAGTGTTGGAGGTTAAGGTGGTAGGTAGAGTAATAATAGGTATGAGTGATGTTTAGATAGCCCCTGGAGAAGGTGTATGGATAATCTATAGGATGGGAGTAGATGATGAGGTGGATAAGATAGATGTGGAGGGAGGTGTCTGGTGTATGGTGTTGATTGAAAATGGGTTGAATTGATATGGTGTAGGAGGTGAAGATGAATTTTCTAGTGATGGATTGGGAAAATGTTGTCTCAAGATTTTAGGTGGTGAAGATTGGATTGGTTTTTGGGAAGTAAGAATATGATGAGGTGATTAGAATTGAATGTGAATATTTGATACCTAGGGGATGGGGATGTTAAGAGGTTGGGTAGGCATGATGATGTGTGATGAAGAAGGGATGATAAAAGGTGATAGGGATGGAATGGGATCTAAAGCTCAATGTGATCGAGTGGTGGTAGTTTTATGACGTAAGAATTCATAGATGGGACTAGAAGAAGACCTAGAAGCAACCAGTTTGGATGGGATATTGGTCATGGTGGATTTTTTCCTGAATTGTTCAAGGAAAATTTTTGTTCCATGTTAAATGAGAAAAGTCAAGAAAATAATTATTTTTATGTATTCAATTATGAATGTGTGAAAAAGAAAAGGGGATGGATAACATGGGTACTTAGGAGAAGAAAAACTATGTCTAGTTTCAAATACGTTATGGCCGGGGAAGTCTCGGGTGGCTCCTTATTGGGTGATGAAATCCCAATCACTAAACTAGATAAGGGAATTTTTGATGTTTGATTTAGATGTGTGACGTTTAGTTGTGTGTGATAGAATGTGTGATGCAGAAATTTGAACCCTTTTTTAAGCTATGTGAGCAAGAAGGATGCAAAAAAGAAAGGTTATTTTAAAACCAAATCAAATTATGATCTTTGGATGAGAACACACACATGAAAGGGAACTACGATACAGAAAGGAGAAAATAAGGAAAAAAGAGAATACCTAGATATATATTTTCCTTTTTATATGCACTCTTGAGTGACAATCGATCCAAGGAGACGATCCAAATACAAGAAAGTGAAAAGAAGATCCCCACATTGCGCTGTTAGTAGAAGAAAGAAAAAATAGAATATAGCAAGAAAAGAAAGGGATCACCTGAAGGGTGGTCCTACTAGGCATGCCAGGAATGTTTACCAAGTTTCTTGTTCCTAATCAAACTAATGCACTAGCTACTAAAGAAACTAGAAAACTCAAAAATTTTGGAGGGTTTATGTTACCTCAGATGTAATGTGGATAGAGATGGGCACAAAGTGAATGATTGATCCCTACTAATATAAGTGATGAAACTTACAAATAATAATCACTGAAAGAAAAATGATTAGATATGATATGGGGGGTTTTCAAACAAAGTGGACCCGAGAAGCACTAACTTCCTTGGTGGATGTCAACCCTTGTTTGTATAGATAAAGTGAAATAAAGGATATAACATCAAGAGCATGCGAAAGCATGTTATTCTTGCGAATATGAGAAAATGATAGAAATCGATCTAAAGCTGATTAGATTGTAATAATGGTTACCTGGTGCAGGTTGACGGTGACTGAAAGGGTAGATCTAGAAAGATAAGGTGAATATGTAGGCTTACAAAATCTTGATTGTAAACCTGGAGTGTAGAAGAGGTCTCATGGATACTAAGAGATGACCTACAAATGAATTCTAAAGTAGAAGATACAGAGAGAAATTTGTAGAAAGCAGATGATTTGGCTAGGATGTTTGGACAACAGGAGTTGGGTTGACAATGACCTAGGTGAGTTAACGGTGACTATAGAAGAATTATATAGAGCCGAGGATGAATGGATGAAAAAGGAAACCAGTAGAAAATTGATAAAGGAGGCTCTTGTGAAGCTCAAAGTGTTGGTGTCATTGATATGAACCTGTAAAAGGTTAACTATATAGAATATAAGAATAATATGATAAATATAAAGCAAAGTAACACAAATATAGTGATAAATCTCATGACAGATGATTGTGAGTGATGCAAGCACATTGAAAGGATGTCTATAAGGTATGTGAATTGATGTAGGAATGCTTAGGTGAGAGGAAGGATGCTCAATTCACAAGAAATCTTGAAATTACATGTATTTGATTGAAGAATAGAAAGAAATCACCTAGTTTTATAAGGTCGACATTGACCAAGGGCTAGGTCACCATACATTGCGGGAAAGTTTCCCCAATGGGCTAGTTTTTGTGTTTTTGGCGTGATTTCATGTTTTTAAGAGTTAGAATAGTGCTTTAAAGCATGTAGGAGGGATTAGATTTCTTGGGGATAAACCATGGGTAGTTAGAGCATACAAATAGATGTGATAAAAGCTTAGAAAAGTAAGGGGATGGATTTAGGATAAAAGCATCCTAAATAGAAGGTCCATTCGGGCAATGTAATGGGTATTAATTAATTAATTAAACATAATGAAGATTAATATTGGTGGGATAAATGGGCATTTTGAATTAAGTATAAGAGGATAGGTTAAATTAAAATTAAGTATGCACATGTGAGTGAACAAGGGGTATATATACCAAATTTAGGTGTCTATAGTAAACCACAAATAATAAGCAGTGAACATTTGCACAAAATAGGATTTAAAGTGGTTGATCTGACTAACTAACTATCATGCCTCACTTAGCACAAGTTCCAAAATGGAAAAAATACAGCCAAACATCCTAAATAATTAAGTTAAAAAAATAATTGTGGTGATAAATTTTAGTTTAAAGTTATTTATTTCTTTGGCGGTTATAATTAATCGTAACAAAAGTATCCCGAATTAGTCACAACAAATGGAGAAATGGCACCAAACCATAATCGCAAACAACATGGAGGATTAGATTAATTTTTACATTGTTATTACAGTGACACAATTTCAAACCTAAACAACATAGAGTTGGTGTAACTCCGCTCATGGGTTAAACAATTTACAAGTATTTTAATATAAGCGTCGATGATAAGCCTATCATGATGGCAGTATGGTCAAAACTACACTTGTGATACAACTTATCACACATGAAAAATGGGAAAGTTCAAGATTTTAAAGTTCAAAAGTTATAATTGTTTCAAAATGATCAAGGGTTTTGCGGGAAGTCAAAATAACCATTATGGTCATGGGTCCCATTTTTCCTCCAAAATGGGCCCATGCCCTCAAATAATAATACGCAAACTAATAAAATATTTAATTTATTTAAATATCCTCCTAAATTAAACCCACAAGTAAAATTTAAGAAAATTATAAAAATTAAGACATTTAAATTTAATTTACCTATCAAGTTAAAACCACCTTAATAACCTAAATCACTAATTAATTTAACCATATTAAAACATCATACTAAATTTAAAACACCCCATCACTTAAGTTATATGCACACTCAACCATAGCCCTAGGATATGATTTAATCTCCATCGTAGAATTAAATCTAATCTAAAATCTGAAAGGGTGAGGATACATTTGCAAAACCTATGTTTTAATTCATTTCTTTCTCCTTTTCCATTCAGTTTTATCTTTTTTTTGCAAATATGAAGAGAACAAGAAGAGTTCAAGAAATCATGGTTTCAAGATCAAGCTTCTCATTTATTCTTCAATGACAAATCATAGAGATCTACAAAATTGTATATTTATAATGTTATATTTATAATGTATATATATATATATATATATATATATATATATATATATATATATATATATTCTAGAAGTTTAGATTGGGCTTGAGAATAAAGTATGTTTATTTTCATTTAAATGGTATTTGTATATATATCTTTTTATATGTATGAATACATACATACATACATACATATATATATATATATATATAGTATATATATATATAGCCGTATATATATATATATATATATATATATATAAAATAGTTGAAAATTGAAGCCCAAAAGATGGGAAACTGCATATATAATAGGCCGAATGGCACATGTGCATATAGGAAGATGGCCCTTGGCCATGTTAACAAAGGAAGGGGGAGAGTTGTGGCCCATGCCACATCCATGGGATGTGGCATATGCCACAACCCTCAATGGGTAACAAAAAGAGTGTGGGGACGGGTGGGACAACCGGTCTCCCTACTCTGAACCCCCACACTTAATTTTTTAAATATAAAAACAACATTCCAATCTTCTCATATATGGCCTTTCCACAATAAATTTCATTTTCTTTAAAATTAATAACATATGTATGTATGTATGAGAGAGCAAGAAAAATAGCTTATTTGGTAACAACCAGATTTATAAAAAAAGCTTTAACTTATTTAATTCAAACACATTTACATTTTCATTTCGGTAATACCTAGATTCATAATAAGTTTTGCTAACTTGTTTAGTAGGAAGGCATCATTGTAAATTATATACGTATGTATGTATGTATGTATGTATGTATGTATGTTTTCTAAACACAGTCCAATGTTGTTAGATAAGCGAGATAGAATCAAGTATAAGAAGGTTTCTTTGAACAATAATACATTAAATAAATATACACAAAGAGAGAGATTTTTTCAAGCTTATAATCAAGAATACATTGTTGGTTTTAAACCAAAATCCACTAAAAATTCATAATTAAATTTAGAACAAGAGTAAATATTCAAGTAAGGAATATTAAATTTACATTTAAACAAAACAACAAAAATTAATGCATATAATTTCCTTTCCTTTTGCACAAGATAAACACTACCAAATTGAAGTTGTTATTTCCTTTCTATTTACATAGATAAACACTACCATAATGGAGCTACTATTTCAAAATTTCAAGCAAGAAGAGGAGGATAATTTCATTGCATACATTTAATCATTTCTTCATTTACTAAGATAAATTCTTCATTCCAAAATATGAATATAGAAATCATATATTAAAAGGGAATATTTACAAGAATGTACTAAGAGGTTGAATACTATAATAGGAGGACAAGCCCGGATTTTGAAGGAGATTATGATTGGACAAGATTTAACACATACAGGGTATGGTGCAAAGGAGACAAACACACAGAGGGAAGGACTAATTATGTACAAGGGTTGAAACATAGAGGGTAGGGTGCAAAGAAGATGAGCACAAAGAGGTAAGGACAATAATTATTTGCAAGGGTTGGTATTTCGTATAAGTCAGTGATAATTTGTAATGTTTTGGTATGCATATGTGCTCAAAATGTCTATAATCAAGGGGAAGAAATTAATGTAATGAGTGGTGTTTTTTCATGTGTAGATTAATGGTCAATGATTATTATTTGAGACTCTAAGTCCATATCTAGTACTTTAACCCCACATTTCTCTCACTTATGAGGTCCTATTGACAACCCTATTGTGCTTTGGGTGAGACCTTCAGGTGCAAACCTGATTGAAAATACCAACGCAGGAGGATCATCAAATTTGATGTTAAACGTAAAGCCCTCACATGAGCTATGTTGGGCCAACATTTGGTTATCTTGTTAGGACCACATTGTTTTGGTTGCGGAAGGTGTTGTGAATACTAACCATGGTGTGGCTAGAAGGACCAGTCACATTTGTTAGTTTGTGATGAAAATTTTGAGTGGAAACATACGCAATGATAGACTAAATTTGTGATGCACAAGGCTTAGGTGATGGAAGGGTTGAAGGTGGTGTTGGATTCTTGCACACTGAGATAATCAAACCCATACTAAGGAGCGTTTTTGCACACAATTATGGAAAATGAACCCGTAAGGGTTGCTATTAAGGACACCTAGAGGGTGGAAGAACCTTATCTTTACAAAATTCATTAAAAATTTAGGAGAGAAAGGGTGGCACAATACATTATTACTCATGTTATGGTAAAAGTGCTCATGTGGATTAGTTTTTGTGTAGAGCCTTTAAGGTAGTGGACAAAAAGAGTGAGTGAAAGGGAATTGTTGAGGGAAAGAACACAATACTAGATGAGCATGTACCTTATCTTGACCGAATATTGAATCCTTTTCCGTGTTAATTTTGCAGAAGTGAAATCTTTGTTGAAGAGGAGTATTTGTGGAGTAATAAGCAAATACTTGCAAGAAGTTAAGAACAAAGCAAAGGAATTCATGAAGAGAAGATGACTTCTAGTAGGATGAGCACTAGAATTGTGACATCAACAATTTCTGAGAATGGTTTTAAGAGGGCATGTGACGGCCCAATCACCGGTGATTACCCTAGTTTACTTAGATGTAGCTATTGTTGGAGATGTGGAGTCTAACTGCAAGATGAAGTGGCAGTTTGCTTTTTCCTTAATTTTGGGAGGAAAGCATGGCCATGGATAAAAATAACATTGTCTTATTAATAGACGGGAGTTGTTATTTTTATGTTTATAAAAATAGCATTGTCTTATTAATAGACGGGAGTTGTTATTTTTATGTTTATCTTATTTATAAGCATGCTATATTTAGGTTGCTTGTGGTTGAAGCAAAATTTTTCAAAGAGGTGCACAAGTTATATATATGTGCATGGATTTACTCTTTAGTATATGAAAAAGAGAGAATTGTATTGTATTCCTACGATTGAATAAAGGAGAAGGTTGGCTTATTTCTGGTGGATGTAGCCCACATTGGGTGAACCACGTTAAATCTTGGGTTTATCTTGTGATTACATGCTTATATTATTTCTGTTTTAATTCCATTTTATTTCTCATCTGTTTTGATCCTAACAACTGGTATTAGAGCAGATTTTGTTTTGTCGAAAAAATCTCACATGAGGGTTTCTTGTTTGAGTGGGAGAAATGACAGAAGATAAGCAAGTTCAAGGTTGAGAAGTTTAACGGCCAAAACTTTCAGCTATGGAAGATGCAGGTGGAGGACTACCTATATCAGAAGGATCTTTATCTACCATTGAAAGGGAAAGCTTTAAAGCCGTCAGCTATGAAAGATGAAGAATGGGATGTTCTTGATCGGAAGGCACTTGGGAATGATATGGTTGTGCCTGGAAGCTACGGTAGCTTTCAATATTTCTACGGAAAAGACAACGGTAGATCTAATGGAAAAATTGGGTAAATTGTATGAAAAACCCTCAACCTCCAATAAGGTATATCTCATGAAAAGTTTATTTAATATGAAGATGTCAGATGGTGATTTAGTAAATGATCATTTAAATGAATTCAACACGGTTACTAATCAATTAAGATCTGTAGGAGTAATTTTTGATGATGAAGTTAGGGCTCTTTTGATTTTGTGCTCATTCCTGAAAGTTGGAATACTTTGGTTATGGTGTGAGTAATTTTGTTTCTGGTTCAAACACTTTAAAGTTTGATGATGTTATTGGTGTGATTCTTAGTGAAGAGATGAGAAGAAAAAGCACAGGTGAGTCATCTAGTAATGCTTTGAGTGTAGAGAATAGGGGAAGACAAAAGGAAAAAGAAAAAGGTCCTGAGACACCGTGGAAAGTCTAAAAGGGAAGATCTAAATCTAGAAGCAGGATGGTATGCTTGGAATTGTGGAAAAGTAGGACATGCAAAGAAAGATTGTTGGTCTTTAAAATTAGGGAAAGATCAACAAGAAGGGAGCAAAGAGGAAAACATAGCAGTGATGTGTTACAAGATGCTCTTATTCTTTCTTTAGATAGTAAATCGAATCTTGGGTTTTAGATTTTGGTGCTTCATTTCATGCAACTCCTCATAGACAATATTTTCAAGATTATGTTCAAGGGAATTTTGGGCAGTATATCTTGGTGATGATGAGCCATGTAACATTGTTGGAAAAGGTAGTGTTCATGTTAAATTGCAAAATGGTAACACTTGGGTGTTGAATAATGTCAAGCATGTTCCTATCTTGAGGAGGAATCTAATTTCGTAGGGGCAATTAGGAGATGAGGGTTGTATGGTTATATTTACAGCAGATTCTTGGAAAGTTACCAAGGGTTCTCTTGTGGTAGCAAGAGGTAAGAAAGTAGGTACTTTGTATTTATCCACTATTAGTACTGATCCATCTTCTATTTTAGCTACTACAGGTATAGACACAACTCTGTGGCATCATAGACTTGGCCATATGAGTGAGAAGGGGATGAAGATTTTACATTCATAGGGAAAGTTGTCAGATTTGAAAAACATAGACCTAGACTTTTGTGAGCATTGTGTGTATGGGAAACAAAAGCGTGTGAGATTTCTCAAGGTTGGATCAACCAAGAAGGAGCACAAGTTAGAGCTTGTTCATATGGATGTGTGGGGACCGGCTCAGGTATCTTCTCTTGGTGGTTCACGGTATTATGTTACTTTTATTGATGATGCTACTAGGAAGGTTTGGGTTTACTTGTATAAAGAAGAAATATTATGTATTTAATACTTTCAAGAAGTGGAAATATTTGGTTGAGAATGAAATAGGTTTGAAGTTGAAGTGTCTTAGATCATAATAATGGTGGAGAATACTTGCAACAATGAATTTAATAACTATTGTTCACATAATGGAATTTGTAGGGTGACAACAGTTCCTAGAACACCACAATAGAATGGTGTGTCAGAAAGAATGAACATGACTATCATGGAGCGTGCAAGGAGCATGAGATTACATGTTGGATTTCCCTTACAGTTTTGGGTGGATGCTTGTATAGATACTGTTGTTTACTTGATAAACAGAGGACCTTCAAGTGCTTTGGAAGGTGGAGTACCCAAGGAGGCTTGGACCGGTAAGGAGGTAAATTATTCTTTTCTGAAATTTTTTGGTTGTGAGGCATTTGTGCACATTGATAAAGAGAATAGGACTAAGCTAGAAGATAAGTCAAAGAAATGTACTTTTATTGGATATGGCACTGATGATTTTGGATTCCGGTTGTGGAGTTTGGATGAGAAGAAAATCATTAGGAGTAGGGATATTATTTTCAATGAAAGGGTTATGTACAAGGAACAACTACAGGATAAGAAGTTGGAAAAGTCTGAGTATGTAGCACTTGATGAGATAAAAGATAGAGAAGTGCTCAAAGGACTAGAAAATCAATAAGTTGGCATCAATCCTGACACAATCGGTGTTGATTCTGTAGATCAAAATCAACAAGAACAACAAGAGCCTCAAAATCCGAAAATATTGTAAGACGTTCTACTAGGGTAAGTAAACCTCCTGCACGATTATCTTTATATGAGCTTTACTATTGTTTATTGATGAGATGGTGGAGAACCAGAAAGTTTTGAAGAAGCAATGTAGGTAGAAACATGGAAAAAGTGGGAGCAGGGTATGGATGAGGAGATGGACTCCTTGGATCACAACCAAACTTGGGATTTGGTTCAGTTGCCTGCAGGAAAGAGAGCATTGCAGAACAAGTGGGTTTACAAGTTGAAGGAAGAAGAAGGTGAAAAAAGAGGTACAAGGAAAGACTTGTTGTGAAGGGATTTGCATAGGAAAAAGGTATAGACTTTGATGAAATTTTCTCTCCTATTGTTAAAATGACTTCCATTAGAACTATTTTAAGTTTGGTAGCTATGGAAGATTTGCATCTTGAACAATTAGATGTAAAGACTACTTTTCTTCATGGTGATTTGGAGGAAGAAATATATATGGAGTAGCCACAGGATATGAAGTCAGGGGGAAGGAAAATTTGGTGTGCAGATTGAAGAAGAGCTTGTATGGCCTTAAGCAAGCTCCAAGGCAATGGTATTTGAGATTTGACAGTTCATGATAGAACATGGTTACTCTAGATGTCATTCTGATCACTTGTGTTTATTTTAAGAGACTAGATAATGACACCTATATTATCTTGTTGTTGTATGTGGATGACATGCTTGTGGCAGGGTCAAACTTGCAGGATATAAATGAGCTAAAGAGACAGTTAGCCAATACATTTTCCATGAAGGATTTAGGTGCAACAAAGAAAATTCTTGGCATGAGAATCAATAGAGACAGAAAGAGTAAAATACTGACTTTGTCTCAAGAAGAGTATGTGAACAAGGTGTTGGATAGGTTTAGGATGCAGGATGTAAAACCAATAAGTACACCATTGGCAAGGCACTTCAAGTTGAGTAAAGAACAGTGTCCTAAAACATATGAAGAGATTGAATATATGTCTAGAGTTCCATATGCTTCAGCAGTTGGAAGTTTGATGTATGCTATGGTATGCACAAGACCAGACATTGCCCATGCAGTGGGAGTTGTCAGCAGATACATGAGTAATCCAGGAAAGGAGCATTGAAATGTAGTCCAATGGATTCTTAGATACTTGAGAGGGACCAATAGTAGGAAGTTGTGCTTATGGAGGGTCAAAGGTTTCTTTACATAGATATGTTGATGCAGACATGGCTGGAGATTTGGATGGTAGGAGGAGCACCACATGTTATGTATTCACTTTGTTGGTGGCATGATAGTTAGTTGGATTTCTAAACTGTAGAAGATTGTTGCCTTGTCTACTACAAAGGCAGAGTATGTTGCTACTACGAAAATCAAGGAGATGATATGGATGCAGCGGTTCATGGAAGAGTTGGGAAAGAAGTAGGAGGATTATAGGTTATTCAGTGATAGCCAAAGTGTAATTCATCTTGCCAAGAACTCAACATTCCATTCGAGAACCAAACATATACAACTCAAGTATCACTTCATTAGATCAGTTTTGGAGGATGGAAAATTGATGTTGGAGAAGATCCATACAAGTTAGAATCCTACTGATATGTTGACAAAGGTGGCGACAAAAGAGAAGTTGGAAGGTTGTTCGACTTCGATAGGTCTTCAAGATTGATCTTGAAGAAGAGAAACGAGTTAGAGAAGAGTCCGAGGATGAGTTGTAACAGTGGGTTGCAGCAGTTAGTCTCCAAGTGGGAGATTGTTGGAGATGTGGAGTCTAACTGCAAGATGAAGTGGCAGTTTACTTTTTCCTTAATTTTGGGAGGAAAGCATGGCCATGGATAAAAATAGCATTGTCTTATTAATAGATGGGAGTTGTTATTTTTTATGTTTATCTTATTTATATGCATGTCTTATTTATAAGCATGTTATATTTAGGTTGCTTTGTGGTTGAAGCAAAATTTTTCAAAGAGGTGTACAAAATTATATATATGTGCATGGATTTACTCTTTAGTATATGAAAAAGAGAGAATTGTATTGTATTCCTCTGGACTAAATAAAGGAGAAGGTTGGCTTGTTTCTAGTGGATGTAGCCCACATTGGGTGAACCACGTTAAATCTTGGGTTTATCTTGTGATTGCATGCTTATATTATTTATGTTTTAATTCCATTTTATTTATCATATGTGTTTTGATCCTAACAACTATGAAGTTACTTGACATACCGTGGTGTAGAAGATGCGGCTAACAATGTGCATTGATGTGAAATTATGTGGTGCACAAAAGGGGTGATTTATTTTGAGGTGAAAGCAAGTTAACTCGTGACGACTTTATTTAGAAGGGTGTATACTTGGTACAAGAAGTATGACCAAAATTAGGTTGAAGATGACTATGACATGCATAAAACTACATCCTTGAAGGAGTTTTGCATTGTAAAGTTTGAGGAGGAAAGCATTTATGTGTTGAAGGAGATACATCATGAGATAACTAAGACTATGTGGGCGTATGACACATGGATCAAAACCTTTCTCTCTAAAATTTCTTATGATATTCACCCGTTCTAGCATGCTCAATGGTTTTTAGGTGGATTAATGGAGTTGTTCTAGTAATAGTTGACCATATAAAAATTTAATAACTCTTGTGAGGCCTTGGAAACAACTTTGAGGATGGAAGTTGCAGGTATTTTAAAAACTCGTGTAAGCCCATTTTTGGAGGTGCATATCTCTACGATTACCAACCAATTGAAGAATCTTACGGCCATCAGAATCCAAACAATGTTGTAACATGAGAAGTATCACATAGATTGCAATGCATCGGGTCATAATTGAGGTGAGTGTATAACAAAGAATGATACATGTCGCAAAATTGGTATGTGAGGAAGAACATGAAAATGAAGATTTTCTAGTAGTTCAACATGAAAATCAAGTTAAAGTAATGTGGTGTGAGGTTTGTGAGGATGTGACACATGACACTGGAAACTAAAACCTCATTGCATAAATGTGGAAAGATTGTAGCCGAGAGTCATAACAATGAGGATATCCTTCATATTCACTACAAAACTAGGGATATGAGGGACGGTTCAGAGGAAGAAACAATGGACACAATCAAGGGACATGTTTTAAATGCAAATACCTTACCACTACTAGTGGTAGTGTCTTGAATTCCCTATTTTTGTACACTATAGAGGAGGCCAAAAGCTAGAGGAATGTCTAGATTTGTTGAAGAAAAGTGAAAGTGAAAATTGGTGCAATAAGGGAAGTGCTAGAGGTCGATGAAATTTGCATTGTAGGATGTTATAGAAAATTCCAAGGTGTATATCACCACACAAAGAGGTGTAAACATGCAAACTAAATAACTCCAACATTGCAAGTAGATGTAACTATAAGAATATGTTGACTAAGGTGCGAGGATATCATAGAAACCTATAAGGGGATGTTGAATCTATTAGAGATGGATGCAAATATGGGAGAACAAAAGTGAAAAACTTTGACCTCGAGAGAAATCATGGAGCTAACATAATTTTTTGCGATGATCAAGCAAGAGGGGGTATTACTATTATTAAATACTTAGCTTCAAAAGACTTTGTTGGTTGACCAAGATGATGGGATTAGGAATTTGAAATACTTGTGCATTACTAATCAAACATATGACAAAAATTATTTATTGAGGAGCATATCAACAAGATGGATATGAGAAATACCCTTATTGACAATGGCATAATAGTCAATATCCTGACAAAGAATGGATGGAGAAGATTGGGGAGTCCTGCACTAGGGCCTACCTCAAGTTTTCTCTCTCATTATGGCCAACAAGAAGAAAGCAAGGTCGATCATACTTTTTCAAGGAGAAGATCAAGACATCATAGGGGTAAATTTCAATGCATATTTTGAGGTTGTTGAGATTGTAGAGATGAATAATTACCCTGCCTTACTTCGATGTCTATGGTGTTACACATTTATGTGATTTACAAAGAGAGTGACAAGTTTTGAGAAATAAGGACAAAGGGTGGTGATCCCTTTGGATGATTTTATAGGATCCCCTTATGTGGAAAACATTGATATGGAAAAAGAGATTAATAATATTTACAAGGTCAAGGTGTAGGATCAAGAGTATTTAAACCCATAAGAAAATGATAAGCTGGATTGACATAGTAGGTAGTCAATTTCAGACACTACTAGTGTTGAATGAGTGAAATGGGTGCTCAAAGAATATGAGGTGACATGAAGGAAATGTGTTAGGATAGGGTTTTGGGAGAAGTTAGTATTAGTGAAGAGTGGGGTCATCTATAGAATGGTGAATGAGAGATAATTTGTAATGATGTGGGTCCCCAAAAAGGCATCTTAGGAAAAATGGACAATGATGATCAATAAAGGCCACCTTAAGAAATTACCAAAATTTGACATATTTATCTGTATCCAAACCTATGTAGTGGATCTTTAAGTGTGTCTATTTAAGGAAGAGTTGTTGATCAAAGAACACTTGATAGAGAAAGCACACAAGAAGTCCACGTGGAAAGCAAGTCATACGCAAAGGCGCGAATGGATAGGAAGAATGCACACATGGAGCAGTTCAGTTTTCAGGACTTAGCCATTTTTGGGCATGAAGATCTATTTTTAGAAGATGGCGTGCAGAACACACCAACGATGCAGAGATGTGCGCGCCACACATTGTCTATTTCTGGAGGATCGGATTCAGAGCACTTTTGCATGGAGACAATCTAAGAATAGGATTGTCACCTCAGTTAACTATCAGTAGTCTATAGATAGCACACTTACATGTGTGGCTATGCATGAAAATGGTGTGTGGCTACTAATAGCATGTGGCCTATTTTTGGAATAGATAAGCGGTGAAGGGCAAGTCCCCACCCTATATATATGTAGTGAATTACCTGGTAGGAGAGGATGGATATAGAGAGATAGATAACATAGTGTACATGTTTCTGGATTACCATATTAGATCCATGCACGCATCGGCATAGATTTCCAGTATTGTAAGAATATTTTGTGTTATTGTGATAATTAAGAGATGGAAGATATTGATTGAACCTACGTGTTATTCTTGTGTGTAATTGGGTAGTACATGTTCTTACTTCTATCATGATTATTGTTTAAACCTATTCTTTCCTAGATTTAGATCAGTTATGCACTATATAATGATGTATTAGTTATGTATCCATATGCTTTAATTCTTCATCATGTTAACATTCTGCTACAACAACCCTAAAGAGGAACCTGGTACCTTTGCGTGCTTCAGGTGAGCACTCAGTCTAGGTTGAGTGATGTTCTAGCACATCTAGGGTATTATCTGGTGAATTCTAGGCTGCATCATTGGTTCCGTTTCCGGGACCTCTTTTTCAATTATTTTCAGGATGGTTCACGATGAAGACGTATCAGTTAACTCTAGCAAGTATTGAGGAGTGGATACATGATCTAGAGGAAGAATATGCATGGCGGTTCAACATTGGATCTAAGTTTAACACACGCACTTGGATAGAACATAATTTGTATGAAAGCTTATATGAGAGATTTTTTCTCTATCTTTCCAGTAGAATTATACGAGTGGCTGATTGTTTATGCATCTAAGTGGAATTGGAGTATATCACACTTGTCTATGGACACAAGAAGAATTTTAGGCCCTTTATGATGCTGATCTGATTTGGAATTGAGTTGTGGACATGTGGTTTGTGGTATCTGAATAGTTATATCTTAGAGTACTCAGTTTCTACTTATTCCTGTCCAGAAGTAGCTGAATTCTAGTTCTTATGATATCCAAGAGGAGCATATCTGCAAGGTATTCCACTGCGATCAAGATTTTGATGGTAACTTTGAACCTGGAGAGTAAACCGATGGCTAACTAAACCTCACCACGCATGAGGGTAGGAAAAGCTTGGTGAAAGATGGCAAGACCTAGTGGTAGAAAGGAAGAGAGAGGAAAGGTGGCTTAAGTATAATGAGGCACGTGAGAGGGAGATAGAGAAGAAGCATTCTATTGCAGAAAGTATGGCATTGAGGAGAGAGATGGCTCGTGAAGGATTTGAAGATCACATAGAAGACGTGGAGCCAGAGCATCAGGAACTCCCCCATCTTGGAAAGCATGAAAAAGATCCCCCCTTGGCCTCACACAGAAGTGTGCCAACAAAGACTACCTGGGCCGCGAGCGTGCATCTTAATCCACCTAGTGACCTAGCCCTTGTGCTTGGTTTTCCAGTATCTAGTATGACAAGTAATTAGCAAGTGAATTTGGGAAATAGGAGAACCGAGTAAGTCAGAGGAAAGTACATCAATGGTAGGACAAATGACTTCAATGTTATTTGGAGGAACATTTTCAGCGCATCATCTACACAAAATGTAAGCACATCGAATGTTGGATTCACCTCTGGAAGTGGAACTACCACACAGACTGTAGGGGTTCAATATAGTACTACTATCGAGAGCATATGGGAGTACATCTACAGGTCCTATTCCAGCTATAGGTGGAGGATCAGGAGGTATAGGTGGTTCTAGTTCTAGTGGATCTAGTGGTTCTAGAGGCAGGGGAAACACAAGAGGTTCTGATCAGGTGGGCAAGGTCCGCACCAACCCCAGAATATTTATATGGAGATGTCTCTTCATCTTCCAGAGTATAGAGGCATAGAGGATGTTGTTGAGCATGTGCACATGTGTGAAATATTGTGGTGCGTGAAAGGGATCACAGCTTCTGAGTGCAAGGAAATTCAATTTGCTACTACATTACAGGGACGTGCACACAACTGGTATAGGAAGTTTGACCCTGATCAAACTTGCGTGGATTATGTAGTGTTGAAGGATGCTTTCTTGAAAGAGTTCCATATCCTTGAGTTTGAGCAGAAGAGTATAAGTGCACTCAAGGATATTAAGCAAGGCACTACTGAGAGTGTATGTGAGTATGATGCCCATTTTAAAACACTCCTATCTAAGCTTTCTTATGATATTCACGCAAGCCAACATGCACAATGGTTCGTTGGCGATTGATTACACCATTCAAAAGAGCACTATCACATAAGACATACACTGATCCACATGAAGCACTGGAAGCAGCTTTTGCGTGTTGAGGTAGTTGGGAGCATTGACACTTGGCATTAGTCCATTCTTAGAGGCACATATTACAGCTATGGAAAAATAGTTAGAGAAGCTATTAGAAAATTCAACCCATGAAATGTGCTCAAGAATTTGGTGTATAGATTGTGAAGTGGAGGGTCACACCAAGGATAGTTTCCCTCGCAGATCTATACACTCATTATTGTTAGACTGTGAGATCTATCATTTGAATCATGATGCTAGTCACTGTCCTTTGTTACAACACGTGATAAGGAAGAATGTATCTTGTTACTATAAAATTTTCCGGTCCACGACCCATGATACTAAAGATTGTCAGTTGATTGGTCAGATCTAGGATGCTATAGACATTGGGGTATGATAGACAAGCATAATGATAATTCTAAGGGTAAGAATGAGCACCAGGATCGGGATCATAATCAAACGTGCTATGACAGGAATGAGGGGTTTTGAAGGAGGTCTTGAAAGAGGATGTGGATATCATAGTGGATATGGAGGATGAGGCCACGGTGGAGGAAGAGGTGAGTTCCATTATGGAACATGTTATATGTGTGGATCTCTTGACCAATATAGGTGTGAATGTCCTCAAAATATTGCATGTTCTTTTTGCGGAAAGAACCATAGCTACGAGGAGTGCCCGGATTTGTATGAGCATCTCAGTAAGCAACATAAGCAAGAGAAAAAAGGTTCCGGGATGGTTAGAATCCAGCGCATGGTAGAAGATCAGTGGATGCCCAAGATAGCACCAGACCTGAGGCATTAATAGTGAATATTACTACACGAGCTGAAGCGGCGCACGCATAAGAGAGGCATTACACCAGAAGCCTACGATCACCAAGGAGGAGGTTTTGCATGCAAGGTACCCAGATCCTACTCATCAGAAGGAAGTCTATCAAGAGACCATGGAGGTCCTCAGGAATCTTCAAGGTGAGATACAATACTTAAAGGAGCAGAAGAAAGCATCAGAGATAGTCCAAATGATATCGATGATCTGAGAGAAGTGTGCAAAATGTTGCGCCAAGAGAACATCATTCCACTATTAGGAAGTTGGTTAAAAGGGAACACTCCATGCACAGTATTGAGACCGGATGATAGATCCTGCATGCAAATCTTCCCCCTGATAGCATTGACTATGACAAGGAAATTACTCTAAATGCTATTGTGGATGGATGGCTACTGAGCAACATATGGATTGATATAGGTGCGGAAGTGAATGAGCTTACATTAGATGCATGGGTACAAATGGGGAGGCCTCCATTGTAGCCATCATATAATGTGTTGTTTATGGAAAACTGACTAAGGCCACTCCCATAGGAGTTTTGAAGGATGCATCTATAACCATACAAGGGGCCAAGTTCACTGGGGATTTTGAGGTATTAGCATTTGTAGAAGCAAGTAGTTTTCTAGCCTTTCTTGGATGCCCTTGGTGTTATGTAAATAATGCTGACTTGAGATTCAATAAGGGGTATATCATCTTTGAGAACAAGGAGGAAAGGGTTATAATACCTTTGACAGATGGGAAGTCTACACCATATGTTGAGCCTCTAAGTGAGAAGGACTTAAACAAAATCTATGTACGTGCTATTCAGGACCCAGGTCAATGAGCCATCAAAGGAGGGCATCCTACAAAGGGGAATATTCTCATTCTATTAGTGATACTATGAGTATTGCTTGTGAAAATTGGGCTCATGGTACATATGAACTAGTAGGGCGTGAGGTAAAAAGTGTGGTTGCGCACAAGAATGGACTTCATTTGTTTGATGGATAGGTAGCACAATACCTTGGTATATAGGGGCAGAAGATCTTCATGTATTTTTGAAAGCCATGGAAGCACAGTGGACAGATCAAATTAAGAGAAGAGATATGTTAGTATATACCTTACATGGGACAACAACATGCTGATGGGTAGTCCACAGAGATAATCTTCTAGAATGGGAGGAGATTAGAGTCACCCTATCTACTAGGTTTTTAAGGAGCAATGCACCTACACAGATCTACACTTATAATCATGATCAACCTCTTCAGCATCACATTCAACAGTGTGAGAGACTCTAGACAACGGGGAAAGAAGCATTACCACCTTCACTATGGGTGCATAGATTGTACTCTACTCTACAAGGATGCGCACGCGCCTGGTATGTATACGTAAAACTACATCGAGAGACTAGGAATTGGTAGAATTTGACTACAGGAATGCTCTAGAACTTTGACTACTTCTCGACTAAACCTCTAGTATAAGAACAATTAGAATTTGTCAAGCACTTAACTATGGGAGATAGTAAAAAGGAAGAAGAGAATATTCAAGAATTATTTGGTGAGATAGATTCTAGAGTGCATTTTGAAAAGGAAGAAGAAATGGCCTCCATACTACTTGAACGCACTTTCCTTGAGAAAGAGAAAGGAAAGATGGTTTACATCGTGGATGATGAGGAAGCTGAGAACCTGGATATTGAACATTCACAAGGGGTGCGCGAGGTCTTGGACAAGTGCAGATAAGGATATGTGCGCCTATCACAAACCCATGAAGACAAAGAAGGTGAATATAGGTTCGGAGGCTGAGCCAAAGGAGGTCATAATTAGAGACTATTGGTCAGAATCGGAAGTGGCAAAGATCATTGAGTTACTCAGGGATTATCAAGACTTATTCCCTCGAGGGTATCATGAACTTAAAGGCATGCATGAATCACTTGGGGAAATGAAGATAAAGCTTAAGGATGGTGCACACCCAGTTAGAAAGAGGCCTTACAAAATGAACCCCAATTTGTGCAAAAAGGTCAAAGAAGAGATTGATAACATGTTGAAATCTGGAATTATCAAGCCCCTTGATGAGTCAGAATGGGTTAGTCTAATGGTGATCAGTATCAAGAAGGATGAACGAATTAGAATATGTGTGGACTACAGGGAGCTGAATGTTGCATGTGTACAGATCCATTTCCTATGCCATTTACTAAGGAAATACTAGGAGTTGTAGGGTGCGAAATATATTCTTTTACAGATGGGTTCTCTGGGTATCACCAGGTTAGAATTACACAGGAGGATCAGGAAAAGACTACATTTACTACTAAATGGGGTAGCTTCGCCTATATTGTCATGCCTTTTGGACTGAAAAATGTGCCTGCTATATTCTTGCAGATAGTTGTTCAGGCATTCAAATATTTTATTCACAACTTTTACAGGTTTATCTAGATGATTGAATAGTATATGGGCTTGTGAAAGATCATTGTGAAAATCTACGCTTAATGTTTGAATGGTGCAGACAATTGAGTATCTCTTTAAACATCAAGAAGTGCATATTTTCTACACCTTTTGGAATATTGTTAGGACATATAATCTGCAAGGAAGGTTTGTTGGTTGATCCAGCTAAGGTTGCAGTCATTCTAGGCCTAGAAACACCTACCAGTCAAAGTGAGGTCCATGATTTTTGGGTCACACAGATATTATCAAAAGTTCATAAAAAGGGTATGCCAAATTTGTTGCACCCTTGGAAGAATTACTAAAAGGAAAAGGTACATTTTA
Organism: Taxus wallichiana var. yunnanensis; assembly: GCA_018340775.1. Lineage (NCBI taxonomy): Eukaryota > Viridiplantae > Streptophyta > Pinopsida > Cupressales > Taxaceae > Taxus > Taxus wallichiana. Next base: position 293,251,525 of record CM031237.1, on the reverse strand, counting down.
TTGGGGAGAACCACAGCAGTGCACGTTTTGAGATATTAAAGGAGAAACTTACTACCATGCCCATTCTACACTTTCCCTCATGGGATAAACCATTTCATGTGCATGTGGATGCCTCTGGCATGGCCATTGGCACTTGTGTTAGCTCAACCTAGTGAAGGTATTGTAGATCATCCAATTTTTTTGCTAGTAGGAAGTGACTCTACTTTGAACATAATTATACAACTACAGAGTGTGAAGCTTTTTCAATGATCTATGCATTGCACAAGTTTTAATAGTACTTGTTAGCAACCCATTTGTGTTTTATACATATCACATGGCATTGAAGTATTTGGTGAACAAACCCATCTTACAAGGGTGCATATGTAGATGGGTACTCCTATTTCAAGAGTTTGACTTCACAGTTGTGGTGAAGCCAGGGAAAAGTAACTTTGGACCAGACCACTTGTCTAGAATTCACTCAGGAGAAGAAGCACAGACAATTGAAGAAACCATGCCAGATGCACAGTTATATAGGTTACAACGCACACCATCAAAATTAGAAGACATTGTTGTCTTTCTATGGACTGTGTGGCACCAAAAGGAATGAAGGCATTAGAAAAGAAATAACTTGCTATACGCGCGACACCATTTATGTTAATCAGTGGTGACCTCTACAAGTTAGGTAGAGATGAATTATTACATCGTTGTGTATTAGAGCATGAGCGCAAGGATATTATGGAAGAAGCCCATGGTGGTATTGCAGAGGCCACTATGCAGGTGATGCAACTTGCCCAAAAGATCCTACTTGTTGGATTATGGTGGGAGACATTGTATAAAGATTGTAAAGCATATTGCAAAGTGTGTGACCATTGTCAACATCTAGGTAAACTAGGAAAAGAGATGAGATGCCTTTGAGACCAATTACTAGTGCTTGAACCATTTGAGAAATGGGCCATCAACTTTGTAGGACCTATTTCACCAACCGCGTGTAGGACTGGGTCACGCTATATCATTACTTGTATAGATTATCTCACAAGGTGGGCAAAAGCAACACCTATGAAGGACTATACAATGGCTACAACAGCTAGGTTTCTATGGGAGAATGTTCTTACAAGATATAGATGTCCTTTAAGCTTGACAAGTGATATGGGTACACACTTTTTGAATGAGACAATCAGGATCCTATTAGATGAGTTTATGGTTGCACACCATAAAACTTCACCATATCATCCTCAGGAAAATGGAACTACTTTGAGGATTTCAACAAGATTTTGAGCCAGACATTGACAAAAAATTGTGATATTGGAAGAAAGGATTGGGATGATAAAGTGTCATTGTTCTTTGGGCATATCAAACAAATTATAAGAGATTGAACAAAGCCACACCATTTCAGTTGGTGTTTGGCATGTAGAATCCATTCTCCCTATAGAATTTATGTTACCTTCTTTGCACATTGCATGTGCTGGAGGTCTAGCTAATGAGTAGGCTTTAGAAAAGCGTATTGAGAAGATGATTCAACTGGATGATCGATGAGCCATAACACGATGGATTCAGAAGTAGGAAAAGTCCAAGTAGAAAGCATGGCATGAAAGAAACATTAGGGATAAGAAGTTTGAGATTGTAAAACGTAAGTACATTAGGCATATGACTCTAAGTTCTTGCGCCATCCAGGAAAACTTGAGGTACATTGGTTAGGGTTGTATGTTATTACTTACATCCTTGAAATAGGCACTTTTAGTTAGAAGCACTAGATGGAACACGGCTACTTGGTTACTTTAACGAGAGTAGGCTGAAGCCCTACTATAAATAAGTCTTCTTGGTGTTTGTAATAAGGTAGTATTGCCATTTAGATTAGGTTTCCATTATGTATTTCCTTAATGTATTTCCTTCATTGTCGCTATGCTTTGTCACTTTAGTTTTGTTGTTGTGAAATAAGCGTGCTTGCATGCATGAAGCTAATTACTACATGAAGCATGTTTATGCACAGAGGACTACACATCCTTTTAGTGTGGGGTGGTTGTTGATATCTAGGTACAAGATTGTGGGAATTGAAAGGTGGAAAGGAATAAGCTGCTACGGGTGTTTGTCAAAGTAAAAAGATTACTTCTCAAAAGTGACCAAGGATGAAGATGAATGAAGGAACAATATAACGCGAGGTAAGCAGAGGCCATGATAACTACCAAGATAAGGTACAATGATGAGGTACTCATGTGCAAGGATGTGTGCTAAAGAGAATTCTGACCAGAGGGTAGGAAGGCACACTAGAAGGTTATAGCTGGGGCGTGAGGATGTAACGCGTGGAAAGGATGGAATTGGTCAATTAATGAGAGGATATTTGGTAGGTGAAGGAGCAATGAATGTATCAAAAATTTGAAAATCTATATAAGGATGGGATGCGAGTTCATTTTTACCATTGCGATTAAGAGTATTTGAAAGAAGCCAAGTGTGAAGAGCGAGTGATCATTTTAAGGTGTGAGAGGTGTGTAACCAATCGTGACGAAGAGATATGTGTGTAGAAGGAGCTTATGTCCCCGGTGGTGAAGGGTTTGAGTGAAGCGAGGTGATAGAGATGAGATAGGGCACATAATTTCACCTAGGGCACTGAATCAAACTAGGGTTTCTTTGCACCTTGTAGAATTTGAGTGGTAAGGATCTACAAAGGATTGCAAGGTAGAAATGGCACCCAAGAAAGTAGTTGCAGCAGGAGTGAAGGGAAAGAAGAAGGTGGTAGAAGAAGAAGAAGAGATGGCTCTAGAAAGCAATTTTTCTAAATGCAATATCTAGAGGGCATCATAGTTGGCCAGAGTGGGATTCTCACATAAGAAAAAGAAAAGTGAGTGAGTACAATCACCGTACCATAGAGAATAAGAAGGATCTTGACGCGTTGTTGAACACGAAGACAAATAAATGCATGGTGGAAGACATGTCGGTGTATGATGATGCTGGTGAGAAGATCTTGCAGAGGATAGGAGTTTACCAACTATATGAGCTCCATGGGAAATATGAGCCCTTGTACTAATGGCTCATGAGCAGAGTGCATGAGGATTTTTTCTACTTTGTAGGTCGCAGAGTCAGAATTTCAGCCACACTCATCTCCATGGTAACGGGGTTGAAAGGCACAGGAGATGATTTATGAGATGATCTGATAGACAAAACCACAATATTGGAGACCAAAAAGGAGTTGGGGTATACAAAGGGCCACATGCGTATGGACATCGACAAACTAAATAAGTATCCAGTTGTGCAAGCGCCACACATCTTGTTACAAAGCTCAATGACTAGGAAAGGTGGTCACAAGTGAACACCATGTGGCTGCACATTTCCAAAAAGATGTCTGAAGGAGTAGTCTACAACATTTCACATTATATTGTAGAGACAATCATTGAGGAAGTGCACGCAGAGGAAAGATCAACTTTGGAGTTGTTTTGTTATCACTAGTGTTCATGGAGATCGAGTACCTGATGGACCAAAGGAGAAGGTATGGGAGTATCCAATGGAACAAAAATCACCTGCAAAACACTTCAAGAAGTACTTGTGTGAGGGATCCATGATAGAGTAGGTTAAGCAATGGGCTGAGAAGTGGTATGATAGGCTCCATGTGGCTTTTGAGGAAGAATGGCACATCCCCAAGGACTTTCCTTCGGTGGTTGGAAACAGTTTAGTTTGCTGTATACCAACATTTCTGTATAGCGTGGTTTTCCATGAAAGATGGAGCATGGAGCCCTTGGTGTAAGTTTCCATATGCATTCACAACAAGGTACTTCCAAGTGTCAAGTACACAGGTTTACAGATGTGCGGCGACTGACATTCAATGCGGATAAGGTAGATTGTGACTACCACACACTAAGGAAGAAATATGTGTATCCGGGGGGGTGCATATGTTGAAAGACTCATTTCAGATGTATTGAACATTAAACCAATAAGTTTGGTGGTGGGAGATATTAGAGCAGTGTTGGTGTATCTCCAACTAAAGCCAAAGATGGAGAATAACAAGTATGTGGAAGGTGAGTTCACACTTCCAGCACCACCAAAGGGAAATCATACAATGGAGAACATCCCAACACCTAAGCCCATAGAGCCAATTGAAGTGGAGGATGAGGAGGATGAGTGTGAAGATAGTGGTGGTTTGGAGCATAGAGATAGAAGACATCCTACGAATAAGGATGAAGCTAAGAGTGCCACTACACCACCTCAGGCACAAGATGGGGATGATGATGACTTGAATGTAGTCTAAGTGGAGCACATATTTAAGAGGGTGTTCAGGAGAACAAGGACCCAAGGTGCTACTCCAAAAATGGTGCATTGATCATCCAGACTCTCTCCACAGAAGGAGGTAACTATGCAAAGAAGGAGGAAACTAAAGTTGAATGAGGAGGCGGAAGAGTCAGAAGAAAACGTGCACTAATTCTCCTACACTTCCAGAGAACATAGAAGAACAAAAGGATGAGGAATCGAGGGAAAGAGGAGAGGAAGAAAAGGGACCAGAGGAGACAATTGCAGAGACTACTCAGGACATGGAGACACAAGTCCCAAATTTGGAAGCTAAAGTCCCTAAGCAAGCGGTCTAGAAGAATGAGTGGAGAGCACATTCCACCAGCTATGGGCTATGCAGAGGATGCAGGTAAAATTGTTCCATGCCCATTTCCAGAGCACACTAACACAAAAAGACTTATATGGCTAGGAGCTCATGGATGAAGATATGGCCACAGTGCACATGAGGAAGCAATTGTCATGGTCCATGCACACACACATGGATGAGCCATATTTTGATGTATGTGAGGAGTCATGCATATCACGGAGGTTGAAGAAGACACCTTAGGCCAGACACATGACAATAAAGCCTACTATCATGTCGATGAATAGGTGAGTAATGCATTGGTCAAAGTATCAACAGAGGTGGCAAGGTGAAATATGGACAAGGCTGCCACAATTAGGGTGCTCAAAGAGGAGATTAAAACTAAGGATGGAGAAATAGTGTGCCTAACACAAGAGAGGACTTAGTGCAAGAAGAATGCTTTATTTATCAACATCGCAGAGGAGATTGGAGACAATGTCATAAGAGATAGGCCACACTTAGAGACCAAGGTACCACAGACGTTTCCCTCAGTGATACATTATGTAGGAAAGTTGGTGGACCTGGTACTTGAAGATGAACCTCTACACATGCCAACACCAAGGGATCCATAATAAGAGGTAGAACAAGAGAAAGCTTCAGTGATGCGAAGATTGCATCCTATGAAGGGCTACTGCAAGCACTACAAGAAGAATTGAAGAAAGCAAACTAGGCTTTAAACATCTACATAGCTCCAGAGGCACTTATCAACATAAAGACCCTGAAGAAAACAATGAGGTCCAGAGAGCAATGAAGGATGAAACATTGGGCCATGCAGAAAGATTTTCAATGGTTAAGTAGAAGCGTGAGGCCCTGGCAGCAACACAAGAGCCACACAAGACTCAACTGGAAGAGCTTGGGAAGCTCATTGCACAGAAGATGGATTTTCTAGAGGGAAGAATGACCTCAATGTCCAGCATTGTGTTAGTCTTGCAAAATGAAAAAGGGGAGATTGTGAGGGATGAATTAGTCCATTGCTATGGACATTCCAGAAAAAGTAGAACAAGCACTCGCTGAATGGCAGACCTTGGAGGCTGAAATAAAATAGGAATATCCTGAATTAGTTGTTCAAGTTGAAGAAGAGACTCATGAGGTAAAACATTCTTTCATACATTCATTCATTCTTTCCATTCTTTCCATTCTTCTATTCTTTACTTTAGTTTTTGGAGATACCCATTATCGGGGTGACAATGAGATTAGTGTGGGGTAATGTTGATCAAAGAACACTTGATAGAGAAAGCACACAAGAAGTTCTGCATGTGGGAAAGCAAGTCATACGCAAAGGCGCAAATGGATAGAAAGAACACACGCATATGTGAAGCAGAAGTTTAGTTTTCAGGACTTAGCCATTTTTGGGCATGAAGATTTATTTTTAGAAGATGGCATGTGAATAACACACCAATGATGTAGAGACATGTGCACACACACATTGTCTATTTATGGAGGATCGGATTCGAGAACTTTTTCATGGAGACAATCTAAGAATAGGATTTCCACCTCAGTTAACTATCATTAGTCTATAGATAACACACTTGCATGTGTGGCTATGCATGAAAATGGCACGTGGCTACTAATAGCATGCGACCTATTTTTGGAATAGATAAGCGGTGAAGGGCAAGTCCCCACCCTATATATATGTAGTGAATTACCTGGTATGAGAGGATGGATATAGAGAGATAGATAACATAGTGTACATGTTTCTGGATTACCGTATCAAATCCATGCATGCATTGGCATAGATTTCTAGTATTGTAAGAAGCTTCTATGTTATTTTGATAATTAAGAGATGGAAGATATTGACTGAACCTAAGTGTTATTCCTGTGTGTAATTGGGTAGTACATGTTCTTACTTCTATCATGATTATTGTTTAAACCTATTCTTTCCTAGATCTAGATCTGTCATGCAATGTATAATGATGTATTAGTTATGGATCCATATGCTTTAATTCTTCATCATGTTAACATTCTACTACAACAACCCTAAAGAGGGACCTGGTACCTTTGCGCGCTTTAAGTGAGCACTCAGTCTAGGCTGAGTGATGTGCGAGTGTGTATAGGGTATTATATGGTGAATTATAGGCTGCATCAAGAGTATAAGGTTTTTATGCTACACAATGATGAAGACATTGTTTTGATATGGTGAGAAACACATGGACCAATACTAATTAAGTGGACCAAGATTAAGGAAGTGTCACATATCAGGTTTGAGAGAAGTAATGAGAAGAGAAAACTAGTGGATTTTGTAGGAGATGTTTTCCTACATGAGCATCCTTGAGTGTGAGTGGGTGTGGAACTTAAGTGATTTCTTCTTATCAATTTGGAACTAGGTTCATGTACTTTATGACACACTCAAGATGTGGGAGAAGGCATGGTGTTTGTGGAGTGAGACACAATGAGAAAGTGTCGATTGGGAAGTTATCAAGGAAGAACTTGTGAACTCCTTTACATTTGAAACATAGGACAAGATCCTAGCCACACCATTGACAAAGATTAATGGCACCATTTTTCAATAAGATGTTTTATGAGAAGATAGGATTTTATGGATTTGCAATGATGAGGATTACTCTATGGAAATTGTTTTTGCACAAGATGGAGAAAATATGTAGTGTGGGGAGACCCAACACCAAGCTCAAAAGTATCCATTGATGAGGAGAAATAAAATAATTCATCAAGGTAGTGCACAAAAAGGTAATGGAGGGGAAATGAGTGATAGAAGCAACACAAAATGCCTATAAAAATACTAAAACCATCCCTATGAATGAGAGAGGTGATTATTGGAGAGATATAGAATTCACAAGACTTGCAGAGATGGTTAAGGAGTTCAAAGAATTGTCCCTCAAGATCTATCAAGAGATGAAAGTATTACATCTAAGTGTAATAAATATGCACATCAAGTTGCATGAGGGTGTGAAATTGGTGAACAAAAGATGATACCATATGAATGTGAATTTGTAGGTGAAGGTGAAAAAGGATAATGTTGGATGCAAACATCATATTTTTGGTTGAAGAATTGGATTGGATTAGCCCAATGATAATAAACATAAATAAGGATGGGTACTTAAGGGTTTGTATGTATTATTGAGTTTTAAATGGTTCTTGTGTTCAATACACTTTTCCAATTCCATTCATAGAAGTGTTAGGAGTCACATGATATGATTCATACACTTTCAAAGATGGTTTCTCCATGTATTATTAGGTAAATCAGCTAACTGAGGTTGAACCGAGGGGTTCTAGGATAGTCATGAAAATAAAAGATATAAGTGGGGAAATAATGAAAGATAAAGTGGGTCAACATATATGGTTGAGTAGATGGGAGGTGAAGTGATTCATACACTTTCAAGAGGAGTAAAAAAATTAGACACAACATACATTGTTGAAGAATAAAGTAATGCAATAACAAAGGTTGGGGAAGAAAGAGAAAGCACTTTTGCTTTGAGAGTTATGGAGGAAAGAATCTCCATATATGACACTTTGCAGATGAAGGTGAATAAAATATCTATAGTAGAGGCCTCCATCCCACTCCTCTATTCATAAATGTTATATCTTACAAGAGTGCTAGATGAGGAATATTGTGAGAGAAATATTGGTAGGTGTAAGAATACAAATTACAATCATAGGGCTCAAGACATGAGTCGAATCTATCAAATGACTACATGGTGCATAAACACTAGAAGGTTATAGACACCAAAAATTTACATCCCCCAAGCTCAAACATACTCACAACAAAAGACGAAACATTTACGATGCCTCATTATGTCACCCCTTTTTAATTCATATATTTATGACCCATCATATCTCCAAAATCTAAGATGATTATTTGAAGTAATGATTATTTTAATAAATAAATTACATATTATCTCCTCACACCTCATTGAGTTAACCATGACACCTCACTAACTACTTAAGCACTTCTAAAACCACTTCCCAAAAATCACTAACCTATTTCCTAAACTAACTAGCCACCTAATTAACTAAATCTTCCAAAAGCTAAACCCCCATAACCAAAATAAGTTAGTTCATGCTTTTAACCATTATTCACCTTAACTATTTAGAAATCCACAATACCAAGTTCAAAATGGAAGGAAATCATTTGAGTTATTAACCAAACTATATTTCCCAAAATCACCGATAATTTTCGTGATCGCCAACGATTTATAAAAATGGGTTTTCATACCTCATTTGTGGACAGATTCTCAAGCTTTGCAGTGTACTCTGTCCCAATCCAAGATCATCAAGCATCCAGGAACTACACATCAACATTATCTAATGTCACGCTTCTTAATGAATGTTGAATTCATCATCAGATTGCTTGTTTTCATCCTCCAAACACATTCTTTCATTCTTTTGTCCACTAATTCATTCCACAAGGTAAATCACTCATTTTAATTTATTTTAGGTATACCTTTGCTTAAACATCATCTACATGTCAAATAGCATTCTATTTTATCAAATTTATGTCTTAATCCATTAATTTAATCTTTGTTTGTAAAATTCTTAAATTTCACAGTAATCACTAGCGATTACCCTAATCATTAGAAATTTCCCTAAATTGCTAATGATTCCTATATTTTTATGCTTTTTCACCATTTTTGGCTAGAATCTAATCAAAATATTTAGTTTTTTCTTGTTATCTACTGATCTTTTGTCTAACATGATGTCTTTAGATGGCATTAGGAGGTTCTAACTTTCCCACAACTAATTCCTTTCCTGTTGTCCGCCATCCATTGTACTGGGAGCAATACAACTTGCTCCACGATCTTGAACTCTATGCGATCTAAGAAGCTCCATTTGATCACTTAGAGGCTATTTTTGTTGCAACATAACGTATGTGGGAATCCACTAATGGTTTTTGGGATGCGTATGATGAATCACTAAGACTCTAGGAGGATTTTGTTAAGTATGAATGCCAATACGAGACTGACCTTGAACACTTGGAAGAAGACTACCGCACTACCTCAAAATTTGATTCAAATAGCCACATCAACATCTTCAACACTGACTCAACATTCACTCACCTATCAACACTCAAGAGGAATATTCATATTTCTTCATTGAAGATTATATCTTCGTTCCCGATTCTAACCTAACTGAGGAAGAAGAGGAGATTGTTGATTCTATAACCTCTAACATATCTGAGAATCTATATACAAATCAGAATCTGATTTATGGATGTAAATCATAGTTTGTGTTAATCATATATGTATCTAACTAAATAAGTGATAATCATATTCTTGTTGTATCACTTTGTAAGAATGGTCAAAAATACTAATAGAATCTCAAGTGTTTTCCTAAACCATAAAATTATTTATTTACAAGAATTGTTATAGGTAAAGAAGCTTTTTGATCTATTGTTTTAAAATGGTGCACAAACAAAAAATAATTAACATCTGTGGGTATCCCAGAAACCCCACCATACTGAGTTCAAGCTCAATTATTACCCCTTGAAATCCATTAAGACAATGACATGCCTTGTGGGACACTAATTCCTATTTTATTTCATCATTTTATCATCATTTTGATTTTTGTTTTTCATCGATCTAATAATCGCGACGATTAGCTTAATTGCTTGTGATTACCTATGTGTATTTTTCTTAACATTTTATTAACAATTTATAGTATTTTTCTCTTTGTTTCCTTCTTATTCTAATCAAATTGCAGCCTCTCTCTCTAGAAATAATTCCTTCTAGATTTGCTAAGAAAAAATCAATAATTGTCAAAAGAATAAAAAATTGAAAAAAAGGAAACAAGGAGTGCTTTTGCGGTAAGTTTTAAATCTGTATCTTTAAATTTCTATTTTGCATTCTTGTTTGTTTGTTTTCATCAAAATCAACACATCATTTTGGGACCTTAAAATGGAACAATCGCATCCTTCTTGTTTCACATAGTCTAATTAAGAGGAAAATTCATTGCATTCACTTATTTTCCCCTCACACACAACCAAATCACTTTAATACCAAAAATGCATTCAAAACAACTCCCACCCAAGTGAAACTGATTGGGATTTCATCACCCAATAAGGATACCAACTCGGTGTTCTGGCCAAGTATAAACACCTATTTGTCGATATATTTTGGCTCAACACCTAACTCCCTTATCGTAGCGGGACCGTGAAGTGAGGGGGTAGGCTCCAATATACCCGCATGTACCGATAATAATACAGAGTTATGCCTCACGTATCTTTGGTTATATCGAGGACTCCATCTTTAAACACACTTGAAACCAACTTTAGATAGCCATTTATTAGGACCCTCGTTGGCCATTTTACACATTTCACCTTTCATAATCAAGCAAAACAAGAATGAAATAACATTCTCCTTGCTTTTCTTGTTGTTTGTTAATCAACACATTTTGTCATTAATATTTTTTCCATTTGTTTTGTGTGTGTGTGTGTGTGTTTTATTATGGTACTCACTAGAAAACAAGCACATAACCAACTATTTGAAAATATGTCTACTTCACGCCTATATTTCAACTTCAAGCCCCACTTTGCACTATACCACTCCTAGTAACAATTTCTTTGCCTATGCAGCCACAAGCATTGCTTTATCAGAACAAATACATCTAATCCCTATCAAGCTCACTTTTTATTCCATCTTATTCACACTCACAACATGTTGCATAACTTGGTTGTAATTATTCTTGATTACTTATATTCACATGGTACAGTTTGCTTACCATGTTAGCTGGATATTTCGTATGTCGTTATATTTTCTATATACACATGTGCATTCACTCTCCTTCTAGTTGTGAATGCATAAATTCTACATATATTTACATGCAACATGGATGCTTAGAATTGTACCTCTTACCATTCCCACAGTGGTTCCTAGGGGAATCTACTTTCGTACACATGACAGGTGTTATTGTTTCATTTTATACTACATCTTCTTACTATCACACTACTATATCGGATCATACATACTTTGAAATAATTTTATCTTTCTAAAATGCTAACAAGTGTTTCATGAGCATCATTTCCTTTGCAGAAACTATTTTGCCACCATGGTTGTCTATTACTTTATTTGCTACAGTTTACCGTTGTTTGACATTGTTTGTCATTTTTTGTGGGCTCTTCCCTTTATCTTGTGTGCACATTATATGCTTTTGGACGTTGCGGCCTTGATTGTCTTGCAACATTGTGAGTGATGTCTCATGTTTGAAACTCACTTTTTGTGGTCTACATTGTCTTCTTTCTTGCTAGCTTACACATTTTCTTTTATATGCATATTTGTCTTGTTTGCACTAACACATTTTTCAAGGCATTTTTTTGCATGTGCTTTGGTTTCTACTAAACACATTCCAACCCTCTACAGGGCATCGATTTTAGATCAATGTTTGGTCCTCTCCTTTGGGCCGCATCCTCTTAGTGATGTCACATGCACCCCAAATGAGGGGGCATACATTAGGTGAATCAGTCACCCCATTCAACAGTACGCAATCACAATTTCTTTCCTTCATAGTACAAAAACAAAATAGTCTTTAGTTACAGAAAGGGCTCATAATTTGACTTGGTTCCTCAACATAGCATAAATGTCAACGCCCAGATATAGACACTAGTGCATGGGAACTCCTAACCCTTCCTGGGTGCATATGAATAGGGGAAGTTACTGATTTTTTCTCAGATCAACACAATTTTGAGAAATTTACACAATGGTTTTCACATAACAGGCACAATCCTCCATCAATCAACATGCATGTTATCTCCTTTCTTCTATTTGCATTGGATAAAACTAGATCGACATGGATCAAATTAGAAAAAGTAGGATCACACCATCTACAGTGGTGTATAAATCGTCAGGAAGTAGTCAAGGATAGAGAATAAGACTAGACCTTTCTTCTTAACACTTCTTCTGTCGCGGGGTGAGATCACCCTAAAAACTTACACTTGGTGTGAGATCGCCCAAAAAAATCATTATTGGCATGATATCGCCCAAAAAAATTGTTCTTATACAACATTTTAGGACATTTTCTATCCTTTCATTCATCACGGATCATGTGAACATGTTTTTTCACATGTAAATGATCAATTTTTTCACATGTAAATGAATTTGACTACTCTTTCACTCTTCTTTTGCAGGTTTATCCTTAATACACAACAAGAAGTAGCTCTTCATCAATAATAATGATAATAGGCACAAACACAACATGATGCAACTCATTATGCTTTTCACCCCTAGGGTCACGTCCTCTTTCCTAGCTTAGCTTCCACGCTTCATTTTCATCACTCAATGTTTTTTCTTATCTTCTAGGAATGATTTTTCCATAGATCTACATGGTTATCAAGTATGCATCTCTTATCTACTTTATGTTATCGAGTATTCACTCAAAAACATAAAGTAGGGCCAAATGTAGACACTAAATCACGTATTTTGGGTACATTTCTAGGTCTTATTCACATACTACTATTGATATGATTCCTATGTGAGAAAAATAGCAATTGATAGCTTTCTTTGGATTTTTATTTGTGTTTCATGTCTTCTTTATGGCCTCTTACACCCTATATCCCATTCAATACTTTATTTCTTTATTGTTTCTGAATCTGGACACTAGTACCCAGATGCCCTCTTCCCCTCTAGATGCCCCCAACCTCTCTTTACTTTAATCGCTACTTTTGGGTATCTTTTATCTTTAAGGCATCTTGTTTTCTTATGGGTCAGCCTTCTAGTTGTTAATTGTGAAATTCAACCAAGGGAGTCATATAAATATAAAGTTATGTGACCATAATAAGGGATTAAGCTCTAAGCATCTACTATCACCACCTAAGGTTGCATCCAAAGGCATTCTAAGAGCATCAAAGCATCCATCTAACACTCACTCAAGGGACAAGGGAATGAATTTTATACATACACACATAGGAGGGGAAGTTCATTTTGTCATCCACACATCTACTTACATTGGTACATCTAGCTATTTCTTGTTATTCAAGTGTATCTGGCACAAGATCCACCTAGGGCACAATTATTACACACACACATGAAAACTACATGGGGTCTAAAATGTAGTGCAATACTTGGTTGTAAGCTCACTCTTTTGAGTGACCACTAGGGTCATTTGAATCCCCATTTACATCTTTTTATTTTAAATATTTGATGTGTTCTTGGGTTTTACAAGAGATCATTTGTTTTGCATGTTACAGGTGAAATTTGTGGGCATAGTGCGGCACACAGGTGATGATTATTTATGAGGGAATTAGGAATTTGAAAACAAGAAGGGAAATATGAATATGCAAGGTGATGATAAATGGGAGAAAACGTGGGATGGGGGACAAGGGTACCAAAAATAGGTGTCTACATGTAGACACCAAAATTGGGTCACACTCCCCTTGGTCCCCTTTCGAACAACTAACTTAAACACTTTTACCTAACCATGACCCTTACATCACACATTAATATTAATTTAATCACTTTAATTAAATTAATACTCATCCTCACTTTATTCATTATTTAATTATCTTAACTAACCCAATTTCCACCTCACCTAGACACCTCACCCCACCACCTCACCTAGACACCTCATTATAAACCTATTTTTAGTATCTATCTACTCACCATAACTAACTAAGACTTAGTTCAACCCTAAAAATCAATGCCTATTATTCCTCTAACCACATTCCCACTCATTAAAAGATAAAGTTCATTTTGATCTGCAAGAAAGGGATAGACCTAGCCTAAAATAATTGCAAGATCTGTCATTTTTAGCAAACCTAGGGAATCCTACCTTAACCGACACCGGTCATCCCGAAACCGACGTCGGTCAACCTAAAACCGTCGTCGGTTACCATTTATTCACTTTGGTAACCTTGTTGGAGAGGTTGGCCACATTCTTGAATTTTGGAGCAAAAGGAGATCTACATGCAAGCAAGAACCGAGCTCTTTTACACATCCAAGCAGCCATATCTAGCATCAAGAAAATCCAGAGGTATCGATCTCACGGTATCATTCCGAAGCACCACCATGGCACCAAGTCCCATCCCACCGATCAATCATCACCACCACCCAGCCATTGGACCTACAACATCAGTAAGTGTGTTTATCACATGTGTTATTTCATCCTTGTTCTGTTTTAAAGGTTTTTGTCATCTCTGATTATCATTTTCTATTAGTATCTCCATTCCCCCACCATTTACTTTCTTACAAACTCAACCTTTCACCACCATACCATTTGATCATCTATACACGACATTTATACATCTCTGAGTGTTCCTAAGATCCCCACAGACCTCACCATTCCCCTTTTTATCTATGTATAACCTCAGATCACTTTCCACAATTAGATCTTGTTGAGTTCCTATCATCCCGACCATACCAACACTGGTTACCCATGACCGTCATCGGTTCTCTCTAAACCATCATCGGTTATATCTGACCGATACTAGTCTCTATGTTTTGGCCATCCTATCAATAACATAACCTAAGAATCTTCACCCAAACAACCTAAGTGACCCAGAACCCGACCCTAACCAGTACTAGAACCCTGACCAACTACCCCACCTCCAAATCTGATCATAACCTAGCCTGTTATGTTATACTTTCTTATTGTATTTGGATGAGATACCTAAATCATATCAATTACAGTAGGATTCTATTTACTTACATTGTTTCTTACATTAAATTGTATTTAACAATGGGTTGACTACCACCGAGGAAGTATCACACTTCCTGGATCTAGCACATGCTAGGCACCCACTGACATATATTATTTAATCCTCTTTTTGTGGTCTTGTTGTGTATTTCAAGTAGTTCCTCCTAGCCAAAAGGAAGCTCTCACAGTCAACATTGGATCGAGAAGTCAGAACGTGCACACAACCTTCAAACCGACCGTCACCATAGGTATTCCTCATTGGCCTACACCCTTATCTATTTCATCACATTCAAAACGTAAAGAAAATGGTGAAATTTTTGGCACACCCGGTGGGACCCTCTCTTGGGTTCATTGCATTTTATTCATATAGGGAAAACATTTTTGTGTGTTTCTTTCATTTCAAAAATTACACATTTAATCTTCTCCTTGGTAATATTTATTTCTTCTAATTGTCTAAATGATATTTTCATTTGGGGCTTAAAATGAACCACTTCTTCTTTCTTACATTGCATTAGTGAAAAAGCATCCCTCTTCCT
The DNA here is from genome assembly GCA_018340775.1 of Taxus wallichiana var. yunnanensis. Classification (NCBI taxonomy): domain Eukaryota; kingdom Viridiplantae; phylum Streptophyta; class Pinopsida; order Cupressales; family Taxaceae; genus Taxus; species Taxus wallichiana. The sequence goes on along the minus strand of CM031237.1, from coordinate 293,235,817 downwards.
GTTCATCATTTACTACATCGAATATCATATTTCGATTTGGGTATTAAAACACTTGCATTACATTCTGATTTTGTGCATTATAGCTCACATTAAAAATGAGGGCAACCTATATGCTTGGAAGTCATGCCCAATTGATGGTTGACACAATTAAACCATAGAAAGAACTTGCTTCTCTCTCTTTCTCTTGCCAAACTGCACAAAAATTTGAATATACACACCTTCTTAAATGACATCTTACCTGGGAACGCCTGTCAATGATCACATGATCAGAGGATTGACAAGTAATCCCCAGCTAGTTATCTCTGTCCAGTACCCCATCAGAGGAAGGACCGCCCCACCATAACATAACCTGAAACCTCACCCTCTAGATTTCCTTTTTCATAGGATGCCTTCCCAACCAAAAACTTTATTCTGAATTCATGTGTTTTCATAAATAACATAAGCTACAACAAATATAAAATTCACTTTTAGGACTACGTGTTTTCATAGCTTTGTGCTTGACTTGTGTTTTGAGGTGAGAGGATACGTTTTCTTCATCTTTCTTTTTCCTTTCACACTCTGCCATCATATTCGAGTATTCTAACTTTCTCTGAGTGTGTCAGGGAATCATCCTATCATACCCAAGCTTTTGGGTTGATTCTTCATACAATCTAAATTCACAACACCTCATTTTTCTTCATTCTTTAGATTTCACAAGAATGCTTAGCATCGGTTTACATCCGACTACATCGGTTTATCAAATCGGCATCGGTTTCTTATTCTGTTGGATCATTTTATTTAGAAAACACTCATCTCACCTTCTTTTTTGTCTACAGGTTTTTGTGTCACCATACTCTCTGTATTCTGATCATAGTCCTCCAATACAATCTCCCTATCTAACAATCACCAATTTCTACTATTTTTTCTAAAACTATTATTCTTCACAGTAACCATCATCGATCATCTTCTGACCAACATCGGTCACACCTTAATTGACATCGGTTCTTGCAACCGGAATCGGTCACCTTGTCTTGATTTTTATCAAAATATTTATCCATTTTCCTCTCAAAATTTATTTTTTCCTATCTCTATTGTCCCCTGTGTCATTTACAGAGTACAGTTCACCTAATTTATGTTGATTCACATGGTGTTGACTCACAACCAAACTAATACCCTTATGTTTCATGCTAGCCATCAGCCACTCCCACCTAGTCCATCACCACCATCCATTTTTTCACCTATGGATCCAACTCAGCTTATCCCCATCGCTACCGGTGACAAGGAGTTTGTGAGACTCCTCGACAAGAATCTTGTTGTTTTCCAATACTACCTTGCTCATTCTTCCACATGGGATTCCTCAGGATAGTTAATATACGACATGCCCATATCTATCCCTCCTACTCTATCCCCCACTTCTACGTCAGCTAGCACCAGTTCGGTGCTACCGTCATCCACTTTATCACATGTGGTGTCTCATCTAAATCCCACAGCCACTATAACTCGTAGCATCTACATCATCGATCGCACCCGCGACATTGATTGTCCTCGATAGTCGCTATGAGTATAGCTTCATCTGTACCCACCATTTCACATATACCCATTACATCACAACCACCTCCAATGTCGGCAACTTACACCCCTTTCCAAAACCTCATCCTCTCTATCCCATAATCCTTACCCCCAATCACCACTAGAGTTTTTATGACTACCCCACCCACTTACACATATTACCAACAACCCCTAACCTAATCTATCACTTACACTGGCTATGTGCCACCCACATCTATTCCTCCTACACAGTTCTCATACTCAACACTACCATATACCAAAGATACAACCTACCTCGTACATTCAGCATCAACCCCCTTTTTCTGCAGGGGTACCCATTCATTACAACCTACTAACGACCTCATTAAAATGATGATGGAGAAAATGAAGACCTTAGAAGCATCATTTTTGGCTCCCATAATTATTTAACATATGATGAAATCTATAATGATCATATCCATCCATCTATTCCCATTCGTCCTTACCTAGTTCATTGGGAAATGCCTAAATTCAATCACTTCAATAGTAAAGAAGACCTGCAACAACACTTGCGGTCATTCAAACATGGGTGTTACCTAATCACCCACGATGATGCTTTACTCCTATGAACTTTCCCAATGTCCTTGACATGACCAACATTAGATTGGTATAGTGGACTACCTCAACATTCTATCTATTCCTTTAATCAAGTAGCCCAAGATTTCCTAGATCATTTTTCAATCAATGTTACCAAGAAAGTCACCATGATTGATCTCTATTCAACCCAGCAGTACGAAGACAAATCTATCATAGATTTCGTTGCCCGTTGGCAGAGTCTCATCAACCAATTGACGTTCCAACTACCTCAGAATGAATTTATCGAGTTGTTAACTAGAGCTTGTGTTAGACACATCTCACCAACTCTACAAGTCCAAAGCTTCTGAACCTTTTATGAAGCATTCACCATGGCCTAAAAAGTGGAAATTCATGCCATTGAAGAAAATAAAATCCAATTACGAAACAAAAACACCCCATTCAAATCAAACGATTCTTCTTCATCTTCAAAACCCCAAAATAACTATTCAAAGACCAAAGGATCTACCAACGCAGGTAGTCCTCAAGGAAGGTCCACCTCATCCTTCTAATCAGGCCCAACCTTCTTCCAATCTTTCTCCTATCCAGGCATTTTAGCTTTGGCGGTGGGAGAAACGGAAGTAAACTTCGATCGGAGAGACCTATTCTTTAGTCTTGGAAAAACTTCTTAAAGCTGGAGCCATTACACTTCCTCCCATAATACCTCATATAGGTTTCAACCCCACTCTTCCTATGCCCACATGGTATAAAGAGCATGACTACTATAATTACCATCATGTTAAAGGACATAGTGATGGTAACTGCATAACTTTTAAAACATTGTTCAAGAGATAATAGACAATGGAGACCTTGTCATAGACAACCCGAATGCACCAACAAATCAAAATTTTCACATCTTCAAAAATTCATTCCCTAATCATAAACCATCATCTAATAAAAATAGTGAGCCTTCATCCAATGACAACACCATCCGTGAGGTTCATATAGTTTTTGATATCATGCCAACTATTCCTCAAAACCGACCTACTTCATCTATTGAGGAAATCTTGCATGAGCTCCTCCACCCACATAAGAGCATACCTCTTCTACTCCTCCACCCATAGAGGAGTCTCTACGATAGAAAATCAACACGTGACCTTCTTCACGCTTGACTTCCTGAGGTCGTGCCGAGACAACCGGTGTGGAATTGAAATGGGAGTGAAAGTGATGGCGACTATCAAGCTAATTGGGTAATCTTATGTCTTTGACACACAATACTAGAATCTACAAATCTAAGGCAAAGAATGATCTCCTAACCTGAAGGGGTGTGATGGTACTGGTCTGATATGATAGCTACTCGAAGACTCCAATCGATGTCTAGTTCTTCCAAGATTCTATTGATTGGTTGTGGAATACATGGAAAGTAACCTACAGGTGCTTCGTATGGGTTTCTAGAAAAGGTCATGGAAATTTTGACAAGAGGTGTAGTGGAGCTACAAGAACTAAGGGCAATTTTCTGGTCTCATCCAGAAATTCTTAGCCTGATTGGCTGCTATATTCAACAATGAAAGTTGTGTAATAATATTGGGAAGAAGCAATGAAGATATGAATACCAATGTGCATAAGCTAGTGTCGATATCTAACTGACTAGCAGGCTTATTGGGTTGCGGGACTTGTGGGTCATAACCAAAGAATCATTGAGGTTGAGGCCCTTATATGGTCATACATGCAATCAAATCCTATTTCTAGGAGCAGTCCAAAAGTCGTAGGCTTGATTAGAAGCTATGTTCAATGTCTCTAACTGTCTTATTTTCTCAGTGTATGTGGCAGGTGTACGTAAGACTGTACAACGCAAACTTGTGTCAATGTCAATTATTAGCTCTAGCCCATTGGGTTGTGGGACCAGGGGATCACAATTGTAAATATTTTCCTGTTATGGACCGTTGATGGTCATGCAAGATGAATTGATTTGTTTTCAGTAAATAAACTATCTATCAAAGGAAATCTAACCTAAAAAAATTTTTTTCTCAATATATCGAACAAAGTAGTAAAACAAGCTAATCTATGAAAAATAAATGTTTTTGTTCTTTTCTAACTTTTCAAATAATGCATCTAATCTAATAAACTAGTTTAAAATAAATAACTAGCCAAATGTAGCTAACTATCTATGTAGATGTGTCAATCTAAATCTAATATCTATTCTAACTCAAACAAGATCTTTCCAACTCTACTTCAGAAGTGAAGAACAAATCATGGCTCTAACAGAGCTATTGTTCCCCCACAACTTCCCTGACAATGTTAAAGAGAAAAATTCCTATTGATTTGATCTACTTGCAATTATCTAGCTACTTGAAATGAATTGTTCTCTACTCTATTCAATATGCAATTGACAATTTGTACAAAACAAAGAAAACAAATACACAAATCCAACCTGGAAGAGCAAGAGCTTTGAAAAATCTAGTAGTATCGGTATCTGCCCCTCAGTTCTTTCCTTTCTTTCTTTGAGTGTTCATGTGAGTCCAAAAGATTGGGAATGCAAAGAAAAACAACAAGAAGATGGCACTTGAGTGATGGAAGCTTGGAAGCAGTCTAGACGCAATGCAAGTAGAAGAGAGATAACACAAGAGATCTGAGCTAGGCTATGCAATTCCTAGCAAGATTAGGGATGCACAACAATGCAAGATACACAAAATTCTCAGGCCTTTTTCTTGAATACAAGCATGGAATATATAGGAATGAAGGATAGGAGGTTACTTCATGCACAAGGCAAGTAGAGGTAGTTCCTCTCATTAAATCTATTTAAAAATAGGAGTAAGGAGAACCAACCAAACGAATCTATTTTTAGAAAATTCAGCTCACGGATGCATTCAAAAAGAAAACTTAAGTGAATCATCACATGCAATTTTACGCATGAAGATTCTGGAAAAATCGGGCAGGACCACCGCCTTGAGCAGGGCGGTGGTTTCAAGACCACTGTGCCCAAGCAGGGTGGCGGTCCTGAACACTGAAGGCCAAAACAAGCACAAAAAGAAACGGGAGATGGAAAAATGCATGTGTTGGTGCTCAAATTTGTCTCACCCCATTTTTCATTGAAATTCTTTAGATTGTGGCCTCTGTTATGTTTTCTGTCTCCCGGGCTCAAATGGTGGTTGTCCTGCATTTTACGGTTTGACGGGTGTAATTTCCCGGTCAAAATTACTTCTTGGCATCAGTTGAAAAGTGGCCCTTTCTAGTTGGATGCGGCTCTGTGGGGCACTTTAAAAATTATAAGGCTCACTTCAACACAAAACATGTCCACATGGAGGCTTCCGCTGGGCTTTCCCATACTTAGAATTTTCACGCAACTTCCTAAAGGGGCCTGGGACATGTGGAGGGACCGCGCATGTTTGGGGACCGGCCCTTGAGTTTTATTTTGAAGAAGCGCCAGAGGACACTTGGAGACTCTGTCGGACTAAGACACATGTTGGTCCCACACTTGTTTGAGGTCTCTACTTTTTGGGACCATCTTAAGGTGCGCTATTGAGACACGTAGCAAGTGGGGAAATGGAGGTGCGGGCCCAAGGGGAAAATATGGAACTTTTTCCTTTTTGGAAAATAGGGATAAAATTTGTAAGTTGAAGCGCGCAGTTCACTGGGGACCCACATTGGGACATAAGTCAAGCCCATTTTTCAGAGGGCGGAGGGGCGAGAAAAATGTTAACATTTTACTTTTTTCCAAAAAATTATAAAATGTCAAAAGGTGCCCCCAGACCCATTTCCAATCGCATTTTTCCATACGGAGGGCTCAAATTAAAAGTTGAAACACAGGATCAATGGTAGTTGTGCATTTCATTTGATTTTTACACCATTGAAGCTCCAGGATGTTTGGAGATGCATTTTTGCATCATTCTTCATCAAAATTTTGGTAAATTTGTGTCGTTTTGGTCTGCAAAGTTTAATTGAATCAATTTGGGAGCTCAATTTGTAGATTTGAATTACTTTTAAAGTGGATTTTTTACTCGAGCTCATGCACAAATACAATATGCTAGATCTAGAAGTTGCAGAGTAAAATTTTAGAGGGAAAAGGGATGAAATGATTAAAGGTACAGGCGTAAAAGGTGAAAAAGGCATGCCTCGAGAACAAAAGGGATGACCTGTCAAGTCCAGCTATGCAGAGGCTCCGAAAAATGATTAAAAAGGGGATTTCTCAAATGACAGAATCAGAATGATTAAAGGGACTCCCAAAATTTGTGGCATGACATCCTAGTCAATAGTCGAGGGCCCAAGAAACATGATCTGCTTCACGGTTGTCCACATGGCAGATTTCGGATCTGAATTTGTTAAATGTCTCTATTTGAAACAAATTGGTAACAAGAAAGGTCCCTCAATATTCTTCTCTTTTGAGGGGAAAGGTGCAAGTAGGCACTAAGGATGAAGAATATGCCTCCAGTTAGAACAATGATGCAAATATTTGCAATGATTCACCTTTTGAAAACACACTGCAACTATTTTCTTAATCTTTAATGTCACTTTTTGCAAATCATGATCCGATATGTGCAACAAAGGTCCTTCAAATATTCCTCTTTTGGGGGAAATTGGATGTAAAGGGTGTATTATAAATGCAATGAGATTATTCTTGCAAAAGGTTGGAGTTCATTTTCACGAGAAAATTTTGAGAAAATCTCATCCTCTAAGAAACCAGGTTAACTTCCTCTGTGTTATATTTTCATTCATGTTGAGTTGGTTACAAGTGTATAGCCATCAACAAGCTCTGAGATTGTTTAAAATAACTCTCCCCTACTAATGAATCTGATAAATTTTGAGTTAATTTGTGTCAAATCTCTAGCAATTTTGTGTTTATTTCACTTTTAGAATGTCTGCAAGTAGTTTTTCTTGTTCCTATTGTAATCTTGTATCAAAATATCTTTGAATCACATAGATCTCAATCCTTATGATAGTTTAGTGGCATCTGCAATTAAATTTTTCAGAAGAGCTTTCATCTGGGAATGAAATAAACAATTTAAAATCACTTTTCTTTCATCTATTGACAGAGATTGTTTGTAAGCCTCTGGGTGTACCTCAGGCATGACTGATATTAGATTTTGATGTTTTATTGGGTATTCTAACTTGAGCCTTTGTGCTATAATCTCAAATATTGTGTGAAAAATTGCATGTCTGGGCCTCCATTGATGCACACCTTCTGGTTGAAGGAATGTTTTAACTATTTTTAAGCTTTCTGTTATCGAGTTTTCCATTTGTTGTGAATTTTCTCAAGGATCTGACAAATTCCAATCTATCTTGTTGATCTCCCACCAAAAATTATTCAAATAACCAATCCTACCCCTAACTACCCATGTTTCGCTCTGTATATCCACAAAAGAACAAAATCCATTTGCTAAAGTATGCATAACAGATCAGGATTCCAAATGTCTTCAGTAACCTGAGCCTTATGTTTGAAAATATCTCCATAATCTAGAAGTGACAACTTGTGAGATTTAGATTTGGTGTGTTGATCATATTTTCCCAAGGTCTTCTCTATAAAATTTGTGCAAAAGAAGGATTTACCAGCATTCTTTAATAACAAAGGTTACAAAATAGGTTCTCTTACATTGGTTGAAAGGCACAACCTAAAATAGTTAGGATAAGATCACATCATTTTAAGGTGCTACCCACTTCTTTCAAAGCCTGAGTGCCAAAAAATATAGATAGATTTGCTTCCCCACTACAAAATGACACACGTAATCATCTATCTACCTCTAAGTGTCTTTTCAAATCCATGATGTTGCTCGGCCTTTGAAGAAGAGTAAATCCGGGTACCAACACCAAAATGGCAATGTTACCTGGACTCTTTAAAGAATTTAAATTTTCCAAACCCTTGTAATGTTTCTTGCAATTCTGTGTGAAAATATGTTTTGTAAACATCATTCTCTAGTCATATCTATAAGGATTGAACAAAGTTATAAGTTCTGCGTGCTATCTGTCTAATTTTTCCAGCAATTATTGTACTAGGTTTGCCTCACCATTGATAAATTTGGGTAAAAGAAGATCAGATCTAATAAGTTTTTGCAAATTCTAGTACTGAAAGACATTTGACAGATTATCTTTTAGTGCATTTTTGCACATCTGAGGTGAAAATCCTTAGTGGCGACTCCGTGTTGATTTATTTTGATAAATGCCAGTGTCTTAACCTATGTCAATTAAAAATTTGTTACTAACCTTTGCAAAGCTAGAAGGAAGAAGATCTTTCTTCACCGTAGACCCTAGTAGAAGGTTGTTTCCAGAGTTTGGAAAGTCTAATTCAGAAGGAGGAAAATTTGGAAGGTTGTTGGAGATCAAGCATCAAGAAAAGAGGTCTCCATTGGTGAAACTAATCAGCACATGATTGAAGAATGCAATGCTTCCTCAACTATTTCTAAATCAGGTAATCTCTTTGTAAATCTGAATTCTCCTTAGAGAGGGGCCTTCTCATTCTACCCCTGTATTTTCCAAATCTGGTAGTGTCTACCATGAAAAAGAGTCATTAGGGGATAATCATTCTAAAAATTGTATCCCTGTACCACACAGACCCCTCACTCCTCATCACTTTGTTTCCCTTGTAAGATCACCTCCTCAGAATAATATGGCTTAGCCTCCCCCCAGACCTCCATTTGTTGTTAATACTTTTGGTCCCATCAGTTTTATAGGTATGGATGGCTATCTGAATGTTGTGCCACAGGATGTAAGAAATAGATTGCCTAAGTTTCAAGGAAATAACGCAATAATTGGTGATCAACACCTGAAATTCTTTGTCAATATGATGGAGGATTTTGAAATAGAGTTTGAATATGTATATATTAAGTTATTTATTCATACTCTAGAAGAGGATGCAAGGGAATAGTATAAAGCTCTTCCCGATAACTCTATTGATTCTTGATTGAAATGAAGAATGCATTTAGATTGTAGTATGGTGACAGAGAATAGACCCTAGGTTTCTTTTGTATGAATTTTAAAATATTAAAAAGAATCTTAATGAATCAATGCATGATTTTAATACAAGATTCAATAAGACATTGATAATATTATCTATGAATTTGAGGCCATGTGATGAATCTTGTCTTATAAAGTATGCTGATCCATTTGACAAGAAGGCTGCATACTATTTGAGGGATAAAAACTAACACTTTGAGACAGGCCTTTACCACGGCTCTGGAAATTGAGAACAACATCAAAGCAGTTGGAAAAACTCCTAAGAGGGAGGGTGTCAAACTGATAAACCCAGAAAAACCTCAAGCAAGCAAGAGTGTGGATCTTGAGGAGGAAATTAAAACTTTGGCAGGGGCTGTCAAAGAAATCTCTTACAAAGTAGCCTGGGCAGAGAAAGGAATTGGGTAGAGTTCACAAGGTCAACAAAGGCACAAAATCATGACATATTTGGAAATCATCCTAGGGGTGATCAAAGGTCAAATGACAGATGTAAAGGACCCATGGGATCTGTAAATAAACATCCCCAAGCACGTGAAAGTAGAATGGTGCCTGATCCTCTGACTTCCCGGGTTGCTACTGTTGATGAAGCCAATGTGATTGATTGGTGTGATAGATGTTTTCTACCCCATCCTCCATGTGAATTAAATCAGCAAGAAGAAGAAGTTGATAATGATGATGGTACTGATGATGATGTTTGCATGATGGGTTGCTCTTCAAGATCACAACAAGGAGAAAATTCGACCAAAGTGATAAGTTCTCGAACTGACTGCAACTTTTTGGGATTGCATTCACCGGGTACCACTTCTTCCTCTTTCTCATACTTTTGAAGTAGATGTAGTGCAATATTTTGAAATACCTAATGATGACTTTGAGTATTTAAGAGATTTAATGATAAAGAAGTATGATGGAGGAATCCCTTCAGAGGAAGATAGGAAGTTATTGATGAACGTTGTTGTTGCTCAAGAAAAGGATTATAATACTAGGAGTAGAGTTGTTAAAGGAGCAGGGCCTCAAGACAACCTAAAACTCCATTGCTTACTAGTATTCCTAAAGAGGCTCCTAAGAAAGATACACCTTCCAAAGGCCTTGCTGTCCCAAACAAGATTCATACTTCTCCTCATGCCCAAACTATCAAGAATCCCATGCCATCTGATGAGTTTGCTAATCTCCCTTCCAATGTTGCCTTGCCAAAGAATGTTCCATATGACATTTCCCAAGTTTTGAGTCAAATCAAAGTTAGTGTTCCAATTGTTGAGTTGCTTAGGATTCTTGAGCACAAGAAGAGAGCATTTGAGTACTTGGGATTGAAAGAAGAAAAGAGTACCCCAGGTAGAAATGTAAACATTGTAGAAACTCCTCCTCCAACCATTGCAGACCTTGAAACACCACCAACATTGGAAGATCTTGGAGAAGCACCTGAGGTTTACTTGGGGACATCTTTGGTTGAATCCCAATTAAATTTTGATCCATTTTTTACAACTTTGATCATTAAGGACAAACTGCTGCACAATTGTATGTTTGATTCCAAAGCATCATGCAATGTCATGCCTCTTGAGGTCATGAATGAGTTGGATATCAAAGTGATAATAGCATATGGAAGATGCATTGCCATGGACTCTAGAGAGGTGCCCGTTGTTGGATGTGTGAAAGGATTGGTGGTACAACTTGCAACTTATCCAGGTAAGAACCTAAAACTTGATGTTGTCATTGTTGATTGCCCTGCCAAATGGGGCATGTTGTTATCAAGAAAGTGGGCTACAAGTGTTGGTGGAAGTGTTCAAATGGATATGTCTTTTGCCACCATTCCAATTGAAGGCAGCCTTATAAAGTTGTATGGAGAGAAGAAAATGTTGCACCTTATTAAGGATCCAATAATGCTTCTTATGAAGTTTTATATGTTGATATGGATGCAAATAAATTTGTGGGGTTTATTGATGACATGGAGCACAAGATTGAGTAGTGTGAATGTCTTGAACAGGATGGTTTACCTTGGACTTTATTATTTGATGGAGGCTGTTCCAAGTTTGGAAATGGTGTCGAAGATTGTTCTAATCTCCCCAAGCCAAGAAGAGTTTGTATTTTCTTTCAAACTTAACTTTAAATGCACTAATAACATTTATGAGTATGACACATTATTATTAGGTTTGAGAATTTCTTGGAAGTATCATATTCCATATATCATTGTCAAAGGAGACTCGTAATCGATTGTCAAACAAATTAGAAAACTATATGCTACCAAAAATTAGAGAATTAAACAATACAAACATATAGCCGCTTTGGGATTTGATTTAAATGTTTAACTCATTTAATATTGTGCATCATGATAGAAAGTTCAATGTTGTTGCATACTAGCTTATAGTCTTGGGATCTTGGTTTGATATTTGTTCAATGTCCCCCAATTGTGAATATAATGTTGAAGTACTAACAAGGCCATTTGTCCCAGACAATGTAAAAAATGGCAAGTGTTTGATGATGATGCCCAGGTGAAATGGTTTCTACAAAACAAAGGGGAGTCTATTGACCATTGTATTGATTGGGAGCCAATGGTGTGTGCAACAGAGGGAAAATAAACTTTGTTTGGCAAAGATATCATCCAATTGAAAACTAATACCATGCCTAGAGGGCTAGTTTCTCTTGAATCAAACTTTGATAATGTTGATTGCATTATTAATAGACATGTAGCAGCCTCAAGGGATGTTGAAGAGCATGACCTTGGCACAAAGGAAAAACCAAGGAAGATATGGGTAGGAAGAAATTTGAACAAAGAAGAGAAACAATCCTATGTCCAATTGTTAAAGAAATATCAGGACTGCCTTACTTGGTCCTATTCTGAACTGAAAGCATATAGAGAGGACCTGTTTCAACATGAGATTCCTTTGGAATCTAATGCAAAACCATTCAGACAAAAGCAAATGCCAATTAATCCACTCCTCTCCATGAAAATGCAAGATGAATTGAAGAAGCTAAGAGATGGAGGGATCATTCAGCCAACAAGGTATTCTTCTTGGGTTGCAAAACTTAGTGCCAGTTAGAAAAAAGAATGGTGATATCAGGCTATGCGTGGATTTTAGAAATCTAAATAGAGCATCAATGAAAGATAATTATCCTCTGCCAAACATGGAAAATATGTTGTAATTAGTGACTGGATCTGAGTTTCTTTCTACTTTGGATGGTTTCTCTGGATACAATCAAGTTGTTGTGAAGGAGTCATAAAGAATAAAGACTGCCTTTACCACTCCATGGGGCAAAAATGTTTATGTCAGGATTTCATTTGGTCTGATGAATGCTAGAGCTACCTTCCAAAGAGCAATGGATGTTGCTTTTGTTGGTTACATTAATTATTTTATTGTTGTTTACCGTGATGATGTGATCATGTTTTCGAAAGAGAAATGATCACTTACAACACTTAGAAAAATGCTAATAAGATGTAGAGAGTATGACATTTCACTCAATCCGAATAAGTGCCATTTTGGAGTGCAAAAGGCCAAGTTGCTTGGTCACATTGTATCAAAGGATGGTGTCATGATTGATCCCAAAGGGTAGAGGCTATCAACAAGGTTCCAATTCCAAGAACCAAGAAGGTAATCTAATCCTTCTTTGGGTAGATCAATTTCATTAGAAGATTTGTGTCTAACTTTGCTTGAGTTGACTCTCCCCATCACTTACATGTTGAAGAAAGACTAGATTATCAAGTGGGAAGAAGCAGCCATTCAGGATTTTGATGGGATCAAAGAAGCACTAAAGCATGCCCCTGTTTTGGCAGCCCCAAATTACAAGAAACCTTTTCAAGTATTTTCTTTTGCTTTAGAAAACACCATTGCCTCTGTTTTGTTATAGAAGGATGATGAAGGGGCTGAGAGACCAATTTCCTTTTTCAGTAAGGCATTGCAGGGAGCTGAGTTAAAATACACCATCATGGAGAAGAAAACATTTTCCTTGGTGAAAGCAACAAAGGTTTTTAGACCCTACATCTTGAGTTCTAAAGTTGTTGCTTATGTTCCCCACACCATGGTGAAAGACATCTTATTAGAGATGGAGGTCTCAAACAAAATATGCAGATGGGTGAACAATTTGTAGGAGTATGACATGGATATCCAAACCACAAAATTAGTAAGAGGTTTGGGTCTAGCTAAGTTTATGGCTAAGAGAAACCTACAAACTATTGAAGTAAATAAAGTGGAAAGATAAAGGGTGGATGACCTTGAAAAGTTGGTAAGTTCTGAATGGTACAAAGATATAATCTTTTATCTCAGACATCTATGTTTTCCTAAAAATCTAAGTAAAAATTAGAAAATAACTCTTAAGTTAGCCTCTCTAAAATATGTCATTACTGATTTTGGGTTAGCTTGGAAGAACCCCGAGGGAGTGCTCTTGAGATCCATTACTGAAAATGAGGCCCCTAAAATAATTGTTGATCTCCATGGAGGGGTCTGTGGGGACATTTTTCTTGAAGAGTTACAACACATAAAATCTTGAGGGCTGGTTATTGGTGGCCAACTCTCTTCAAGTATACAACTCTAGTGGTGAGGAAATGTGAAAATTGCCATTATTTTTCTAGGAAGAATGAAGGCTTTAGGATCCCTTCCTTTGCAACCTATGTCGGTTGAAGCCCCATTCAGACAATGGGGAATGGATTTCATAGGGAAATTTTTTTATCTTTCTAGTGCTGGTCATAAATGGATTCTTATAGCCACTGATTATTTCACTAAGTGGGTAGAAGCAATCCTCACCAAGAAGGCAACACACCAAGTAGTCATGGACTTCATGCTGAATCAAATCATATGTAGATTTGGAGTGCCAGCTAAAATTGTTGTTGATAATGCCATGAGTTTCAGAGCCAAACCTTTGGTGGCAATGTGCAAAGAGTATGGCATCAATTTGACATATGCTTCTAACTACAATTGTAGCATTCCCATTTTAAGACTTTAGAAACAAGGGAATTTTTTTTTTTGAAACATAATGTTCTCTATTCTAAATAAAACATCATTTAGAACACACATTCTATGCCAATCAATCTCATAATAGATAACCATATGCAGCTATAATGACTCGGTATGTTACCGATCTCTCATTCCATGACTCGGTTACCAACCGATCTCTCATGTTAACTTAAAGTATAGAATACTTTATGTATACTACGTATACTTGGTTCTCCTACCCTATTCCGAGTACTGAGTGATCTGTTTAAAGAACCTATCTAAATATTTGTTACCAATATTCATCTACATCATGTTTCTTTAAACTAGGTGACATAGGACAATGTAACCAGCAGCTTGCGATACTTTGGCCAAATATTTTCAACATATTGTTCATGTTACTATTCCTAGATGGCATACTCATCATTTTGGAATATGTCCTTCACCTCACTCTTCTATTATCTAGAATGGTCTTTACTGACTACCGTCAGTCCACTTCCCCAAGGTTTGACCCTAGCCCGGGTTAGAAACATAATTTATTATAGGAAGACACTCATGTTGACTTAGGTATATGGGCATACTCGGTTGACCTAAGTTAATTGGATGTGCTGAGGTACCCTGAGTCATTGAAAGCTACTACCTATCCTAAACATGCTACTAACTTGACCTAGAGAGAAACTAAGTTCAAGTCCAGATGTGCGTAAATCTAGATGAACAAATACGGAAGGGTGTTGCCACATGTCAACTGCAACACTATATCCTCGAGAAGTCCCAGGACTTCTCGAGGGTACAGTCCTACAGTAGTTTGTGTGTTCCAACATCTATTATAATTGATTCATCAAGATGTACATACCCCCTTAGTGGTCATTAATCATAATTAAATTGGATTAAGATTTAGATTACAACAACCATGCCTAACCCTAATTCCAACATTCATTAAGTTCTTTACCCATACTTATCCTGATTAGGTATGGAGAACTTCATTAATCCATGTTTGCATTATTATTCATTAACATGGCATAACAAGCAGTTATCCCCAAAACAAGAAAAAAAACATCAACGTTTAATCATTAATGTAGCCTAGTTATCCAAATCAAGTGTGTTACCCACCTAGATTCAGCTAGGGTTTACTTTATAGACAAATTTTAAAGATTAAGGATCATAACCACTATTCATTTTATCTTTCATTCTTTGGGAGAGGAAGAGTCTTCCTCTACATGGTTAAATGTTAGGTTTTAACATAACCTTTTTATCATTCATTACACATATAGTTTAATTGTATGTCCCATGCATATTTCATTATTAAACTATAGTTGTGCAGTTAAAGAATGACATCTTTTGCAATTTAACAAGTTCATTATAATAAGGGAGATTATACTATCTCCTTAATCCAACTCAATATCTGATAACAACAATAGTATCTAAACAGATATAAAGAATACCACAAATATATCACTATTATCTCCATCATACAAGTACAAAATAATTCTCATCACAAATTGGAGTCCAACACAAAACCTTTCAATTCATGATTTTAAATATACATTTACAAGACTATGCAATTCAGACATTCTACATGTCAATCATAATTAAGATCTTAAAAGAACATCACTTTTCTTTTCCAATACAACTCAAGAATGATTTGAAACTCTTTACATAAGATCCCAATTAAATAAGCCAATGCATCATAAAATTTCTTGCCTTATTTTATCACTTACGATGTCCATCTATGAAAATTGCTGTGCATGGGTCGGTTCAATGAACTGAGCATGATAAGCACTAAGCATTAAAGTGAAGTGCATTCCACTAATTGTTCCATTAAACAACTCTTCTTTAATGAAACAATTAATATATATCATACAAACAATCATAAGTAATAACATCCAGAAAAGAAGTACCATAAAAGAGTATGAATTCACTTTTAAGAAAAGAACTTAATATAATCCGCAACATCGAATTATATCACAAGATTTAATTGATCCTATCAATTACTTTAAAATAGTCAACAAGTCTTGTCATCCAATTGTTTCATAATTCCATAAGAATAGAAATACACATTTATCTTTTCTAAGTAGCAAAATAAGTTAATTACAACATAGCTCATATTAGGATGATTCATCTTTCCATATAAACAAAAGAAGAGAATCAATACATTCTTATTCCCCATACACAAATCATCTGAAGGATAGAATCAGGTTTAGAACATTCAACACTGCCTCAGTCCAAAGATAACAATATAAGGAGTCCATAAATAAAGAGACAACATCTAAACAAGAATCCCAATTCAATCCAAGAAGATTAGGAAACAAAACAGTCTAACTGAAAGTCTTACTAACTTCTATATGTTAGTAGATATAATTCAAAGGTCTAAACCAAACTGTCCACAATAAATTTTCCTTCTCAGAAGAAGATTGAAAATAGATAAGTTCAATCAAATGAACTTATACAATCAATAGAAAAAGGATCTCAAATAGAAAAGGACCCAATCCATAATTCATTTCATTTATACTATGAAATGAATTCCCTTATCTAATTCAAACTTATAAATTCTTTAACTAGTTCCCAAAAGAGAACACAAAACTGAATGCACAGTCAAAGAATGCACACTACAAACTTTCCATTACAAAACTTACAAACTAGTTTCCTATTTCCATTCACCAAGCTCAAGTTCAAATTCAAATCTCATAATGAAGTACACCATACAGAATCTAAACAATTATCTATCGTCCCCAGAGAACATATTCCCTTCTCTATAAAACTTGGAGATTCATTCAATGAATCCATAAAGGAGTAGAAATCCACAAATAGTGAAAGATATACAAGGGTCAATACAACTCACGAACTCAAAGGACTGAATTCCCATTACAAGGCATCAACAACTTAATGCAAATGAGTAAGTAGTTCGTGATCCCAAATAGAACAATATTACAAAGCATTCAAAATAGTGATATTGTATCCTTTCATACAACACTCAATATACTAGGTTTTAGATTCAACATTCTATTAAAACCCAAGAATCGATAAAAGATCAGAAGAGAGTAAGAAAACTAAACAATACGTTTAAGACAAGTACTATCCCAAACTTACTTCCAACTCGATCAATAGAATCACCACAAGCCTCTCGAGTTCCAGTTAAAATCTTATGACAGGGAAGTATTTGTTTCAACATCAATAACAAGAAGGAAAGTAAATAATACATTCCCATAACCTCTAATATTTTAACGACTGATCCAAATGAACTAAAGATCAACCAAACCCACAACAGACATAGTTCCAGTCCATTTATTTCTATGAACAAAACAGTCAAGCTTTCCACAAGACACGGGTTCGCTCAGGGTAGAGAAGAATAGGATACACTTCAAATTCACACACCCTGTCAAGTTCAAGAACACAGTGCAGTCTAAAAGACAGATGTAATACAACCATTCCCTCTCAAGAAGAAAAACAAAGGAGATCTCAAAAAGAAGTTACACGGTCTACTTCCAACCAAAACAAAACTCTCAAGACCTTATCGAGCAGACAGTCTAAAAATGGATTTAAAGCTTTTCACATCCACAATACCAACAATACTCCAGCTCAGAATACAAGTATAGATTCAAACCCATCGACTCCAACTCGAGTTCAGAACAATCAAGAATGGAATACCAGTACAGTGTCGAACACGAGCTTCAACAAAAGTTTAGAACTTCACAAGCTTCTAATACTAGCTCAAACAAGCACGAAGTTCAAATACGAGCCTAAAGTGAAACGCAAAGCCCTAAATACAAGCTCAAAATAAAATACCAATGCTCTATTACGAGTTCAAGTAGTTTCAAATCCTTGAATAAGATTAAACTTCTAACTCAAAGTATATGTACAAAACAAAACTCAACAACTCGACTATAAGTTCAACATTCGTAAGAACTGAATAAGAGTACAGTGTTGAATATGAATATTCAACCAAAATTTCAGATCTACACCAAGTTCCACTCAGCCAAAAAAAACACGAAGTCCCATTAAAATCTCATAACAAATCACAAAGCTTTAACACAAGCTTAGAACAACCACAAAGCTCCACTTCAAGCTCAATGAAAACACAAGACTAAAACAGAGATTCAGAACCATACAAGCAACAAGGCCAGTTCAATCAACATTAGTCTCGAATGCAAGTTACAGAGCTTTGAATACAAGCTATAGAGCTTCAAATACAAGTTCTGAGCTTCAATAAAAGTTACAGAGCTTTAAATACAAGTTCGCATGAATACCACTAATAACTAGTATAGAGAAAGTTCCCAAAAGCTACCATTAACAACAATGGATTCACATTCCAAAAACCACATAGATTTCATGAAAACATGCAAGTAAATAACCAGACACATCATGCAAAAATATATCTCAAGTGAGAAGAATTGTTTTAATGAATCATTTAGAAGAAAGCAAGAAATCTTAATGGGTAGAGCCTATCATGCCTAATAGTGCCTCTACCAATTTGAAGGAGACTTCCACCGAGCTTCCAACTCTCTTTCTTCTCCATGACAGATCAAAAACCAAACAATTTTTCTTCCAATGCCTCATATACATTCCCTTGATCGAAAATAGATTAGTGAAACCAAAAATAGCCAAGAAGAAGAAGAATTCAAACTACTGGTTCAAAGAACCAGATAGCTCCATGCAGAGTGAAATTCGAGGCATGCAAAACCAAACAACTTCTCACAAACCTGCCTCCCATGTTTCCAAGATGGTTTGCACACAAAACCTAAGATTCATTAATGCCATAACTCCTAATTCTCCCACTTATCTCTCCTTGTCACCACCTCCCAAAACTGGTGAGTACCAATTCCAAATCAACATGCAATTCCATACTTAGCGAAGCCTCCATGTAAGCCCCGCTAAAATTTAACTAGCCCTTACCAAACTGGTGGTACTTCCCTTCTTTTAAATCCAATCAAATCCAATAAAAGCCATTGGAACCATCGCCGAAGTGACATGCGACCTTAGGCCCCTTTCAAATAGTTTAGGATAGATGTCCCCAAAACTTATGATGTGCAGAATAATCAACCAATGATATTAGGTCTCATACTCTACTATTCATTAAATGTCAACCTAGGGCGTAAGCTTTTCAAAGGGCCTACAAAATATATGCTACAGTACTTTGGAGTGAGGTCTTTGTAGGCTAGAAATTCATCAAAGAGTATAAAGTAATGCTTGTGCAAATTGGAAAGTAAACTATGGATGTTGCTTGATCTGCAGATCTAAAACTCAACACACTATGCACTCATTAGCTTTTAGAAATGAAATGAATAACTGATAATCAATCCACACAACATAAATAGGAAATGGAGGAATAGGATCTTCCTGCAATTCCTTCCGAGGGGGGCCTTCCTCGTGTAGAAGTGAGTTTTGATCATAGCCTAGAAACTCACAGAACTATTTAAGAAGATAAATGATTCATCTATTAAGTTATAGCAATTAAAGATTGCTATAGAAAAGAGATTACAATGAACTTAAGAGCACAAACTCACATTAATATATTCTATCTTCACACATTCACAATTCTGCTTCTCTCATACAGCTATCACTTCATTCCTTAATCTATTATTCCATATCCATTACATTTCTATATATATATATAATATATATATATAAACACATCACTAACTTATTCTATTCTAGGAATATGATCAAAAACCACTCAAACAGATTATAGTTGTTTTGTTTCATATTTGTTGAGTGGAGACAACTAATTCCTGTCTTATTTACATGATAAGAACTGATTACAAAACTACTTAACAAAATAACCATAACATTACATATGATGCATTAGGACAGCTGGTACTTTTTGTCTTATACTTCGGTGTGAGCTGGATAAGTTCTCTTTGGCTACGGGCAGCTGGAGGTGCATACTTACTCTGTTGTTGCAGGTAGTTCTGAAGATGCTACGGGCAGGTCTGGAGCTTGCTACGGGTAAGATAAATCACCCAAAGACTTCTCAAACTTGTCCAAACAATGTTTCCACTTGGTTAACTTGTTTCCCAGCTTCATATGCTCAGCTCCATATACTTCATGATGCCTCATTGTTGTTGGATGTCATGATTCTCTTTTATCATTGCCCAGCCAGTGGCTATGGGCTGTAGGAGCACAACCAGAGTGCTACGGGCTAGGGCCTACTACTTCAAAAGCTTATGGCATCTTGTAATTTGTTCATGGAGACATCAGAAACATCAGTTTGCACAAAAGACAAGATTCACCACAGTAAATAAGTATATTAGATCTTAATGAACATACAAAACTAAATATATGCAAAATCATAACTTTATCTCATATCAACCATCAAGAGGAGATCAAAGTCTCAAAATTATATGTGTAAGAGGCTTCAAAAAGGATTTAGATGGGGCCAAAACATGCCAATATGTGGCCTCATCACACCCCCAACTTAGCTTCTTGCTCGTCCCTGAGCAAGTTGGCTCATCTTGAGGGCACAATATTTTTTGTAGTCATAGGGGTCTTGATTACCTACCTGGCCATATCCATAGAGACCTCCCCTTATCCCAAGTTCATGCCATAAGGCTGCTTCTTTTTCTTTATCCAAAGGTACTATTTCCCTCCAATCTGGAATGGGATACCAGAAGATGGGAGGATGAAACCTCAATCCTAACCATCCTTCCTTTTTCATTCTTACCAGTTCTATGTAATCATGAACCCTTTTTAAGGCCTGCTTAAAATTTACAGGTGAGTTTGGCTCTTTATTTCTCAATATAGTGGGCAACTCATCCCATCTTGATTTGTAGGATACATAAGTTGTTTTACCTTCTTTTTCCAGGAATATCAAATATCGGTTCTGGATAGCTATCCGCCTTTGCCTAACCCATGTAGCCAATCTATCCTCTGATACAAACTCTACCCATTCTTCTACAATGTCCTCAGGGTAACCACTTTCTCCCCTTATCATTAAGGTGGACTATTTTTCCATTTCTAGATACTCATCTTGCCTCTTCTTTTCTTCTCTTCTCATTTTTCAGGTAGGATGTGAAGGCATCTAGAAGTATGTCACCTAGGTACATGTTAGGATTCCACTTTACATTAGAAGGAACAACAAAGTTATGGATATAAAACTCACTCAGTTGTGCCTGAGTGTCAGGATCAGATTCTCTATACATGTTAAAGAATGTTTTGGGGTCATCCACAACATAGGGAAGGTTATTGTATACTTTCTCATATCTGAAATGCAACCATTTCTCCTACAGATATAGAGCATATACTCGTGGTGGAGGTCTGCATTCTAAAATCCTAGTAGAAAGATCATACATATTTTCTACTTTCATCTTGAGTCCCTCTATTTCTACTTCCTATTTTTCCACCTTCTCCACCAATGTGTCATGTTTCGCCTTGCTTCAACATGCCCTTTAAATCTTTGTACTAGCCTTTGAAAAACATTATAATCTTCAAGAAAATTTTCTTCTAAGAATGTATATAGGTCATCCTTAGGGCCAACTGAATAGGTATTTTCAAAAGTGAGGTCAAAGTGTATTACCTCAGGCTCTGTTGCAGGTTGTTTTTGTGCTCTATATGGGACCATTTGGAGTAAGGACTCATCCTTTCCTCCCTTGTATTTACCTTCATATTTTGGTTCAGGTTCGATTCTTCTATAGGTTCTTCTTCTTTTTCTTCTTCCATGGGAGTCTTTTCCAAAGCTTCTGCTGCTCCTATCAGGGCATCCAATCCTCTTGTTCCCTCCAGGTTTCTTATAATGCTTCTCAAAATGTTGATTTCCTTCACTACTTGCTCCAGAGTTTGGAATTCAGGTTCTTGTTTCCCTTCACTTTTCTCCTCTTCAATTTTTGCCTGCTGTGGTATCTCAAGAGGTATTTGTTCTTGCTTCTCCTCTTCTTCTGAACTGTCCATCTCTCTTACTATCTCAAAACCTTCTTTTGTGATAAGACTTCTTCCTTCTTCTTCTTTTGAGGTGCTTCTTCACTGATTTCTATGGTCTCTTGTTTGTGTTGTTCTTTTCCTCCTTATCCTATGAGATCTTCTTACAACTGTTATTTTTCTCTTTTGTTCTTTCTTGGGGGTAACTTCCTCTACTACCTTTTCTTTTCCTTTTTCCTTAGGTGCTTGAGGTAGTCTCAGTTTCTTCAGGTGCCTCCTCTACTATAGGTGTAGGGGTTTTTTCTTCCTTTTCCTACATGTTATGCTCCCTAGCAGGTGATGTTGCCTCTGCACCTTTCATCTTCTTGGAGACAGAGCCCCTTGATTCTATAGACAGAGAGGCATGAGGGCTGCTTTTCTTACTCCCTACCTCTTATGTGGTTTCCTTTTCTGAGGAAATGATGAGCCTCCTTCTTCTTCTTGCCCGTAGCAGTAGAGCTCCTAGTATTTCTTGCTATGGGTATGCTAGACTCCTCTTCTCTCTCCCTAGGGACCCTTATGATATGCTTTATTTTTGACCTCCTTTCTTGTTGTGGCTATTTCTCAGGGGTTTCTTCTTTTTCCACTCTTTCTTCAATTTTTCTTGACTCTTCTCTTCTTCAGGTGCTTTGTAGGTGCTAGTTTGGATTCCCTATTACCTGGTTTAAATCAATCCTAGGTTGGATGTTTTGGAGGCCTTGCTTGGTGATTAGCCAGATCAAACAGTGATGAGACAAGGCATTCTTCACCCCTTTCTGATATTCTTTTGCCATTTTCTTTAGGCTATTCAACAAGTGGTTTGGGACATTTATTACTATTCCATGCCTTAAGTGATTTAAGTATTTAAATTGCATTGTATAGAGTAGGGAATACCTTCCTTCGCATGTGAAGTACTTGATGATGAATGTAACAATTTCTCTCCAGGCCTCAGGTAGGCTTCTTGTCTCAATACCCCCTTTTGTCTTATTGTATTGCTCCCCTTGGAAGAATTGTTGTCTGATTTGTTGTGCATTGGGTTTCTCCTCCCAATTTTCTCCATTTTGAGGGAGTCCTATCACTTGCCCAATCAAGTCTTCTGTTACTGGAAATGATATGCCAGCTACCGTGGCTTGTTGTCCATCGAATGTTCTTGTGAATTGCTCTGCTCTCTCATTTGAGTATTCGGTTAGCAATTGGAAGTAATTTTCCATCCAGCCCATTCAAATATATCCCAACAATGAGGGTTATTTCTCAAGGGTGTGACATCGGTGGGCTCTCTGCGAACAATTGTTCCTCCCATAGCTTCTGTAGATAGTTTTTTTCTCTCTGCGTTGATTTTCACCCTTTTTGTTTTGCTTAATCACATCTCAGGGGAAATCTTTAATTGTCCCCTATAATCGAGGCGTGCGTCATTATTCCCTAGGTCCTCATGCTGCAGCTAATTAAATCTACCCGTAGCGAGATCCAATCTTGTTTCCTCCCCAGACAGATGTCACTCGTCCCGAGTGAAAAAATGTTTCACGCGTGCCATTTTTCCTTCAATTATTGCTGAAGGGACTTATTAATGTCCCCTCATGATGGTGATTGAAAAAAAGTAAATGATTAAGGCGTATATTTAATTTTAACATGTCTTTTCAAGAAATAAATACTTACTACTTGTAGATATTACCTTTTTACCTTAGTGCCACCTATTTTTCCTTCACGTGACACCTTTTTATGGGAATATGCTTTGTCCAAGGGTTTGGCATGCAACACTTTTTCCAATGAGTAATTTGATTGCAAGGATCATCTTGAAAAATGATTGCTCTTCTGGAATTTGTTTATGCAATTTTTATGCTTAGGTAGATCGGACATGAGGTTCCTCTTGGACTCAGCTGGAGGTCCTTGTTTCTATTTGTGCATCTGCAACATGTGAAAACCTACAAAAATGATACCTCCTTGCATGATGCTTGTGATTTTTAGAAACTTACATTCCTTCTTCTTTTGTATGATGCCTGCAAGTTCTGGAGTGGATTTGTGCATCTCTTTTCTTGACTACCCGTAGCACTGCTTTGTTGCAGCACTCTGAAATTATGCCCGTAGTGACCATGAGGTGGCCCATAGCACTAAACAGGTAGCCTGATTTAACCAAGGGGTTACCGTAACAAGAAAGGAATGTTTGCAGGAAGGGAAAGAGTACCTGCAACATGAATTCTGCTTTGTGCAATTGTTTGTGATTCATCTTTTGCCTTACCTTCTTTTGAATATGCCTGTAGCTGACCAAAAATCTACCCGTAGCAATTTTGAGGAGCCCATAGTTGCCCATAAGAATCGGAAGGTTTCCCATAGAAAATGGAAATGAAAAAAGCAATGTGTTAAGTAGGTTTGGCTGAGGTGTTTTTCTTTCCATCCTTCTTGAAAAATACACATTTTTTTCTTCTCCTTCTTTTGTGGTTTTTTTTTTTTTTAGTTTTTGCCCTGAATGGCCAGCGAGTTGGTTTTCCATTTAGGCCCTTTTCATAATTCTTAGCACCAGCAAGCTGGTTTTCTACCTAATCTACCAACAACGCCCAAAAAGGGTTTTCATTGTTGGTTTTTTTCTTTTTCTTTTTCTCTCTCTCTTTTTTTTGATCCTGCTACTACCTGTAGTAGAATGTTTATTATGGCCCTATTAAGGTCCATATACAACATTTCAATCTTCTTCCCATGGGAGGTAGAGATCATCCTCCCTTCCTTCCTCATCAATCTCCTTTTCCTTTGAACTTGGTGGGTCAATATGAGGGTTTGTCTGCATGGATTGCTGCACTTGCTGTGAAAATTGCTCCTTTGATAAGGGTTTCTTGTATACTTTGAGTTTGTGACCATTAACCAGGAGTTTGAATCTTACTGGATCAATTGTTTGTAGTTGGACTGCACCATTGTCATAGACATGTTCGATCTCGTATGGCCCAAGCCATCTTGTTTATAATTTTCCTTTGTGGTCTTTGTATTTTGAATCAAACAGTAGGGCCCAATCTCCATGTGTGAACTGCCTAGGCTTGATGTATCTGTCATGCCATCCTATTCACTTATTGTATCAATTCTATGTTCTAAAGTGCTTGTTGTCTATACTCATCCAAAGCATTGAGCTACATCAATCTTTGCTTGTGTGCTTCAGAAATATCAATTCCCATCTCTACTGTAGTCCTCAGAGTTTTGTGTTCAAATTCTATTGGCAGCATTGGTTTCTTCCCATATACCAACTCATATGGTGTGAAGCCAGTAGTTGTTTTCCATGTGATTTTGTATGCCCATACAGCCTCGTGGAGTCTGGACTCCCAATCCTTTCTTGATAGATTGACTATTTTGGTCAGGATATTTTCTAATTCTCTGTTTGTGACTTCAACCTGGCCATTGGACTGTGGATGGTATGGTGTGGACTTCTTGTGTCTTATCATATATTCTTCCACTAGGTCAGTAATGAGATCAGCAGTAAACTGAGGCCCTTGATCTGTAACTATTTCCCTTGGTACACTGTATCTTGTGAATATCTCTTCGTATAAGAAGGCTGCTACTTTCTCATCTTGAGCATGTGTCAGTGCTTTTACTTCAGCCCATTTGGTGACATAATCTGTACATACAAGGATGTACTCTTTGTTGTTTGATTTGGGGTCTATGGGCCCAACAAAGTCCAACCCCCATTTGTCAAAAGGTTCCAGTTGCAGCTGAGGCTGTAATGGCATCTCATCTAACCTTGTAGGCCTCCCCATACATTGGCATTTATCATAGTGGGTTGTATATTTGTTTGCATCCTTATGCAACGTAGGCCAGTAGTATCCTGCAGTTAGGATTTTGACTATTGTTCTTTTGGCTACAAAGTGTCCTCCACATGGCTCATCATGGCATGCTTACCACTTTTCCGTATCAAGGCATGCTTCTCTTTTGAGGAAAAGTGATGTGGCAGTTGTCTGAAAAATGAGGTAGTTTTCTACATCAGCAAACCAGGTGTAGAGATAGCGAGGGCGAAGAGGTGCTCATCAGGAAATGAGTCATCCACTATGCCATCCTCTTGATTTCTTTGTAATCTTGAAAGGAAGTCAGCTACAACGTTGTCCTTCCCTGGTTTATCTAGTATGGTAATGTCAAATTCTTGCAACAAGAGAAGCCATCTTACCACTCTTCCGGATACCGATGGTTTATTCATGAGGTACCTAATGGTAGCATGATCTATGTGTATGAAAGTTTGATAGCCTGTGATGTAATGTTTGAACTTGTTGATTGCATATACAACTGCCAAGAATTCTTTCTCCATCACCATGTAGTTCAGCTTTGTTACTTGCATATTTTTGCTTACAAAGTAAATAGCATAGTTGAGATGGCCTTCTTTCTGTCCTAGTACTACACCTAGGGTAGTATTAGAGGCATCTGTATGTATGTGAAAAGGAAATTCCCAGTCTGGTCCATGTAATATGGGGGTTGATATGAGCAACTTGCTTCAGTAGATTGAATGCTTCATTACAGGCAGGAGTCCATACAAACTCAACATCTTTGTTTAGCAAGGTGAACAATGGGGCTGCCATTTTGCTGAAATTTTTGATGAACCTCTAATAGTAACCAACATGACCCAAGAAGTTGTGTACATATTTTTTTTTTTGGTACCAAAAGGTCCTTGATGATAGCAATCTTGGTTGGGTCCACTCTAATCCCCTTTTTAGAGACATGGTGTCCTAGCACTATCCCTTCCTCCATGAGCATGAAACATTTCTTATGACTTAGGGATAGATGATTTTCTTGACAGCGTATTAATAATTTTTCCAAGTTATTCAGACATACCTCAAATGTGTCTCCATAGATGGTGAAGTCATCCATATATATCTCTACACAGTCATGTGAGAGATCTAAAAATATGCTAAGGACTAGCCCATTGAAATGTGGCAGGTGCATTGCATAATCCAAATGGTAGGACAACATATGCAAATGTTCCCCATGGGCATGTGAATGTGGTCTTTTCTTGATCCTCAGGAGCAATGCGGATCTGATTGTATCTCTTTGAAACCATCTAAGAATGCAAAGTATTTCTTCCCTGTAAGTGTATCTAGCACTTGATCAATAAATGGCAGCGGGAAATGGTCCTTCCTTATAGCTGCATTCAATTCTCTGTAGTCTATACATATATGCCACTCGCCTCCTTTCTTGGGTACAATGACTAACGGAGAAACCCAATGGTTATCAGAGATTGGATAAATGAATCCTGCATCTAAGAGTTTCTGTATTTCAGCCTTGACTATTTCTTTCATTGGGGTTCATCTGCCTTTGTGGTTGGCATATGGGTTTGCATTCCTCTTTGATGTAAATGTGGTGTGTACACTTTTTTGGGCTGATGCCTTGCATGTCTTCATAGTCCCATGCAAAGGCTCCTTTGTTTGCATGTAATATGGCTATCAATTTTCTTTCTTCTTCCACACTTAATTTGTTATTTATGCGGAGTGTCTTGCCTGGCATTATTTCTATGGATTTTGTGGCTTCCGTCATTTTCTCTATGTTGTTGATTGATCATGTGTGGCTGCAATTGTGTGGCAGTAGCTGATGGAAGATCCTTTGATCACTTTCAATTGGTTCTTCTTTTGACCATAGATTAGAAAAAGGACAATGAATACAAGGCAATTCTTCAGGAGTGGGTTGTTCTACCTGATAGTTGTTTTACAACATGTTGGAGATGATGGTATCCTCTTCTAGATCTGCTAGTGTGCATGCATGATCTATTGTTAAAGTAGGGCAGAGGGGTACCTCTTCTTCTTCTTCAATCCAGACAGGTTGGTCCTTATCTTGTGATACCTGTGTCGGTGGGTACAAAACCAGTTGCTTGGTGATGTTCCCATTTGAAATCTACATGTTGCCAGATCTACAGTTAATTAATGCATCTGTAGTGGCCAACCATGGCCTTCCCAAGATCAGAGGATATCCTCCAAGTTTTGTTTTTGGCTGCAATACAATAAAATCTGCAGGGTACTCCCATGAATCTACTGATATGACCAGATCTTCTATGATTCCTTCTAGTCATACTATGGATCTGTCTACCATTTACAACATTGTAGATGTGGGATGAATATGTTGCAGGTCTAATTTATGCATTGTTTCCATTGTTATGACATTGATGGCAGCTCCCAGATCGATCAAGGTATTATGGACTTGTTGTCCATTGATCTGAACAGTGACAACTGGACAGCCTGGGTCTGCATATTTCTATGGTAGCGTTCTTCCCAACATGATTTTTGCTAATTGTCCAATGACATGGACTATATTAGGATCCTTCTTCTTCCTTCCAGGTTTCTGAAGGCACAAATCTCTGACTACCTTGGAATAAATGGGGACATCTTTAATGGCCTAAAACAAAGGGATCTTTACACAAACATTCTTCAGCTACCCTAGGATATCAAACTCAGGTTTAGTAGGAGTGCGTTGAAGGTTCAAATGTTTTGGGAAGGGTGGTGATATTGTTTTTGCATTCTCTTTATTGGCTGGTTCAGGATCCTCCTGTGGTTGTGGTGTAGACTATGGAATGGATATTGTGGGGTTTTTCATTATGGGTGGACTTGGAGGTGGTAGAGTTCTTCCTGAATGCAGGTGGACTTCATTGATGTCCACTGTATAAGCGGGGTACTGTGTTATTTCAGCAGTACATGTTGGTTGAGCCAACTTATTGGCAGGATTTGGCACAGGTTGAGCAGGTATTTGAGCCGGTCTTGCTAGTTGTGTGTTCGGCATTATTGTAGGATGTTGTGGTTATTGTGGGAACCCACCTTGCTGATTTCCCCAAGGTTGCTTCCCTCTCCATGGTTGCTGTCATGGGTTTGTAAAATTTTGTGGACCTTGGGTTGGCTAGTTTTGCCATTGATTATGTGGGGGCTACCATGGTTGATTTTTCCAGGGTGGAGTAGGATACTGCTGCCATTGATTGGGATTATATGGTTGTTGCATAGGCCAATGTGGGTTGGGAGGGGCTAGGGGCATCCAGGGATTACTCCAGTTGGGCATGTTATTTGCATTTTGATTGAAAAATGATGATTGTGAAAATGGTGAATTCGATCCCATACCTGGATAGTTTGTCCTTGGCTACCAAGGTTTCCTTTGTGCCACGTAGAACACTTGGTCTTCATTTCCTCCTATGGCATGCAACACTATGGAATCTAGTTCTTCAGATGTAATGCTTGCTACCTTCATCTTTATAACTTGACACTTGCAATCAACTTGCTTCTTCCGACAATCTGGGTAGTAGACCGTAAGGGCTTGGTCCATTGCTTGTTGTTTCTGTCTGGTGTGCAGCATATCCAACTGTGTGGCCATGTGGCTGATTATATCCATCTTCATGTCCCATAGTAGATTACTTACATCAGCTTTAGAGATCCCATTGGCTGATGCTGGTAGCATCTTGTTATTCCAAAGTTTACCCAACGTTGATCTCGAATAATTCTTCCCCAGTTGTTGCATCTCCTCGAAGGTTAGCTGAGATGCATCTCCTCCACTCATGAGGTCTAAGGCTTCCAAGCAGTCATCTCGGATTCCTTTCAAAAATACTAGCTTGAGCATGTCTGGGCTGAGATTAGTTTGCTTATGCTTCTGCAGAGTGAAGGTGAACCTCTCTGTGTAGTCTTCCAAAGATTCATCCTCGTCTTGAGTCATGCGAAATATGTCATTTCTTCTGAAGTTTTTGCCTTTGCCATATTCCTGATATTTGGTCAGAAACTTTTTCTTCATCTCGTCCCAACTACTAACTATGTTCCCCCTAGTCCCATGAACCATCTTAGTGTTGCATCCTTCAGGGTGGCTGGAAAGAGCTTGAGCTTTTGTTCATCCATTCGGTAGTCATAGCTTTGGCATAACACATCATACTCAAATAGGAATGTATCTGGATCCTCATTGGACGTCCCCCTGAAGTGTGGGAGGGCTGAGGGTGGAATATTCTTCATAGGAGTATCTTCTATGGTTTCTGTAATTGGGAATTCAAAAGTGGAGGCAACATGTTCTCTACCTTCAACTTCATTTCCTGATGCTCGATCCATGGTGTATTTCCTTGTTATACGGATCCCAAGAGATTTTAGAATAATGTCCTCAAATTCCCGATCAACCTCCCCCTCGGTACGATAATGTATAGATACTTGAGGTGTTGTACGGTGGGTGGAAGTAGTTGTAACAGAACTTGTTGAATTGAGTAGGTATTCTAGTGTTCTTTCTCCTCGTGGAGTATGGGATTCGTTTGAATCCTCCTCTTGTCTTTCTTTCACTAGCATGGCCAAGGTCTTCTCTTACTTCTTTTTCTTCTTCTTGAATACATTGCAGCTCCTCTGCCACTCTTCTTCTTTGTGTGGAAGTATACTCCTTGTCTTGGGAGATAAGTAGCTCCTCTATAGCAGTTTGTTTTTGCTTTGGCAAAAATCTTCCGAACGAGTCTCATTCTCTATGCATAAATTTTCTAGCTCTCTCTTTGATTTTTCCTGTATATTTTCCCTTTTTTTCAAATATATGAGGGGGTTGATTCTTAATGCTATTTGTAGAAATTGAGCAATGCGGTAATGAAAAATTTATCCTAGAAAGTAGGAATTCTAGCTCCTAGAAAGCTTTTGAAATAACAGGAAGGAAAGCTGATCTAAAAGTAGGACAACTATTCTAGAAAGCATGAATGGTTATTCTAGAAAGCGGGAAATGAAAGCGTGAATTGACTGAAAGTGGGAAATTGAATCACTTCTATGGTACTGTCTGGACACCTTCCCCGGAAATGGTGCCAAAATGATGTGTAGAATAATCAACCAATGATATTAGGTCTCATACTCTGTTATTCATTAAATGTCAACCCAGGGCGTAATATTTTCAAAGGGCCTACAAAATATATGCTACAATACTTTGGAGTGAGGTATTTGTAGGCTAGAAATTCATCAAAGAGTATAAAGTAATGCTTGTGCAAATTGGAAAGTAAACTATGGATGTTGCTGATCTACAAATCTAAAAATCAACACACTATGCACTCATTAGCTTTCAGAAATGAAATGAATAACTGATAATCAATCCACACAACATAAATAGGAAATGGAGGAATAGGATCTTCCCTACAATTCCTTCCGAGGGGGCCCTTCCTCGTGCAGAAGTGAGTTCTGATCCTACCCTAGAAACTCATATAACTGCTTAAGAAGATAAACGATTCATCTATTAAGTTGTAGCAATTAAATATTGCTACAACAAAGAGATTACAATGAACTTAAGAGCAAAAACTCACATTAATATATTTTGTCTTCACACATTCACAATTTTGCTTCTCTCATACAACTATCACTTCATTCCTTAATCTATTACTCCCTATCCATTACATTTCTATCTGAATATATATATAGACAGATCACTAACTTATTCTATTCTAGGAATATGATCAAAAACCACTCAAATAGATTATAGTTGTTCTATTTCATATTTTTTGAGTGGAGACAACTAATTCTATCTTATTTACATGATAAGAACTGATTACAAAACTACTTAACAAAGTAACCATAACATTACATATGATGTGTTAGGACAACTGGTACTTTTTGTCTTATACTTCGGTGTGAGCTGATAAGTTCTCTTTGGCTACGGGAAGCTAGAGGTGCATATTGCTCATTGTTGTAGGTAGTTCTGGAAGATGCTACGGGTAGGTCTGGAGCTTGCTACAGGTAAGATAAATCACCCAAAGACTTCTCAAACTTGTCCAAACAATGTTGCCACTTGGTTAACTCATTTCCCAGCTTCATATGCTCAGCTCCATATACTTCATGATGCCTCATTATTGTTGGATGTCATGATTCTCTTTTATCATTGCCCAACCAATGGCTACGGGATACTGTAGGAGCACAACTAGAGTGCTACGGGCTAGGGCCTACTACTTCAAAAGCTTATGGCATCTTGTAATTTGTTCATGGAGACATCAAAACATCAGTTTGCACAAAAGAAAAGATTCACCACAGTAAATAAGTATATTAGATCTTAATGAACATATAAAACTAAATATATGCAAAATCATAACTTTATCTCATATCAACCATCAAGAGGAGATCAAAGTCTCAAAACTATATGTGTAAGAGGCTTCAAAAAGGATTTAGATGGGGCCAAAACATGCCAATATGTGGCCTCATCAACTTAGGTTAGTCCAACAATTAATCATATTAGGTCTTAAAACATTGCCTTGGGTAGTTTCCACCTTAGGTTAGATTAAATTCGCCTCCATATAGTATTAGGCATTAGATTAACATAGTATAGTATCACCATAGTAATCTCCCCTTCCCTTATTCATTTAGCTCAAGAACTTAGGTTAGGTCACCCCCAACACAATAGAATAAGAAGCTTAGGTTAGATTATAACCCAATTGAATAGGTGTAGATAGGGATTAGGTGTTCTTACCTAGCTTAGGATACCATTAGGATAGTCCTTTTTAGGATTTTGATCCTCTTCCTAGTCTTAAGTAGATTATATTTGTTACACTGATAATGTCCCGTGGAGATCAATTCCAAAGACCCAAGCACAAACATACAGTTGAATGAAGGAATTTTCACACAAGACCATAAAATTTTCTAAAACACAAAAGTTTAGTCCACTATGCCTTTCAAACTATTGAATGTCAATTTACCATTCAATCCATTAAGAAGATTTAAAACATTCCTTGGATCACCGAAATTGATCCAAGGATGAGTCAGTACATGAGATAAGTTTGCAACTCTCAAAACTAGATTGCAACTTATCAATAAGAAGTGAAAGTGGATTATTGCAAGCCATAACATTTTAGTCCAATGAATCCAAGAGCAGAAATGATTTATCGATAACAAGCATGATTTTCAACAATCAAGGAAACACACCTCATTCAAGAAAATCACATGCCAATGCTTATAATGCAAAGAGAAATATAACAATTTGTCCAAGGTGTTACAACAATCCCCAAGGAAATGGACAAGTTGAGTCCAGTAATAAAAACTTGTTGAAGATCATTAGAAGAACCTTGGAGCTGAACAAAAGGAGGTGGGGTGAGCAACTGAAGTTTGCTATTTGGGTTAATAGGATCACTTTGTCAAAAGAGCTACTTTGGTAAAATCCCGTTTGAATTGGTATATGGAACTCAAGCTCTACTTCCCCCTCCATTTGCAATTGTCTTCATTTTAGTTTTTATTCAATAGACTAAAGACCAAGAAGTTAGTTCATATGATGCTCAAATCAATCGATTATTGAGTTGGATGAAGAGAGAAGGTATCCCATCCCACGGGATGTGAAGTTCGAGAGAAAATTTGAAGAGGCTATTTGTTCGAAAAAGTGAGCCTTCGACATTGGGGATATTGTGCTTTTATGGGATAGTAGACATGAAGATAAGGGAAAGCACGTGAGTAAATTTGATGCATTGTGGTTGGGCCCTATTTCATTTGATATTTGAATTGGTGAAAATATCTTCTTCCTAAAATACCTAGATGGGGAACTACTTGAATTTCCTAAAATTAATGGCGGCATTTGAAACATTTCCTTGATTGATTGCTCAAAATCAAGGTATATTTCCATTTGTATAGTGTATAGTTCTTTATTCTTCCACAATCTTTTGTGTTCATCAAAATTTTGCTTTTGTGTTTTGTTTTTTGAGTCTCAAAGTTTAATTTGGGAGCTCAGTTTTTATGAAGTACTTCATTTTTGCTTGTCCTTTGTTGCAGTGACCTAGTTTTTGCCCATCAAGTCCATTCGAACTTTGTGGTTTTTTCTCGAAATTATTCAATCATTTTTTTGATAGAGGATGGTTGTGGTTTTGATTCTACTTGGCATCAAGCAGTGGCTTATTCTTTGAATCCGTTCACTTCACAATGAAAACATGGTATGTTTCACGCTGGCACTTGATTTTCAAGCAATCTTCCTTTATGTTCTTAGACACTTTTGAAGAGGGGGAGTGCCCATACCCGAGTGTGAGCTCTATTTCACGGACACTCAAGCCTTTGAGAAAAGATCGTGATACCAGAATCTCAAATATTGTGTGAAAAATCTTGTGCATGTCCTGGCCTCCTCCATTGATGCACACCTTTTGGTTAAAGGAATTTTTAACTATTTTTAAGCTTTATGTTATTGAGTTTTCCATTTGTTGTGAAGTTTCTCAAGGATCGACAAATTCCAATCTATCTTGTTGATCTCCCACCAAAAATTATTCAAATAACAAATCCTACCCCTTTCACTACCCTTGTTTCAGATATATCCACAAAAGAATAAAATCCATTTGCTAAAGTATGTAAAATGCAGGGATTCCAAATGTCTTCAAAATAAACCTTAGCCTTGTGTTTGAAAATATCTCCATAATCTGGAAGTGATAACTCATGAGAGTCAGATTTGGTGTGTTGATCATATTTTCCCAAGGTATTCTCTATAAAATTTATGCAAAAGAAGGATTTACCAGCATTCTTCAATAACAAAGGTTACAAAATAGGTTCTCTTACCTTGGTTTTAAGGCACAACCTAAAATAGTTAGGATAAGATCACATCCTTTTAAGGTGCTACCCACTTCTTTCAAAGCCTGAGTGCTTTTCAAAAATCCGAGATAGATCTGCTTCCCAAATCCTACAAAACGACACACATAATCATCTATTTGCCTCTGAGTGTCTTGTCAAATCCATGATGTTGCTCAGCCTTTAAAGAAGAGTAAATTTGGGTACCAACAACATGGAAAAGTTAAGTAAGGCTATCTAGGCTACAAATATATACTACGAATGGGTTTTGGAGCTCGAACACCTTCTTGAAAGGATTTTGAATCATCACTGGGACTTTTATAACCATTTTCCTGACAATGTAGCACGTGTAATTTTTGGTGTGTACATATTTCCCCCTCGAGAAGTGTCTGAGCCATGAAAGAGGCGTAAAATGTAGAGTCTGAGTATGGTATTCCCAAAATGGGGAGTTAAGCTATACCTGACATGCCCATGTGCCGAAGAGTCGCTGTCCAAATTCCCATTACCTACAAAAGGGGAAAAGACTCAAGTGCAGATAGATAAAATATCAACAAATAAACACTAAATCAAAACGAAAGAAGACATACCATTTGCGCGAGGATGTAGAAATATACCTGCACCAATGCTCCAACCCTCGTAAATAAACACACTCAAAATAAAGTTAGAAAAATCATATATATATATATATATATATATATATATATATATAAAAACCAACTCATTCTTCAATTCATTTTTGCATTGTTGATTTGGTTATTTTGATTGATTTGGAGCTCTGGATTTACGGTGACCGTTCTTGATGAGAGTACAGCTGATACGTTTATGTCGAGATCGTGATCATGCCTCCGCGAGTGGGAGACTGACCAACACACTCTCAGGTTAGTTATTTCCTCCTTTGTCTTTTTGTACCCTAAAAGTTAAAACGTTGAAAAGTTCACCTAGGGGGGAGATTTTCAAAATTTATTGTTTTGAATGAGTCTTTAGGGGGCGCCTATAGGGCGTGCTTTTATTTTTTTGAAAAATGGTCAATTTCATTATTTTTGGTCATTTTTAGGGTTAAGGGTGCGTTTTGAAAATCAATTTAGGACCACTTTGCCCAAAGTAGGGCAATAGTCATGGGACCGTCGCCCAAGGAAGAGCGCGGTTGTGGAAACATCACCTTGCATTGGGTGGCGGTTCTCAACAAAAATATCAAAACATGCTCAAAACTTGATTTTTTTGGATTTTTGATAGTTTACTATGTTTTTGATGAGCTTATCATGTGATGTACTTTACTCACTTGCTCTTTTCTCATGTTTTGGTGGATGCAGAAAAAGGTGGAGTACATACGCTGGAGGAGAGAGAGTGTGTGTGTGTGATTGGCTCCCTGTTATTTTAGATTAGCTGACCCTGGATGAGATGGATCTTTTACAACAAGCGGTATCTCGCGGATAGCATAGATGCCCCATGTTTCTCCTTCCAATCAAATTTTGTGTGTCTTATTCTCTTACTAGGGATGCAGACCGGAACACCTTCCAGTTTCTAGGTGTTAGGGGGAGTGGACTATTACTCTTGAGGATGTATACCGCATCCTTGTACACCCAGTACTTGGTAGGAGACTAAAATTGGCGAACAACGAGGTCTGGGGCCGTGATGACACAACATGCTACATATATGGGAGATGTTATCTCATCTAGCTAAGAGAAGGGAATGAAGGTTTGGTTTATTACTACTTCTCCCATTCCTATCCTTCAGAGAGCCATCATGGGTATCTTGTCCTCGAGACTAGTTAGGGACAAGGGAGGAGATACACTTTTATACTATTGGGCCCCCATCATTACACAGATTGAGGCTCATGGTCGTAAGTATGCCTAGGGATCAGATATTCTGGAGACCACATACCATGACTTGTATAGAGTTTTCAGATTGCAGGGATAGTCCTTGAGCCACCCTACTCTGGTTATGAGTTAGTTCTATGAGCATTTCATCTCGTATGGCAGGGGGTAGAGGTATCAGATCCAGAGGTTGTCCGGGAAGCTAGGTGGGTAGGCATGTCAGTGCTCCGGACACCACATCAGTCAGTGGCCTCCCTGACTATAGTAGACATGACTACCACACCCCATCAAGAGATGACAGGGATATGGGGTGAGGAAACTACGACGATGGTATCTTGCTCTTCCATAAGCCATCTAGTTAACAAAGCCGGAGACTAGAGATTCACCCCTTTGACCAGGTACCCCAGCAGTTCGGTCTTCCATACCCTATCATGCTTCCTCTAGTGGCACCTATTTACAGGACTATTCGAGAGGCATTGAGAGGTCCTAAAGGGAATCTGGTTGGACAATTGTTACTCCTGGTGTGCCTATTGTAGTTAGGCATGTAGTCTAGGCTCAATGGGCAGCTGGTGCTCCTCAAGCACCCTTACTTTAGATTGGGGTGGCTCCTACTCACAGTGGGAGGAGGATGAGCTGATCGATTTGGACTCCGACTTTGAGGAGGATGTGGAGGAGATGATACGGAGGGGAGTTGGTTAGAGAGGAGGATGAGGGGGTAGGACCTTTGAGGGAGCTGACAATGACCCCGAGTGGCATGATACTCAGGAGATCCTTAGATCAACACACGAGGAGGCAAGCATGGAGAGAGAGACTTTGGTCTTGGAGGAGGCACTTGGAGGGGATGATGAGTCCGTGATTGGACAACACCATGCCTCTAGATTCGGATTCAGGCGAGGCTCCATAGCTACCAAAGAACACCTACCGCAAAACCACTAATCCCACATGGATGCCCGGAGACTCGAGTATGTTCAATACTCCTTTCTCAACTTTATCAATTGATTTTCACATGTTTAGCTTAGCATTCTCTTTTGATTTGTGTTCTATGATTTTCTGGATCGCTATCTCTTCTTTTTATTTTTGTAGCATCCACACACAGAGTGGTGAGAGCTCATTCATCAGGTATGTGTGGACACCTGTGATGATCCTCGGGAAGACTCGGGCCAATTTGACTATTGATTTAGGGCAGCCCTTAGTCATCGGTCGACATACCGACATGTTCACTCCCATCTGGAAGGTCGTGAAGATAATGTGACCTCCCTTCATACCTAGGTAGCTGGATACGAGACTGCTGAGTGCCTGATGAGGCGGAGCCATTCTCACGGTGAGGCCACAGGAAGCGGACACCACCATGAGCACTCACACCATTCAGTCCATTCTCACTACCATCACAGCCATAGCAGGAGCCCTAGACATGTGGTCGTGCACCATATGAAGGATCCCACAGGATTGATAGTCCTTGAGACTTTATTACTTTCATACTATTTTTGACACTATACGATTTTTTGTTGTATATTTTGGGCTCATTGTGAGCATTTTGACCATGCCTAGTGCATGATGACATTATACACAAAATTGATCCACTATGATATATACAAACCACTATTTTTGGTTTGGTATTCCATTATATCCGAGTTGACTTTCCTTGGTTTATCTCTCATGTGTACTCTAGATGTTTAGAATTTCCACTTTTCAATGCTTTTGAGAATGTATGCAATGGATGTGGAATGATAACAGAGTGATTTCTTTTTGTATTTCATAATGTTGATATATGATGATGCAAACACAATGTGATCTTAAACTTAGTTTCTTTTGCAATCTTTGGTACTTCATATTTATTTTGATAAAACATGATGATATAATGATACGATAAATAGATATGCTTGTCCCAATCCTAACCCCACACAACTAGTAAGATGTGAGGGCTCCACACCAAGAGTTAGAAAGGGCACAAGCTATGAAATTTGTTGAACGAAAGTGATGAGAGAAAGACAGAGGTTTGACAGAACCAAATTGGGATGCTACAAACTTACCCTACTCAAGCTACTTCATAGTTTAGAATGTGAATTACTTTGCAGTTTATCTAGACTTAGATCCGTAGATGGCCACTTGGTTGACAAAATTTGGTTTTCAGTTTTAAACTCTTCTTAGAATTTTGAACATCTAATTCACTTTGTTTTGACTTAAGATTTCACAGTATTTGATTTAATTGTTTATGACTTTTAGATTTGTCAAAGAGACCCCTTACATCTTGCCCCATGCCTCCAGTAGGAAGCATGGGCTTATCACCATGGACAAGGCATAGGTGAGTAAGAGCATTTCCTTCCTTTCCCAACCCTACGTCACTAGTAAGAGACACAAGCTCAACATTGAAGGTTGGTAGGGCAAAGAAATGTGTAAAATAAAAATTTTCTGCTGATTTTCATTTGACTTACTTACTTGGGTAGAATGTTTAGAATGTTCTTATTTCGAAGAGATGTATACGGGATAGATGTGACACCATGAAGCTTCTAGAACAGGCCATAGGAAAAGACACCTAACCTAGAAAGAGACCAAAAGTAGAACCAAGTATGCAGGCCTTGGTATGGTTACCGTCAAAATTTACCTTATCTTGTTTGGATTGATAAGTGATACAGAAATAGTTGATGATACAATGGAGGTTTGAAGAGACATGATTTGAATGTTTTGCCAATATTTTTAGAAGTTTTTAGGAATTTCTATAAGAATAAGCTCCTTGATCACACTTTTTACAAAATGAATGAACAAATGAAAATGCAATGCAGATGCAATAATGTACATATGAGAATGTTGATGGATCATGCATAGTACCTCTTTAGGTGAAGAGAGTTTACAGATTCACTAAACTCCTCACCTTCTAGTGTACACAAGTGGAATCCACCATTTTTATAGTCTTTGACTACTTGATATGGACCTAACCACCTAGGTCTAAACTTTCTTCCCTCGCCGGTCTTCTTGTCTATTATGTTATCAAGTCTTAATACCAAATATCCTTCATAGATCTCACATTTGTACACCTTTTTATTATATTTCCGAGCCATATGGTCAGCGTAAACATTGTTTCATTGCTTAACATTCAATCTAGCTTCATCGAGACTTTCTAATTGGGAGAGTTGAGCTTCTCGATAACCCTCCTCTCTCAGGATCCCATGTAGCGAAATGTAGAGGCTAGGTATTTCAAATTCAAGTGGCGGTGGGACGCCTTTCAAGTAAGGTTCAAAATTTTAGACTTTTTAAATTTATTTTTCAAATACTAAGGAAAAGGGGGTTTCCCCATTGGTGTTCTAACCGATGTTTGGTAGGCCCACAAGGCCGGAAAAATCTTTAGGTGCCAATCTCGTTTATTCTCCTTAACAATTTTTAGGAGTATGGACTTTAAAGTCTTATTGGTAGCCTCAACTTGAGTTTAACATTAGCTCGAGGGTAGTAGAGAAAAATATTGGCCATGTGATGGCTTATCTTGAACTTTTTACACAACTCACGCACCTTGTCATTTTTCAAAGCCGTACCATTATCAGAAATAATGACCTATGGCACCCCATACCTATAAATGATCTAGTTCAGGATGAACTTAGTGATTACAGAGCCAGGAAAAGTGGTAAGGGGCATGGCCTCTACCCACTTGGTAAAGTATTATATGGCCGTGATTATGAAATTATGGCCATCTTTTGATGAGGGAGAGAATTTCCCTATCATATCCAGGTGAATTGTGATTGGTTGTAAATGCTTGTGCAATATGTGGATCTCGTGGGAAAACTCTTGAAATTTGTGACATCTGCACACAAACTCTACCACGTCATGTTCGAGGGTGGGCCAGAAATAGCCCATTTGATGTATTTTTTGGAAAGTGGAATGACCACCAAAATGACCTCCACATACCCCACTATGTGACTCATAAAGAATCTTTTTAGATTCTTTGACATCAATGCATCTCAGCAACATTCCGTCAAAGGCTCTGACGATAAAGCACCTATTCCGGGATAACATACTTAGCGGAAATGACGCGTAACCTCCTTCTTTGTTGTGACATTGCCCCTTCCGGGTATGTGTGGTCCAGCACAAAATTAAAAATGGTACAGAGGGGAATTGTGGCATAAGTCGTTCATTCTTAAGGAATGAAATTGATAATGTCATTATACCAAAATCTAATACCAAGGCATATAAAGATAGGGGCCTAGTTTTGATGAAATATACACACTCATCGGGTTTAAATCTACCAAATCACCCCCATCTAATGGATTATCAACCAACCAATCTACAATGATTTGACCCTTAACTGATTTTTTATTTACAAACATTAACTCGAACTCACCCATTAATGTAATGAAATGCCCAGCCTTTTTAGACAAGGATCCCTGCATGAGGAATGTTCGTAAGTGGTTTGACTTGACGATGACCCTTGTTTCTTAATTGAGCATATAATGTCTTAAGCGCTTGGTTGTGAACACTATGGCAAGGCATTCTTTTTCTACCTACGTGTAACATGTCTCATAATCAAGTAGCATATGACTGATAAAGTAAATACCTGTTCTTGCCC
This sequence comes from Taxus wallichiana var. yunnanensis, assembly GCA_018340775.1. Taxonomy (NCBI): domain Eukaryota; kingdom Viridiplantae; phylum Streptophyta; class Pinopsida; order Cupressales; family Taxaceae; genus Taxus; species Taxus wallichiana. Next base: position 293,195,205 of record CM031237.1, on the reverse strand, counting down.
CACTTATCGTCGTCCTCTTGAGCCAACATACAGGCTAGCGAAACGTCTGTAGCTTGTGAATATAAGATCAAAGGGTGATATGACCTAGGTGGCATTAGCATGGGAGGGGACAACAAGAATCATTTAACTACCTCAAAGGCCTCATCGCATTCCTCCATCCAATCAATGCTATAATCTTTCTTCAAAAAATTTTTGATTGGATGAACGGTGAAGGTCAAGTTAGGGATGAACCTTCGGATTGCACCGAGTTTCCCAAGAAAATATCTAATACCAGACTCATCCGATGGCGGAACCATTTCTAACACAACTCAGATTTTGGCCATGGTCAACATCAATCCCTCATGAAGATATAATGTAACCCAGGAGATTTCCACCTATTACCCGAATACACATTTCTTTGGATTCAACGTGACACCATACTCAATCAAGCATGAGAGAATGATACGAAGCACCTCTAGGTGATTACATCACTTCTTGGCCTTGGCCAGGTCATCTACGTAGGATTCAACAATCTTATGAATAAGATCATGGAATATGTAGGTCATTGCTCATTGGTATGTAGCACCAGCATTCTTAAGACCAAATGGCATGATGGCATAACAATAAGTTCCCCAAGGAGTTATAAATGTAGTTTTATCTTGATCCTCGGCAGAGATTTTGATTTGATTATATCTTGAAAACCCATCCATGAGAGACAATAACTCAAATCCATATTTGTTGCATCAATGATAACATCAATGGATGGTAGCGGAAATCATCCTTGGGACAAGCCTTGTTAATGTCCCGGAAGTCTATGCAAATACGGATCTTTCATTCTTTTTGAGAAAGGAGTAATTTCACAATGTTAGATACCCATTGTGAATAATCGACCGGCTTGATAAATCCTACCTGGAGAAGCTTCATTACTTCTTATTTTACCATAAGGGCCACCTTTGGCTTCATAGGTCTTGATTTCTACTTAATTGGTTTGGCATCCGGCTTAGTGACAATGAGATTGTGAACTGTGATGTGTGGTGTAATTCTCTTCATTTCCTTGTAACTAAATGCGAAGGATTTCTGATGTTCCTTGAGGATTTGGGTATGAATTTCTACTTCCTCTGGAGTTAAAGAGGACCCTAGTTTTAAGATTTTGGTTCCTCCTCCGTTCCGATGTTTATATCAATCATTCCCTCGATTAAGGAGGTGTTACCCTCCTCAAACTCAGGTGGGGCTAGAGGTAACTCCAAGTTCCCTTCTTCTTCTACCTCGTAAATCTCAAGATCATTTCTTAGAGAGGACTCAATCATTGGATTCCCAAAATAAGAAGAGGAACGTGGAATTAGGGAAAGGTCTACCTCATGACAAGTAAGATGACTTGACATGCTCTGCTAATCGAGCATTTAAATAACTTAAAGTTGAATCATCCCCATCGGTCATAATGTAGTCTGAAGAGTCAAGCTGGTCCTCCTCGAGCTTCTACATATGTCAACATTGACAACAAGCATTTAACTACCTTAGCATTTTCCAATCAAGGACTCAACGTGGAGTGAAATCGTGAAGTTGGTGTCCTCTAAATCACTACTTTGGGTGAAGCATGAGGTGGAAGTCACCATACTGATATGAGTCTGCTTGGGAAGGTTCATTGACATGGAACTACCTCGATTGATATAAAGCCCATGGCGGAACATTTTGGTCAATATTAGGTTTGGCAACAACTCTCGCATTTGATTATATGTAACCCGGGGGAGATCTTCCACCTCAAACCCCTTAGTTAGGCCCAACATGGTTGTTTTGTAGAGTTGTAAGTGTTCACCATTCTAGTATCGTATACCTCGAATATCTGATTTTCTATTTAGTGAGTCACCCAATACCCTAATATTGAGGATGCCCATTCTCTTAAATGCTTTCGACTGATGAGACCTAATAGAGAGCCTCATACTCAGCCCCATTGTTTGTGCATTTGAAATTCAATTTGAAAGCAAAAGGTAAAACCCTTCCTTCAAATCGTGAAGTAAGGATTATTAGCCCTCCCCAAGTAAGATGCAGCCCCAAAAGCATGACACTTGGCTCCATCAAAATTGAGGGTCCAACAACTACTCAAAAATATGGATGTTGAGTCATCCTTTGTAAGTTCTCCTTTTACCTTGGTTACCTCCACCATGCAAACCTCATATGCTGGAAGGGAACCAAGTCCCAAGGCATGTCCCATACCCATAGAATCAAAGGGGAGAAGGATAGGAAAATCCTTTTCTAATAGCTCAATAATCTTTGTTGTAGTTCCTAATGATACCGTCTCTACAACAATGTTTTCACCTTGACCGCTAGAATACCCTCATCAAACTTGTAACTTCTAATTCTATTTTGGGAACCATCTTTTCTTCTGGTACCGTGCTTTCAGGTTTGTTTAACTGGTTCGTAGGAAGTTCGAATTCAGAGTGGACCCCTAGGCTTTTTCTTCAAGTTGGCCAAATGTATATCAAAGGGATTTGGATCACCTTGAGCGACAAAGACTTTCCCTAAATGCAAGAATCTGACTTCTTGGAATAGAGTGGAGGGGATTGCTTTCATGCGGTGGATCCAAGGATGACCAAGGATCATATTATAGTTGGTTTCCTATCTATAATATAAAACTTAGTAAGCACCGTCTTGGGCCCAAGAGTGACCAGTAATACTATGGTTCCGATTGAGGTTGCCTTGAGGCTATCATAGCCCCTCAGCATGTTTCACGTCGAGGAGCAATTAGTCTCCCCATATCCTAACTTCTGAAGAAAAGAGAAGGGGACTATATTAACCGCTGCCCCATCATCGATCATTAGGCATTTCACATAGTTGTTATAGATCCAAACCTATAAAAATAAGGCCAGATCACATCTACGAGATATTTTAGCATCCGTGGGCATCTTGGTTATGTCAAATACAAACCAATATCCCTTTCGGTTTTCCCTGGAGGGAAAACATCAAAGTCTATATGGTTTATCTACGCCTTTGCAGGGGGGTAACGTTAATCAGATGATCGAGACCAAGCACTTCCAAGAGAGCGGCTCAATAAGTAGGGGAATTCTTCAATAGATCCAAGAAGGAAATGTGTGAAAAGGTCTTGGTTAGATCACTGATCAAATCATAAGCCCCTACTAGCTTGCTTAGAATGTCATGAGCACTATCCAACACAACTGATAAATCGGGATTGGCTATGAAGAATAGTCTCTGGCTCTTGTTGCAGTGTTAATTTGGGGTTCTGCATCTAACTCAACCAAACCTATGATCTTCGTTTGCTAATGACCATCAAAAGGAGGTGCCACCTTTGGGTTTGATGAAGTTGAGGCTTCATGCTCATGAGTCCCTATTAAAATACCTTTATTCGAACCATTAGGATCCAATCTACCATCCTTTGGACTCGTGGGGAGAGGATCGTTGAAGATTCCTAATGGTGTGTTCTGTGGAGACACCAGTCCCATATAGGTGTTTTGATGGTGCGGTTGGGTTGGCCAAAACATGTCGAAAAAATAACTATCTTTGGTCTTCTGGAAAATGCTGCAAAAACTTATTACAATCGCGACAAGTTCTTGCATCATGCCCACGGACCCTATGGAAACCGCAATACAAGTCAAGATCGTAATCCCGAGGCCTTTGGTTTGTTCCTTGTTGTGGTCTGAAACTACAGTTATTTTTTGGTTGTTGACTGTTATAATTAACACTTTGGAACCCTTGCCCTTGATTCTGGAATTGGTTGGGGTATTGACTAGGGCTTGGGGTCAGCATTTGTCTTTATTGCTGAGGTTGTTGTTGTTGGGGATGATTAAAATCCACAACGTTTACCGAGGGTGAGAAATTATTGTTTCTCTGATTTTTCCATTGTTGTTATTTGGAGCACCTGTATTGGTGGGATTAACAACATTAGGCTTTTTGGACTAGTCAATTACACCATCGGTCGTAACTCCATGATTCTTATTAAGGATCTTTGGTCCTTGATTATTATTTGTGTTGTTGGAGTAACGGGAGTGCTTTGAGCAGGAGTGACTAACTTCCCATTTTCTCCATAGGTCTTATGACCACTGTCAATGGCCACTTGGTCAATCCAAGAGCACCCTCTAGCACCTCTTCATAGCTCCTTAACGAGAATTTTGAACCTCTTCCTTCATCTCTCTGTTGAGAGAGTGAAGGAACAAATCACAAAGTTTTGTTTGATCCATGTTTGGAGCACTTACGAAAGAGTAGAGAACATGTCGCCACCTCTAAATGAAGTGAGTTATAGATTCATTATGTTCTTATTTGATATGAAGGAATTCCCTGATTCCTATTCGCAAAAGCTTGTTCATATCAAAATCTTTGATAAACTTTGATACGAGTTGTTTGAATGAGTGTATTGAAGCCTCTAGTATCCTATAATACCAGTCGAGAGAAATACCTTCAAGTGTCTTAGGGAAAATATTTGCAACGACTGCATCCCATGGGAGCAACTCTTGAATGGCCATTACATAAGCCTTGATGTGGGAATTTGGATCACCCTCCCTTTGAACTTTGAGAGATCAGGCAAGGGTCTCGGGAGCATGACTTCCCGAATGGAGAAATCTAGGGGTTCCTTGAGATATTCATAATAAGTCCCCATTGCATATGTTTCCACCATTGAAGACCCTTATTGGGGAGGTGGGGGCTGCATTGGCTGCTGAAATGGGACAACATAGACATTTGGTGGGGCATATGACATCCCCTGTGGTTGTCCATATGGACTGGTAGGTAGGTGTACATGTCCCCTATGGAGATTTAGAATACATGTGTATATAAGGGGGTTGATTACCTTGATATGGATCTGAAGGTGTGAAGCCATGGAAGGTCACATTTTCAGATGGTATAGCATTTGAGAATGCACTTCTAGTTGGCACCTATTGTAGGTATCCATATGTGGATTGAGGAGGCATACCCAAGGTACCCATCCTAGTTAACAAGTCCCCATGGTTTAGAGTATTCATGTAGACTGGAAGATTCTGTGTGGTCGGTATTTTCCCATAGTTCTGTGGGTAGGAAGGAGCCCATGCTTGCCATGCATATGAATTCTATGTATTCAGGTAAGCTCTAACTCCTTGACTTTATCAACCAAAGCTGAAATGACATCACCCATTGATGGGGTGAGTACCTTGCTTAGATACCTTTGGTTGAACCCTTGGAGGTTGTTGAGGAGTATGGTATCCTGCTATGAATTTTCATGATGTTACCACCCCTCATTAGTTGTATTGTTAGTCGGTGGCAGGGTAGCGTTATTATTTTTTGAAGTAGGACATCACCTTATCCTTACAACCTATCAAAATATTGGTTCATTTGTTGGAATTGTTGCTCACTCCTAGCATATCGTGCTAAATACTCCTCATCAAGATGGGGGAGTTGATCGGATTGCATGGTAATGGGCTATCAAAACAATACCCAAGGAGATGAACTCACTTCACCAATGAATGTCATGTTATTTGAACTTGATTTTTCAAGGGGATAAGTCTGAGTGACCTGATCCAATTCTTCGATGCATACAGAAGAACCAACATTGGTTCCCTGAAGCAGAGGGTTTTGAGTGGATGAGTGATTATCTGTCCATGTTGAAAGTGAAGGTGATTGTTGTGGGATATTTGATTGGTAATGGTACATGTCAAAACCTAGGATATGTCGACCGTAATCGTAATATCCCGACATATTCGGGGGTATAAGAATACCCACATAATAAAGGATGGACGAAAGTGGAAACGCTTAGAGACTAGCTCTTCACGTTGGGTTCACCAATTTGTATGATAGAAAATCAACACGTGACCTTCTTCACACCCGACTTCCCGAGGTCGTGCCGAGACAACCGGTGTGGAATTGAAATGGGAGTGAAAGTGATGGCGATATCAAGATAATTGGGAAACCTTATGTCTTCGACATGTAATATTAGAATCTACAAATCTAAGGCAAAAGAATGCTCTCCTAACCTAAAGGGGTGTGATGGTACAGTCCAATATGATAGCTACTCGAGACTCCAATCGATGTCTAGTTCTATCGATATTATAGTGATTGGTTTGGGAATACGTGGAAAGTAACCTGCAGGTGCTTCGTATGGGTTTCCAGACAAGGTCATAGAAATTATGACAAGATGTGTAGTGGAGCTGCAGGAACTAAGGGCGGTTTTCTGGTCTCATCCAGAAAGTCTTATCCTGATTGGCTGCTATATTTAACAATGAAAGTTGTGTAATAATATCAGGTGGAAGTGGTGAAGATATGAATACCAATGTGTGTAAGCTAGTGTCGATATCTAACTGACTAGTAGGCCCATTGGGTTGCAGGACATGTGGGTCACAACCAAAGACTCGTTGAGGTTGAGGCCCTTGTATGGTCATACATGCAATCAAATCCTATTTCCAGGAGCATTCCAAAAGTCGTAGGCTTGATTAGTAGCTATGTTCAATGTCTCTAACTATCTTATTTTCTCAACGTATGTGGCAGGTGTACGTAAGACTGTTAAGCACAAACTTGTGTCAATGTCAGTTATTAGCTCTAGCTCGTTGGGTTATGGGACCAGGGGATCACAACTGTAAGTATTTTCCTGTTACGGACCGTTGATGGTCATGTAAGATGAATTGATTTTTTTCAATAAATAAACTATCTATCAAAGGAAATCTAACCTATATTTTTGGTGTTTTCTCAATATATCGAAACAAAGCAGTAAAACAAGCTAATCTATGAAAAATAAATGTTTTTGTTCTTTTCTAACTTTTCAGACAATGCATCTAATCTAATAAACTAGTTTTAAAACAAATAACTAGATCGATGTAGCTAACTATTTGTGCAGATGTGTGAATCTAAATCTAAGATCTATTCTAACTCAAACAAGATCTTTCCAAACCTACCTCGAAGTGAAGAACAAATCATGGGTCTAATAGAGCTATTGTTCCTCCATAACTTCCCCGACAATGTTAAAGAAAACTTCTATTGATTTGATCTACTTGCAATTATCTAGCTACTTGAAATGAATTGTTTCTCTACTCTATTCAATATGCAATTGAAATTTTGACAAAACAAAGAAAAAATACACAACTCCAACTTGGAAGAGCAAGAGCTTTGGCAAATCCAGTAGTATTGGTATCTCGTCCCCTCATTTCTTTCCTTTCTTTCTTTGAGTGTTCATGTGAGTCCAAAATATTGGGAATGCAAAGAAAAACAACAAGAGGATGGCACTTGAGTGATGACATCTTGGAAGCAATCTGGATGCAATGCAAGTAGAAGAGAGATAACACAAGAGATCTGAGCTTGGCTATGTAATTCCTAGCAAGATTATGGCAACACAACAATGCAAGATACACAAAATTCTTAGGCCTTTTTCTTGAATACAAGCATGGAATATATAGGAATGAAGGATAGGAGGTTACTTCATGTAAAAGGAAAGAAGAGGTAGTTCCACTCATTAAATCTATTTAAAAATAGAAGGAGCAAGGAGAACCAAGAAAACAAAGCTATTTTTAGCAAATTCGGCTCACGGATGCGTTTAAAAGCAAACTTAAGTGAATCGTCGCATGCAATTTTACGCATGAAGATTCTGAAAAAGTGGGCGGGACGCCACCACCGAGCATGGTGGTGGTTTCGTGGACCACCACCCCGGGTAGGGCGAGATCACAGCACCAAGGCCAAAACAAGCATAGAAAGAAATGGGGAGATGGAAAAATGCATGGAAAAGTTAAGTAAGGCTATCTAGGCTACAAATATATACTGTGAATGGGTTTTAGAGCTCGAACACCTTCTTGAAAGGATTTTGAATCATCATTGGGGACTTTTATAACCATTTTCCCGACAATGTAGCACGTGTAATTTTGGGTGCGTCTAAAGTCCCCTTCATCTCCCCTTACTCTCATGGAGGAACACACACTTTCTACCGATTTTGTGGCATCATCTCGCTTCCCAAACTTTTGAACAATCAACACTTGTTATACTCCCATCCATAAGAGAATCATCATCGCCTTCTTCTCCACCGAGAGAGAAGTCTACCTCACCTGACCTATTATCTCTCCTACCCATGGGAGATTCCTCAGACATGTCACTACCTATCGGGGATATTTTTCGCCTAGTATCCCAGGACCCTATTAACATGATCTTGGCCCTCTTACCTACAGAATCTGAGGCCAGCCAATTCCCTGTCTCATAGACATATATTACAGGGATTGCCACCCAACCCATTCCATCCACTTCTTCCGTAATCCCATTTTTAGGATTGGTCGATCGTTTGGATTACGTTGATCATTCAATGCTTTGGGGATGTCTTGGCTACATGTTTCGACCCAAATGCAAATGTTTCCTAAGATACCTCCACGATCTACCCAAAGGTATTTTCGACAACCAAAACTACACTCGACCATTCCAATTGAAATGACTTCCTCTTCATCATCCCTACTTCCATCCAAACTTCTACCCATCACTATAACTATTCCCAAACCTAAAAACCTACCCACACTTATCTCCCCACCCGTATCTAGACCCTTCACTACTTTAGGTGTTATGCCGACATCAAACCTTACTCACCCACCTATCAGATTGGACCTAGCCGCATCTTTCAAAGTTTGCAGCAGCATTATCCCCCTTCTGAAAAAAAAACCCAACCCTCTAGGTCGTGCACACCGGTCTCACCTACTACATCCTTGTCATCTTCCCCCTTTCCATTCATCCAAGGGCCTCATCCATCAACCTTGACCAAACAATCTCATACCCAAGACCGATCAAAAGCTAAACAACTCACTACTTCATCACGAGGCTTTGTTACACCTCATTCACCCAGAAGCCAAACTCCCTCAACCCTCACCCGTGCACTTCTTGCCACCTATACCTCCACTAGTTACTATAACCCCAACCTTGCCTATACGACTTCAACCAATGTCGCCTACCCAACCTCTACCAACCACCTCCACCACAACTTGGTTTCCCCATGGGTAACCCATCCTCTTCCACCATTTATTTTCCCTTCTTCATCCCGTACTCCCATGTCACCTTTACCCAAGAAGGTGCAACTCAAAGCTAAGAATCCACTACCCTCCAATAAGGTAGTCAAGCCAACCAAACCTTCCATTGCTAGCTCTTCTACCCCACCTTTACCCAAACAGATGCCAACAAGACCTAAGACCACTCCACATACCAAACTAGTAGACCAACCCATTCCCCTCCTGTAAAGCCTCTTCCTTCACAATCAGCCACACTTGTACCCAAACCCACACTCACCTCCCATTGTGATCCGTTAGTGGGGTCCTACGCCAAAATTTTAACCAATCTCTTGGAGACTTCCGTCATCACATTACCACCGCTACGACCTTATGATCCTCTCAAACCCAAACCAAAAGGGTTTGATGAAACCAAGATTTGTGCCTATCATTGTGTGTCAGGACATGATGTTGAAAATTGTAAGGCTCTAAAGACCGTTCTTCTTCAAATTTGTCCTCCTGAACAAAATTTTTTTTGACAATGATGACCTTCTTGATGAGGACCATGCTCCACCATCACCTGTCACCATACATCATCATCCTTTACCCATTCCGCAACCAATACCTCCACCCCCACAATCATTTTTTCCACCTCCAAAATTCAAGATCAACATGGTCTATATAAGAGAGTTGGCCAAACCACCACCCAAATGTCAATGCGTCCTACTCATTTCACAAGGCTCTTATCCACCACTAGGATTTTTACCCTCATGTCATTATACCTTTCATGACACACCCTCTCCATCCACCTCCCCTCAGATTAACATGGTTCACGTTGCTACCCACACTCAGAAAGACAAAGGTAAAGAAAAAGCAACTAGCCCATCAACCAACCCTATACCCAATATACCATCTTCACCTGCTCCCAAACTCACCATCCGCGACCTACATACCCTATCTCTGACGGGTCACCCATCACACAATGATAAAATAATTACATTAGTCTCCTCTAAAGATGTCTTTGTATGATCTCGTCCAGACTTCTAAATCCCATAGACAAGCCCTTATCGAGGTTTTACAATCCATTGAAGTTCTACCCAATGACCCCACACCAATGGCCTCGATTATCACCCCTCACCATGTGGCCTCACTAACAAAATCAGCTCCTCCTTCTACCCCCACGACCCCTCCTCACGTCGCCACCCTCAACTTCTCTAAAGAGGAGATTATACCTCTCCAGTCAGATGACCTTGATCCTGCCCTATTCATTTCTATCTATATCGATAACATACGCGTACGATGTGTCATGATTGATGGTGGTGCTAGCATTAACATCATCTCCTCCCACACATACAATCAAATGTGTATTCCTTCTAACTGTATGCATAATAACCCAGTTATGCTACACTCCTTTAACGACGCCATCACCTCCACCCTTGGCACTATTATCCTTCATGTTCGCGTAGGCCCTCGCATTGTCCCGAAACTATTCTACGTCTTAGAGGGGGAGTTCCAATATAACCTATTGCTTAGTAGACCCTAGATTCACATCATGGGTTATGTCCCTTCAACTTTACACCGCTGTGTAAAATTTGAGCATGAAGGACATAATTACACCATCCATGCCAAACTGTCGCCATTCAAGACCTATAACATGTTGTACCGACCCAATGATGTACTTGTACTAGTCAAGGCATCTGTCACTACCCCCACTTCACCTTCACCCACAAGCCCATCCACCAAGGTTGCCACCGCCTCTCCCACATCTAACCCTACTATTCCTACTGCCGCCATAGCCTCTACAACTGACTCACCTACTTCCCAATCATCTAGCAAGTCATTTATCCCCGCTACCCACATATCAACTACTGATCCCTTAGAAGGTGTTTTTCAACGCCTCACTCTGGGAGAGTACCGCCTATACAATATCGACACATTCCTCACCTGTAAGAGTATGGGAACCTGCGTCAGCACCCTAGTTATGACTACCGCGTAGGCAAGGTTTTTCCTTATGGTCCTCCCCACCTTCGCACTAATCTAACGTATGGGGGACTTGATATTGCCACTTATTCACCCGAACCTCCATCCCAAACACGATCGTTTTCATCTGACTTACACTCCCTTACTAATCAAGGAAGGAAGGGGAGGAGAGGATAGAGAAAAAAGAGAACAAAGTAAAACAAGGTCGAAAAGTTAAAAAAAATGGTTGAAAAGAGAAAATGAATTTGAAAGTTGAATGTAATAAAAGAGATGTCAAAATTCAAATAACAAGGAAAACATGCAAAAAAATCTAATTTTAACGCATGATAAAAAAATAGAAAAATATGTGCTAGAACCACAATAATTTACTTTTGTGTGTGTGTGTTGTGTGCGTGCCTAGAGATAAATAATATATGATTCTCTAATTACATGAGATTAAATTTTTACATGGGGTGCTTGAAAATAAATTCACTTATGCTCATTTATTTTGCTATATGCACCAAAACACTTATGTATTTATAAACATTTTAAAATCGTTATAAAGTCTTACTAGTGCACATGATGTCACAAAATGCGCAAAGTAAAATTACTAAGAGGGGTCAAAAACCTCAATGAAAAAAATTAGAGGTCAAAGAGAACCTAAAAAGGCTTCCAAAACCATAGTGATAAGGTTCTTATGGACAAAATATGTTTTGCTAAGGCTGTGGAAAATGATGAGAAAATCATGGAAACAATGGTAGAAGTGTAATTTTGAGTGGAAAAGAAAAAAGAGAAATGGAAGAAATCAAACTATCAAAAAAGAAAAATAAAGATTCAAGAAGGGAAAGAATGAGTTGGAAGTAGAACGATACAAATGCCCTGTCAAAACTAGAATAACAAAAAGAACACATGCCAAACACAATGTAATTTAAATGAATAATCAATAAATGCGTGAATTCATAGTAGAAATATAACATTTAACTAACTAACAAATATCATAAATATATCTATTTTAAATACATTAATTGAAATCAATCTCAAGGTTCTTATCTTACATTTTTACATACCACATTGATTAATAACTTTGTTACCTTCTCCATCAATTTTTCACCCATTGGTGATAGATGACATCCATTTATCTACACCATTATGTTGAGAATAAAAAATGAATTTTTCGAAAGAAGAAAACTTCGTTGTGACAATAAAATGAATTTCAAATTTAAGATTGATATTAACCTAAAATACTTTTGGAAAATAAATAACAAATTCAAGATCAAACATAAAACCAAACTTATTACATTACACTTTCCTTGTACTCCATTATAGAATATTTTTCGGCATAACAATGGAGACAATAATTGAAAACTATAAAAGATATTCGAACTTCAAGAAATTCATTTTCTAAAATAAAAAATCCGTAATAATGTATTTTGTAATGCAGCATTTTTCCTTAAAAGAAAGATAAAAGAATATTCGGATTCAAGATGGTTTATATTTGTATTTCTATTCAGGTGTTTAAAATTTAAACGGCATTGTGAGTGGTACAAATTAAAAAGTTGTTGAGAATGTGGTCATACCAATAAGATTTTTCTTTTCATGCAAAAATTATACTTAGAAAACCAAATGAAAAATCCGTAGTTTTATTGCACATTAGATCAGATGCCATACCACATACCAGTTACTATCCGAAAGAACTAAAAAAAGATACAATCACTCCCAAATTAAGAAAATAATGTTTGCGCGTGTTCATATTGTATGTTACTTTCTCGCCTATATTTTAAAGTTCCATGCAAACTTGTGACTCTGGTTTTTAAAGCTAATATAAAAAAGTTAGTGGGGAGAGCATGCAGGACTGTTGCCTTCACAGTTTCGGTGGGAAGAATCTGGACTGAGGCGATGACAGTCATGTGTGCAGGAATCGAGTCGTGCATAGGCCGAGCCGCGGAGGCAAGTGTGATCAACACTAGTAACATATAAAATACCAACCTTAGTCTGCTCTGATCTGCTGTCCTCTGCAACCATAAGAATAGCATTATAGTAATAGAAGTACACGCGAAGGTGCTGCAGGCGTCATCGAGGGCGTAGCTACTGTAAGCGGTGGGGCAGAACTTGTTGAAAAGCTGCGAATAAGAAGAGGATTTGCAGGTGTTGGGAGTGGCGAAGGGTCCGCTGCTCTTGCAACCCACGCCGCTCTCTACTTGGAATTCCACGCACCCAGTGCAGGCGTTGTTGTCATCGACAGTGCAGAGGATGCGGGAACACCCCGCGGGAGAGTCCAGCATCACGCTTTCGCCCTCCAATATCTGAAACACCGTCGTAGATAGCGGTCGCGTGCCTGAGCCCGCCACGATTAGTGTCAACGATGACACCTCTGCCCCTGCCATTGCCATAGATGAAGAAGCTGCATGCTCATTACATTTCTTAACATACAGATTTTACATTGAACGAAGCAATTGCCTATACTTATAAATAATGGACGCGGGAGTGGGACTTACCGTTGACGAGGAAGAAGAGCTCGAGAAGGAAAAGGAAAAGGAAATGGCAAGGCAAAAGCGAGGCTCCTATTTTGCAAGTTGCCATTACAGAGAACCGTGCGCTCTGATTTTGTGTTGCCATTACAGACAGCCGTGCGCTCTGATTTATAGGGTGTGCACTTACAGACAACGGTGCAGTCGGTGAATTTGATATTTCACTTTACAAGGCAAAGTCAAATATTCGAATAGGGTCAGAGTGGTACCACAAGGTCCATCCTCCATCCTTAAGGGAAGTGGTAGTCACATCACCACACATTATCACACATACAACGACATCAAAAACATATACAAACGTGACATATACACATACATTTTCTCCTTAGGGTCGTCATCATCATGTTTTTACACTTCCTCCTCTCTAGTTTCCATGCTTCACATTTTTATCCACACTTTTCCTTGTCTCTAAGCACACTTTCATTATCGATCTACATAATTATCGGTACACATATCTTATCTACTTTATTTTATCAATAATTCGCTCAACAACATAAAGTGGGGAAAATGTAGACACTAAATCACACACTTTGGGTATCTATCTAGTCTTGATCACATACCACTATTCATATGATTCCTAAGCGAGAAAAGTACTAATTGATCACTATTTTTGGCCACCTTTGCTTTCTCTTTGTTTCTTCTTTTGGTCTTACACTCCTTCTAGCCCAATCTATCTTTTCATACTTCAGCATTTCTCACTCTGACACCAACACCCAAGAAACCCCATCCCCATGGGTGCCCTCGACCTTTTATACATTTCTCACATCTTTTGGTTCTTTTTTATCTGTTTGGTAATCTTATTGACTTACTAGTCATCTATTTAGTGGTTAATTAATAAATTCAACCAAGGGAGTCATATAATACAAGGATATGTGATCATAATAAAGGACCAAACACTAAACATATACTATCACCACCTAAGGTTGCATCTAAAGGCATTTTAAGAGCATTGACTATCCATCTAGCACCCATTCAAGGGAAAGAGACGCATTTTTCTGCATACACTTTATAGAAGGGGAGCTCATTATTGACATCCACACATTTATTTACATTTCTACATTTAGCTATTGTTCATTATCAAGTGCGACATGCACAAAAACACCTAGGGTGTGATTTATTCACACACACATAGAACTGGATGGTGTCTGTAATGTAATGTATTTCTCGGTCGTAAGATCACTTTGTTGATAAACGAAGGACAATCCAACCTCCCATTTTACATCTTTTTTTCGATTTGATATAGTTTGGGGGTTTTGTAAGTGATTGATCTTATTGTAATTTTGGGTGAATAACGGGAAGTCCATGATATACAAGAAATCAAAGGTGATAACAAGAAAACATCTCATGACCCTATAAAATTGAGTTACACAACTTCGAGAAAACACGAGGCACCAAAATAGGTCCCTCCTCGGTGCCCTGGCACCCCTAACCTTACATAAGCACCATGGTCCTAGAATTTTTGACACTTATGCAATTTTCTCGGTCCGATTGTGACATCCTACTCCTCTATTACATTAATTTTCCATCTCGAATATCTCGTGAAATCACAACAAATCAGCTAAGTCTTTTTAATTATTTATTTTGTAACTAGGGTTTCTAATTGAAATTACTTATTTACTTGGGTCAATTCTTTACTTAATTGTTGATATCACAACAACATTACATAATATATATTTATTATTTATTTATTTATTTAAATAAATTACATTAATCGGGAGAAAGATGCAAAAAGGAGAAAATAGGGAACAAAATGAAGAATACCTGGATAAAAACTTTTTCTTATCTTATTTTATTTTCAAGCACACACATTGTTGATTCAAGCAAGTAGAGTCCAAAAGGTACGCAAAACAAGAAAGTGCTACCTACAAAGTTTATAGAAAGAGAAATATAGAAAGGAAAATTGAAAATAGCGATAATCAAGAAAGGGATCATCAAAGAAGAATGGTGTGTCCCACCGAGAATGTTGAAAAGTTTACGAGATTTCCCACTCCTATTTCAAGTTAATGAAGAGGTGTACAAGAAATCAATAAAATTAAAAAATATGAGAGGATTTAAGGCTACCTCCTAATGGGAGTGATGGTGATGATGAAGGTATGTGTGCAAGATACTTTCTTTTCATGGAAAGCTCAATAACTTGCACAAAAATAGAAGTTAAACACGAAAGTTAAAAAAAAATAGATAAGATGGTTGGTTTCTGACTAGATCAGTCCCAAGAAGTGATAAACTCCTAGGATGGATGTCAACCAACTTGAATAAAGGATAGATAAAGATGAGAATGGATTAATCGGATGTAAATGATAATCTGAAACCAAGGTCTAAGATATGATAGAAATGATGAAATAAGGATACAATAATAAAAAAATTGATAAACAAAACCAAACCTACTTGGGTCATGGCGACCCAAGATTAACTAGCATAGTCGGCAGCGATCATTGTAGAGATGATCGGAAGATGTGCGAAAACGGGTCTAGAACCTTCTTTGAGATGTTGCATTTGATATTGGGGATGATGGGGGAGCAAAGAGGGTGCAAGAGAAAAGTAGGTTTGATGAAGATACTAATAGGGTTGATGGCGACCAAGGAAGGGTATGGGATTTTTATGAACTAGATGGATGGGAAAAGAGGTATAGAGAGGATCAAAGAATTTTTGATGAAATGAAAAAGCTCTAAGGCAACCTATCGACATGCAAGAAATATATGATGAAATAATGGGATGTCTTCAAATAAGCTCGAAATCTTCAACTCTTTATGAATGACATACAAGGATTCTAAGATAGCTACAAGTTGAAGGTCATTGATCACCAAATGAGTAGAAATCAAACTAGGCTTGAAGGATAACATGAGGCTTGAAGATTTTCATCCATTTGAGAGGAGTGGTGGGGAATATTAAGAGGGTCCATGGCGACCCGGATGGGTCATCGATGACTATGGAAGATAGTCAACTTGGATGATGGCGATTATGTTTATCACGGGAGTGGGGGCCTTAAAGGGGTTAAGATATGAGTTTTAGCCATTTTCGGAGAATTAATGGTGCGTGAGAGAATATAGGGTAGTGGAGAAGAATCAATGGTACATGGGGAATAAATGGATATTGAATGGGCATAAGGGGAATCTAAGGACCATAAATGAGGGTATTTATGGGTGGAATCCTAGAAAATGGATAGGTTTTAGGTGTAGAAACTAAATCATACACTTTGGGTACATTCCTAGCTTTTAGTCACATACTACTATTCATATAATTGGCCTTTTTATGTGTTTCATATCTTCCTTCGGCCTCTTACACCCTATATCTCAGTCGATACTTTACTTCTTTATCTGTTTTAACTTTGGACACCAACACCCAACTAGAAATTCAATCCCCATGAACCCTCATCCCCTCTGGGCCCCTAACATATCTTTACTTTACTCGCTCCTTTTGGAATCTTTTATCTTTTGTCATCTTGTTTTCTTATGGGTCGACCTTCCAATTTTTAATTGTAAAATTCAACGAAGGGAGTCATATATATGATGTTATGTGACCATAATAATAGACCAATCTCTAAAAATCTACTATAACCACCTAAGGTTGCATCTAAAGGCACTCTAAGAGCATCAAAGCATCCATGTAACACTCACTCAGGAAAAGGGACTGCATTTCCTACATGCACCAATAGTAGGGAATTTCATTTCGCCATCCACACATCTACTTACATTTCTACATATAGATATTGCTTGCAATTCAAGTGCATCCTGCACAAGATCCACCTAGGTTATGATTCTTTCACACACACATGAAAACTACATGTATTCTAAAATGTAGTGCAAAACTTGGTTGTAAGCTCACTCTATCGGGTGACCTCCGAGGTCAGTTTGAATCCCCATTTACATATATTTCCTTTTAATATTGAGGTTTTGTAGGGATCATTGTTTTATAGGTTACAGGTGAGTTATGTGGGTATAGTACAACACAGAAGACTAAAAATGAAGGTGAGTAATCATCTTGCGAAACAGAAGAAATCTGGTTTCCAACCATTTTCACACGATCATGGAGCCAAACAAAGGTCCTTAATGCCTAGAATCCTCTTGACATGATCTAGGCACTTTAGTCTAGGTAGATCCGAGAAATCATAGAATTTATCGGGCATAGTTATGAAAATTTCATTCTCTTATTCATCACTTTTCCAATTTGACACACTTTGGGATTAATTGTGAAATCAACTAAGTATTCTAATCCCTCTCTTGCACCTAGGGTTTCAATTTCATCTAGCTTATTTCTTAGGTCATATATATACTTCATTTCTTATTATTGTGTTGTGACTCTGTAATTAGGGTTTTATAAATTCCTATATTTGTTAAATCATTTCGTGAACCCATCTTTTTAATGCTCTTGGATCCTCATTTTTTCTCTTATGGCTCGTAAGGTCTCTCAAGTCTCATTTCTTTAATTGCTTCAAATTCATCCATCTTGCAAGAATGCTCACCACAAAACCCCAAACACTTTGTATCTTCCTATCAACAAGTTGCCTTCACAAGTCAATGCCGTCTTCATGCATCTTTACGATGACTCTCTTGGTCCTAATTACAATCAATCTGTTTGAAAATCCATTCATGCTTTACATTCTTTATTTCAAGATAAATTTCAGGCTATGGAATCCACAATTAAATTTATTAAATATGAAATCCAACATATTAAGGACACTTCTTAGGCCATTCTTAGTTATTCTTCACATCCCCATTCTTTGTTTTCCACATGTTCTCATATCGGTGACCCAAAGACTTACCATTACCGGTATCTCTCAAGTTTATCCTCAATATAGAGAAATAATTTATTTTTCCACACTCCTCATGTATCAATTGATCATCTTACCATATACTCATTACTATCCTTCTTATCGACTTGAAAAATATGAAGTTAATCCATATTGTAATTACCATCAAATTCATGGACATAATGAAAATGATTTCTATACTCTACACCGATAAATTGGTCACCTTAAGCGTTATGGTCTTATCTCATTTTCTACACAAAATAATGTTGCATAATCACCTTCATTGATACATCTCATTGGGTTCCTAAATATGATTCATCTATGACTAATGAGCATCATGCTATCACTTCTAATGTTCCTTCTTCTATCATTCAAGTGCCACTTATTCAACCCAATCCGACTAAGAAACCACCTCTCAAAATCAGTCTAACACCTCCTCCTCTCAAGTCATCTACGACACTACCAAGGCAAATTATGCAACCACCTCCCAAAATCAGTCCACCCTCTTCTTCTACAAGTATTACCCAATAATCCACCACTTCAATAGCCAATAATTTTTGTCAAAGAAACTACTCCTTATATTGATGGCCAAGACACATTTCAAACTCTGCCACCATGGCATGGTCCTAATGTTGCTTATTCCTACCATTGTATTGGCTCTCTCTTATCATGACATAGATAACACTCTCCCATAATGGTATGGTACCTCTTGCATCACCACATAGATCTCAATAATTGATACAATTTGGGGCATCATGTTTACTTTTTCCCCCTTCTATCATTTTCGGTGTATCACATGTCTAATTATCAGCTCTACGCTTTGCATCTAGTCTTGGCATGCATCTTACACATCTTTATACACTTGTATCATCATTACCCTATGATGTACTCTCGTGCTATGGTTCACACTTGAATTTTGAGGGCATACTATATTCATGAACCTCACATCATACACACTACACATTTCACACTTGGTGCATTCACAACACATATTTCTAGCATCACACTATTGCACATTACACTACCTACCCTATGACGTACTCTAGTTCCATAGTTCATACTTTCATTGCTTGAGGGTCTAATTCTGAATTGAGCCTCACATGTTAGACATTTTATTCCATGCACTTTATGAATGTATTTCTAGAATAGTCTCACACATCATTTTATCATATTCTACACTCTACGCTCTATGCTTCATTGATATATCTTTCTAGCACACACAATTTAAACCATTTTCCGATGATGCTTTCTTGTTATATGGTTCATTATTGATTGCTTTCGATGGTATTTTATAAATGAACCTCTTCTCATGATCATAATCATTCACTCGGGGTAATGATGCTCCTATCACACTCACCTTGTATTCCATCGCATTCACACTCACAACATATTCCATATCTTGGTTGCAATTATTCTTGTTTTCTTATACTCACATGTTACACTTTGTTACCATGTTTGCCAAATATTTTTTTATGTCATTATATTTTCTATATACACATGTGCATTCACTTTCCTTCTAGTTTTGAATGTAGACTTTCT
The DNA here is from genome assembly GCA_018340775.1 of Taxus wallichiana var. yunnanensis. Lineage (NCBI taxonomy): Eukaryota > Viridiplantae > Streptophyta > Pinopsida > Cupressales > Taxaceae > Taxus > Taxus wallichiana. The sequence goes on along the minus strand of CM031237.1, from coordinate 293,175,535 downwards.
ACATATCTTTACACGTAGCACATATGCTTGGTACTCTATCTCTTATAAGTCCCACAAAGGCTCTGGGGATTCTACTTTCTTACACATCACAAGTGCTATTGTTTCATTTTATACTACTTCATATTCTTACTAGCACACTACTATATCAGATCATACATGCTTTGACATAATTTTTATCTTTCTAACATGCTAATGGGTGCTTCATGTGCAACATTTTCTTTGTAGGAAATATTTTCCACCATGGTTGTCTGTTACTTTATTTGCTACTATTTATCATTGTTTGCCATTGTTTTCCATTTTTTTGGGCTCTGCACTTTGTCTTGTGTGCACACTATATGCTTTTGGTCGATGCGGCCCTAATTATCTTACAACATTGTGAGTGATGTCCCATGTTTGAAACCCATTTTTGTGGTCTACATTGTCTTCTTGCTTGCTAGCTTACACATTGTCTTCTATATGTGTATTTATCTTGTTTACACTAACACATTTTTCTATCCACTTTGCTTGCATGTGCCTTGGTTTCTACCAAGCACATTATCTTCCCTAGCATGGAATCAATTTTAGATAAGTGTCAAGTCTTCTCCTTTGGGCTACATCCTCCTAGTGACATTACATGCACCCCAAATGAGGGGAGCATACATTGGATGAAACAATCACCCCATACAACAATACAAAATCATATTTTAGACTTGTATAGTATAGAACAACACATGAGTCTTCGATTCACATAGAAAAGTGATCGAGAATCGACTTGGGTCCTTAACACAGTACATACGCCAAGGTTGCCCAAATCTAGACACTAAAGCACTCCGAGAAATCCCGACCCATCCAGGCGCCTATGACCAGGGAAGTTACGAAGTTTTTCTCATATCAACAAATTTTTTGGTAGTTTACACAACATTTTTCACAGAACATGCACAATCCTCCAACAATCGAATGTATGTTATCTCATTTCTTCTATTTTCGTTGGATTGAATTAGATCAAAATAGAACAAAACATGATCACACCATCTACAGTAGTGTATAAATCATCGGGAAGCAGTCAGGGTTAGAGAATAACACTAGAACTTTCTCCCCAACACTTCTTCTACCATGGCATGAGATCGCCCAAAAACTCACACTTGGCGTGAGATCTCCCAAAAAAACTAAATCATGGTGTGATATCGCCCAAAAAACTCATTCTTCTATAGTGTTTTAGGATATTTTATATCATTTTAACTTGTCATGAATTAGGTGCACATGTTCCTTTTCACATTTTTACATACTCTTACATATGTTTTACATACTTGGATCAATTTTTTCACATATACACTAATTTGACTACTCTTTCACTCTTCTTTTGTAGGTTTATCCTTAATACACAACAAGAATCATCCCATCATCAAGCGACAATGATAATAGGTAGAAACATAAAATGATGTAACTCATTACACTTTTCACCCTTATGGTCATGTCCCCTTTCTAGCTTAGCTTTAACGCTTCATTTTAATCATTCCACGCTTTTTCTTATCTATTTGGCATGCTTTCGTCATTGATCTACATAGTTATAAAGTACACATCTCTTATCTACTTTATGTTATCGAGTATTCACTCCACAACATAAAGTTGGGGAAAATGTAGACACTAAATCACACACTTTGGGTACATTTCTAGGTCCTAGATCACATAACACTACTCATATGATTCCTAATTGAGAAAATTAGCAATTGATAACTTATTTGGCCTTTTTTTTGTGTTTCATGTCTTATTTATGGCCTCTTACACCCTACATCTCAGTTGATACTTTACTGTTTTATTTTTTCTGACTCTGGACACCAGTGCCCAACCAGGATGCAAGCGCCTGTGCAACCTTGTCCCCTTTGGGCGCCCCCGACCTCTCTTTACTTTTCTCGCTCTTTTTGGGCATCTTTTATATTTTGGGAATTTTTTTACTATGGGTCATTCTTCCAATTGTTAATTGTGAAATTCAACTAAGGGAATCATATAAATATAAATTTATGTGACCATAATAAGGGACCAAGCTCTAAGCATCTACTATCACCACTTAAGGTTGCATCTAAAGGCATTCTAAGAGCATCAAAGCATCCATCTAGCACTCACTCAAGGGACAAGGGACTATATTTTCTACATACACACATATGAGTAGAAGTTTATTTTATAATCCACACATCTATTTTCATTGTTACATTTAGCTATTGCTCACGATTCAAGTGCATCTGACATACGAGCCACCTAGGGCACGATTCTTGCACACGTACACATGAGAACTAGATGGAGTTTGAAATGTAGTGCAACACTCTTGGTTTTAAGCTCACTCTATTGGGTGACCACTGAGGGGTCAGGTCAAATCCCAATTTGCATCTTTTTCTTTTTAAGATTTGATGTGTTTTGGGGTTTTATAGGAGATCATTTGTTTTGCAGGTTACAGGAGAATTCTATGGGAATAGTATGACACACAGTGACTAATAGCGAAGATGAATGACCATATTATGACATAGAAAAAATCAGTTTCTAACCATTTTCATAATCATAAGCGCCCAATAGAGTTCCCCATTCGCTTGCGCCCGACTGGTCCTGCACCCTAATCCATGTAGATCTAGTAATCAAAAATTTATCGTGCACATTGCGATAGTTTCCTCCTCATGTTCATCACTTTTCCGATTCGACACACTTCGGGATTAATTGCAAAATCAACTAATTATTCTAATCTCTCTTTTTGCACCTAAGGTTTTAATTTCATCTAGCTTATTGTTTAGGTCAAATCTATACTTGATAGCTTATTGTTGCGTTGTGACTCAATTAAGGTTTTACAAATTCCTATATTTGTTATATCATTAGGGTGATTAAATATAATTAGAGGAGGGGAAATAATGATAACATTAAGATGGGGTTTAGAAAATGGGATTTTGAGAGGGAAATGAATATTTATGAGGGAAGTAGGAATTTGAAAATAGGAAGAGAAACCCGAATATGCAAGTTGATGATAAAGGAAGCGGCAGCGGGATGGGGGACAAGGGTGCTGAAAATAGGTGTCTACAAATATAATTGAAAGTGATGAGGAAATCAAGGAAGGAAGGGGAGGAGAGGAAAGAGAACAAAGAGAAAAAAGTAAAATAAGGTCGAAAAGTTAAAAAAAAGCGAAAAGAGAAAAAATAATTTGAAAGTTGAATGTAATAAAGGAGATGTCAAAATTCAAATAACAAAGGAATGCATGCAAAAAACCTAATTTGAACATGTAATAAAAAATACAAAAATATGTGTTAGAACCATAAAAATTTACTTGTGTGTGCGCGCACCTAGAGACAAATTATATATGATTCTCTAATTACTTGAGATTAACTTTTTACATGGGGATCCTTCATAAAAAAATGCACTTATGCTCATTTATTTTCCTATATGCACCCAAAAACACTTACGTATTTATAAACATTTTTAAATCGTTATAAGGTCTTACTAGCGCACATGATGTCAAAAATGCGCAAAGTAAAATTACTAAGATAGGTTAACAACCTCTATGAAAAAAATTAGAGGTAAAAAAGAACATAAAAAGGCTTCCAAAACCATAGTGATAAGGTTCTTATGGACAAAATATATATTGCTAAGGATATGGAAAATGATGATAAAATCATGGAAACAATGGTAGAAGTGTAATTTTGAGTGGAAAATATTTAAAAGAGAAATGGAAGAAAACCACCTCTCTAAAAAAAAAAGATTCAAGAAAGGAAAGAGTGAGTTGGAAGTAAAATGATAGAAATGCCTGTCAAACTAGAACATCAAAAAGAACACATGCAGATATCAATATAATTTAAATGAATAATCAATAAACACATAAATTCATAGTAGAAATGTAACAATTAACTAATTAAAAATATCATAAATATATCCATTTGAAATGTGTTAATTGAAATCAATCTCGAGGTTCTTATTTTACATTTTTACATATCACATTGATTAATAACTTTGTTACCTTCTCCATCAATTTTTCACCCATTGGTGATAGATGACATCCATTTATCTACACCGCTATGTCGAGATTGAAAAATAGAAAAATAGAAAAAAAAAAAAAAAAAAAAAGACTCCAAACTCTATCATATGGCCAAGATATTATGCTTTTTCCACTAAGAAGAAAACTTCATTGTGGCAATAAAACAAATTTCAAATTTAAGATTAATATTACCCTACAACACTTTTGGAAAATAGATACCAAATTTAAGAAGTGTAATGTGAACACCAAAAAGGATTGAGGGAGTAGTGAAGAGTAGTTAAAAAAGTTCGAATGTAGTCATAGCAATAAGATTTGTCTTTTCATGCAAAATTATAGTTAGAACACCGAATGAAAAATCCGTAATTTTATCAAGCGCTTCAGAGATGCCATACCGCACGGGGTTGGATTTTGCAAGGCGTTTAGACATTTTTAGTCATTTTAGATGTCAAAATACAGCCACTTTTAAAATATGACCGTCATGATTGACATGCAAAAATATAATTTAAACGTCAAAATGACATGTATATTACAAATTTAACCACAATATATATATATATATATATATATAGAGAGAGAGAGAGAGAGAGAGAGAGAGAGAGAGATAATAAATTAAATATTATATTATGTAGTACTTTATTTTGAAATTCATGAAAAATACAATAGAAATAAAAATAGAAATTTTCAAATATAAAGAAAATAAAAAAATAGAATCTTAATATCTTATTAATAGTTATGAAATAGAAATATCTATTAATTTTGATTTTCAATTAGTTTTTATTTCTTTTTTTAGTTTTATTTGATTTTTTGTTTAACTTTTTCTATTGATTTTGATTTGTAATTATTATTTTTATTGTTATTTATTTGATTTTTTACAAATAAAGATTGGAAACTATAATTATTGCAATAAATGTGAAATTTGAAGATTGAATTTGCTACAAATTGGAATTTGGATGTAAGAAGGTAGCACTCATTTTATAATTATTTATTTCAATTTAATTTTAGAAAGTCATTTAAATTTATTGTTTCAATTTTGTGGATGTAAAATTTTACTCAATTTTTATATTTTGTAATAATTATTATAAAAATAAATTTGACGTACACATTTTTTTTTGAACGTCAAATGACATCCATATAATCTTTTAGACCGTAAAAAAATTTAATGTGACATGTAACATTGAACGTCAAAATCCAGCACTGATTACCGCATACCAAATGACTAACAAACTTGTGACTCTGGTTTTTCAAGCTAACATAAAATAATAAAATTTCTCCTCTATACAATTCAATGAATTTGGCCATGTAAACTCACCGCTGCGTTTTTTTCCGGCTAATATAAATTAATGATTTGCAACTGTAAACAAAAGATTACATTTTATTTATTTTGCAAACAAAATTGATAGAGACGATTAAAAGGCTTAGCGAAAAAACAATTAAGAAATTTTGTCTGCTTCATTTCGCACAGCATCCACATACACACTGTTATATAATCTTCACATTTTCAACGTCCCCAAAAAGATGCATGACCATAAATATAAACCTTTGATGCGATATAACTGGGTTAGTGGGGAGAGCATGTTCGACTGTTGCCATGACAGTTTCTGTGGGAAGAATCTGCAGTTGCAGGGGCTGGATTGAGGCGATGACAATGTGTGCAGGAATCGGAGTTGTGCATAGTTGCATCGATGAAATTGGTGTTGTGGGCGTTAAGAGTAGGCCGAGCCGCGGAGGCAAGTGTGATCAACACTAGTAACATATAAAATACCAACCTTAGTCTGCTCTGATCTGCTGTCCTCTGCAACCATAAGAATAGCATTATAGTAATAGAAGTACACGCGAAGGTGATGAGGTAGCTGGTAGCAATGCAATTGCAGGTGTTGCAGGCGTCATCGAGGGCGTAGCTACTGTAAGCAGTGGGACAGAACTTGTTGAAAAGCTGCGAATAAGAAGAGGATTTGCAGGTGTTGAGAGTGGCGAAGGGTCCGCTGCTCTTGCAACCCACGCCGCTCTCTACTTGGAATTCCACGCACCCAGTGCAGGCGTTGTTGTCATCGAAAGTGCAGAGGATGCGGGAACACCCCGCGGGAGAGTCGTGGAAAGAGGTCGCGTGCCTGCGCCCGCCACGCTTAGTGTCAACGATGACGCCTCTGCCCCTGCCATTGCCATAGATGAAGAAGCGGCATGCTCATTACATTTCTTAACATACAGATTTTACATTGAACGAAGCAATTGCCTATACTTACAAATAATGGACGCGGGAGTGGGACTTACCGTTGACGAGGAAGAAGAGCCCGAGAAGGAAATGGCAAGGCCAAAGCGAGGCTCCTATTTTGACTGATTTTGTGTTGCCATTACAAGACAACCGTGCAAGATTTATATAACCGTGCACCTGGTAATTCCGCAAGAGTGTTGCCACTCTGATTGTGCCACGTGCCCAATAAAATTTCACAACGCTCAGAATACTAGTATGATAATGCACATAAAAATGAAGTCCTTTACCAACTTGAGTATTGACCATAGCAATTTTAATTTGTAAATTGGCTATGGTTTTTGTATTTAGTTTTTTCTCAAATGATCTTGTTTTATCAAGTGTTGATGATTTAAATTGCATCTCCGACTTGCAGCTAAACACAATGAAATCAATTCTTTTGTCTAGAATTTTAAGGACGTTGTCACAGTAGCATGTTATGCTAATCTTAAAACTTTGTTGAATTCTTTGGTTGTGTTTGGGTATGAATATCTCAGTGATAATGATTTTTATGATTGCACTTTCTAATTACATCAATAGGCATGTTCTCAACCAGAAGAAGGGTTCCACATTTAATGCCAAAGCAGAAAATGAAGGTTAGAGAAGAGGGGGCAGGGTTGTTGTTGAGTAAGTGGTTTTTGGTGATCAAAAACAAAAGACTAGGAGACCGCAAACGTGAGTGAGATGGGCATGTGTCTACTAGATCCATAGAAAACATGCTAGGGGCATGTGGTGGTACATGAATTGGAGTGGTAGATGATCAACGATTGTAGGAGATGGGGAGTGCATGACAACCAATATCTAATCGACAAGATACTACGTGTTTGGATGACAATTGGCCTCTACCCAAAAGGGAATATTTGCAGAATGTACTAAGAGGTTGAATACTATAATAGGAGGACAAGCCCGGATTTTGAAGGAGATTATGATTGGACAAGATTTAACACATACTAGGTATGGTGCAAAGGAGAAACACATAGAGGGAAAGACTAATTATGTACAAGGGGTTGAAACATAGAGGGTAGGGTCTGAAAGGAGATGAGCACAAAGAGGTAAGGACAATAATTATTTGCAAGGGTTGGTAGTTCGTATAAGTCAGCGATAATTTGTAATGTTTTGGTATGCATATGTGCTCAAAATGTCTATAATCAAGGGGAAGAAATTAATGTAATGAGTGGTGTTTTTTCATGTGTAGATTAATGGTCAATGATTATTATTTGAGACTCTAAATCCATATCTAGTACTTTAACCCCACATTTCTCTCACTTATGAGGTCCTACCGACAACCCTATTGTGCTTTGGGTGAGACCTTCAAGTGCAAGCTTGATTGAAAATACCAACGCAGAGGAGGATCATCAAATTTGATGTTAAACGTAAAGCCCTCACATGAGCTATGTTGGGCCAACATTTGGTTATCTTGTTAGGACCACATTGTTTTGGTATGCTGATAGGTGTTGTGAATACTAACCATGGTGTGGCTAGAAGGACCACTCACATTTGTTAGTTTGTGATGAAAATTTTGAGTGGAAACATACGCAATGATAGACTAAATTTGTGATGCACAAGGCTTAGGTGATGGAAGGGTTGAAGGTGGTGTTGGATTCTTGCAGCCTAAGATAATCGAACCCCATACTAAGGAGCGTTTTTGCACACAATTATGGAAAATGAACCCGTAAGGGTTCTTTATTAAGACACCTAGAGGGGTGGAAGAACCTTATCTTTACAAAATTAGTTAAAATTTTAGGAGAGAAAGGGTGGCACAATACATTATTACTCATGTTATGGTAAAAAGTGCTCATGTGGATTAGTTTTTGTGTAGAGCCTTTAAGGTAGTGGACAAAAAGAGCGAGTGAAAGGGAATTGTCAAGGGAAAGAACACAATACTAGATGAGCATGTACCTTATCTTGGTGAATGTTGAATCCTTTTCCGTGTTAATTTTGCGAAGTGAAATCTTTGTTGAAGAGGAGTATATGTGGAGTAATAAGCAAATACTTGCGAGAAGTTAAGAACAAAGCAAAGGAATTCATGAAGAGAAGATGACTTCTAGTAGGATGAGCACTAGAATTGTGACATCAACAATTTATGCGAGATTGGTTTCAAGAGGGCATGTGATGGCCCAATCACCGGTGAGTACCCTTGTTTACTTAGATGTATCTATTGTTGGAGATGTGGAGTCTAACTGCAGATCAAGTGGCGGTTTGCTTTTTTTCCTTAATTTTGGGAGGAAAGCATGGCCATGGATGAAAATAATATTGTCTTATTAGTAGACGAGAGTTGTTATTTTTATGTTTATAAAAATAGCATTATCTTATTAATAGATTTGAGTTGTTATTTTTATGTTTATCTTATTTATAAGCATGCTATATTTAGGTTGCTTGTGGTTGAAGCAAACTTTTTCAAAGAGGTGCACAAGTTATATATATATATATATATATATATATATATATATATATCTGTGTGTGTGTGTGTGTGTGTGTGTGTGTGTGTGTGTGTTTGGGAATAAGAAGAGGATTTGCAGGTGTTGGGAGTGGCGAAGGGTCCGCTACTCTTCGCAACCCACACCGCTCTCTACGTTGTAATTGCCATCACAGCTTCATACGTGGGAAGAATCTGCAGATTGCAGGGGCTTGATTGAGGTGATGACAATGTGTGCAGGAATTGGAGTTATGCATAGTTGCATCGATGAAATTGGTGTTGTGGGCGTTGGGGTAGGCCGAACCACGGAGGCAAGTGTGATCAACACTAGTAACATATAAAATACCAACCTTAGTCTCAGCATGATATGCTCATCTTCAAAGAACTATAAGAATAGAATTATAGTAATGAAGTACCCGCCCCAGGTGCTGCAAAGGCGCATCAAGGGCATAGCTTTACCAACTTGAGTATGACCATAGCAATTTTAATTTTTAAATCGACTATGGTTTTTGTATTTAGTTGTTTCGCAAATGATCTTGTTTGATCAAGCGTTGATGATTTAAATTATGTCTCCACCTTGCAACTAAACACAATGAAGCCAATCTTTGTCTAGAATTTTAAGGAAGTTGTCGCATTAGCATGCTATATCTAATTTTAAAAACTTTGTTGAATTCTTATGTTGTGTTTGGGTATGAATATCTCAAAGGCTAATGATTTTTATGATTGTGACTTTCTAATTATATCAATAGGCATGTTCTCAACCGGAGGAAGGGTTTCACATTTAATGCCAAAGCGTAAAATGAAGGGTAGAGAAGAGGGGGCAGGGGGTGTCATAAGCAAGTGGTTTTGGTGATCAAACACAAAAGACGAGGAGACCACAAACATGAGTGAGACGGGCATGTGTCTACTAGATCCGTAGAAAACATGCTAGCGACATGTGGTAAAGTGCGTAATTGGAGTGGCAAAATGATCAACGATTGTAGGAGATGGGGAGTGCATGACAACCAATATCTAATTAAACAAGATATTAAATGTTTGGATGACAATTGACCTCTAGTCATGAGGGAATATTTGTAAGAATGTACTAAGAGGTTAAATACTATAAATAGGAGGACAAGCCCAGATTTTTGAAGGAGATTATGATTGGACATGATTTAACACATACTAGGCTATGGTGCAAAGGAGACAAACACACAGAGGGAAGGACAATAATGATGTACAAGGGTTGAAACATATAGGGTAGGGTGCAAAGGAGATGAACACAAGGAGGTAAGGACAATAATTATTTGCAAGGGTTGGTAGTTCGTATAATTTGGTGATAATTTGTAATGTTTTGGTATGCATATGTGCTCAAAATTTCTATAATCGTGGAAAGATATTAATGTAATGAGTGGTGTTTTTTTCATGTGTAGATTAATGGTCAATGATTAGTATTTGAGACTCTAAGTCCATATCTAATGCGTTAACCCCACATTTCTCTCACTTATGAGGTCCTAGTGACAACCCTATTTCAGTGCAAACCTCGATTGAAAATACCAACGCAGGAGGATCATCAAATTTGATGTTAAATGTATAACCATCGCCTTTTAGCTATGTTGGGCCAACATTTGGTTATGTTGTTCGGACCACATTGTATTGGTTGCAGGGGTGTTGTGAATGCTAACCATTGCGTGGCTAGAAGAACCAGATCCACATTTGTTAGTTTGTGATGAAAATTTTGAGTGGAAACATACGCAATGATAGACTAAATTTGTGATGCACAAGGCTTGGGTGATGGAAGGGTTGAAGGTGGTGTTGGATTCTTACGAAATTTCTGAGATAATCGAACCCATACTAAGGAAGAGATTCTCGCACACAATTGTGAAACCGAACCCATAAGGAGTTCTTATTAAGACACTGAGGGTGGAGGAACCTTATCTTTACAAAATTCATTAAAAATTTAGGAGAGAAAGGGTGGCACAATACATAAATACTCATGTTATGGTGAAAATTTCTCATGTCAATTGGTTTTTTTGTGTATAGCCTTGAAGGTAGTGGATGAAAAGAGTGAGTGAAAGGGAATTGTCGAGGGAAAGAACACAATACTAGATGAGCATGTACCTTATCTTTCTTTTTACCGAATATTGAATCCTTTTCCATGTTACTTTTGCTGTAAGTGAAATATTTTTAAAGAGGAGTATTTGTTGAGTAAGAAGCAAATACTTGTGAGAATTTAAGAACAAAGCAAAAGAATTCATGAAGAGAAGATGACTTCTAGTAGGATGAGCACTAGAATCTGTGACATCCAAAATTTCTATGAGAATGGTTTCAAGAGGGCATGTGACAGCCCAATCACCGATGATCACTCTAGTTTACTTAGATGGAGCTATGTAGTTTCTGAAATAGCATGGTGTAGAAGATGCGGCTAACCATTTGCATTGATGTGACATTATGTGGTGCACAAACGGGTGACTATATGATAGAAAATCAACACGTGACCTTCTTCGCACTTTGACCTCGCCGAGGTCGTGCGAGACAAATGTGGAATTGAAATGGAAGTGAAAGTGATGGCGACAATCAAGCTAATGGGGCAACCTTATGTCTTCGACATGCAATACTGGAATCTGCGAATCTAAGGCTAAGAATGCTCTCCTAACCTGAAAGGGTGTGATGGTACGATCTGATATGATAGCTACTCGGAGACTCCAATCGATGTCTAGTTCTTCCGAGATTCTATTGGCTGGTTGCGAACACGTGGAAGGTATCTTGCAGGTGCCTCGTATGGGTTTCCAAACAAGGTCATGGAAATGGAGACAAGAGGTGTAGTGGAGCTGCAGAGACTATGGACTATTTTTTGGTCTTGTCCAAAATTCTTAGCCCGATCGGATCTTTATGTTTAATAATGAAAGTTGTGTAATAATATCGTGTGGAATTGGTGAAGATATGAATACCAATGTGCGTAAACTAGTGTCAATATCTAACCGATCAGCAGGCCCATTGGGTTCTGCATGGACTGTGTGGTCACAACCAAAGACTCATTAAGGTTGAGGCCCTTGTATGGTCATGCGTGCAATCAAATCCTATTTCTAGGAGCATCAAAAGTCATAGGCTTGATTAGCAGGATTGTGTTCATTGTCTCTAACTAGTCTTATTTTCTCAGTGTATGTGGCAGGTGTACGTAAGACTATTAAGCGCAAACTTGTGTCAATGTTAGTTATTAGCTCTAGCTTGTTGGGTTGTGGGACCAAGGGATTACAATTGTATGTCCTTTCTATTGTGGACCATTGATGGTCATGCAAGAGATGAATTGGTTTATTTTTAGTAAATGAACTATCTATTAAAGTAAATCTAACCTTTATTTTTGGTATTTTCTCAATATATCATAACAAAGCAGTAAAACAAGCTAATCTATGGAAAATAAATGTTTTTGTTCTTTTCTAACTTTTCAGAAAATCCATCTAATCTAACAAATAAATAAAATACAAGCAATTAGCCTGATGTAACTAAATATTTGTAACGCCCTCTAAAAATCCCACTTGAGACCCAAAAACAACCTAGGTTTAGTCGGAAGAATTATGGAATTTTTTTTAAAAGTGTTCATAACAAAATTCCCGAGTCCATTACAACAATTATCAAATCAACTTACAAAACACTAAAAGAGTGAAAGTTATCCCGAGCACAGCTTATATTACCTTCTTTGTGAGGTACGGGGAAGAAATTTCTCCCAGGCGCGGAAGAATTTTTAATTGCTTATACTAGTTATAAATAATGGACGCGGAGTGGGACTTACCATTGACGAGGAAGAAGAGCTCGAGAAGGAAAGGAAAAGGAAATGGCAAGGCAAAAGCGAGGCTCTATTTTGCGAGGTTGCACATTACAGAACCATGCGCCCGATTTTGTGTCATTCACATGACACCATGCGCTCGATTTATAGGGTGTGCACTTAAAGACAATGGTGCGATCGGTGAATTTGATATTTCACTTTACAAGGCAAAGTCAAATATTCGAATAGGGTCGAGTGGTACCAAAAGGTTCATCTGCGCTCTCGATTTTGTAGGTCCATCCTTAAGGGAAGTGGTAGTCACATCACCACACATTATCACACATACAACGACATCAAAAACATATACAAACATGACATATACACATACATTTTCTCCTTAGGGTCGTCATCATCATGTTTTTACACTTCCTCCTCTCTAGTTTCCATGCTTCACATTTTTATTGCTCCACACTTTTTCCTTGTCTCTAAGCACACTTTCATTATCGATCTACATAATTATCAGGTACACATATCTTATCTACTTTATGTTATCAATAATTCACTCAACAACATAAAGTGGGGAAAATGTAGACACTAAATCACACACTTTGGGTATCTATCTAGTCTTGATCACATACCACTATTCATATGATTCCTAAGCGAGAAAAGTACTAATTGATCACTATTTTTGGCCACCTTTTGCTTTCTCTGTTTCCTCTTTTGGTCTTACACTCCTTCTAGCCCAGTCTATCTTTTCATACTTCAGCATTTCGACTCTGGACACCAACACCTAGAAACCCCATCCCCTATGGGTGCCCTCGACCTCTTTATACTTTTCTCACATCTTTTGGTTCTTTTTATCTGTTTGGTAATCTTATTGACTTACTAGTCATCTATTTAGTGGTTAATTAATAAATTCAACCAAGGGAGTCATATAATACAAGGATATGTGATCATAATAAAGGACCAAACAATAAACATATACTATCACCACCTAAGGTTGCATCTAAAGGCATTTTAAGAGCATTCAACTATCCATCTAGCACCCATTCAGGAAAGAGACGCATTTTTCTGCATGCACTTTATAAAGGGGAGCTCATTATTGACATCCACACATTTATTTACATTTCTACATTTAGCTATTGTTATTTAAGCTTGCTCAAGTCGACATGCACAAAAACACCTAGGGTGTGATTTATTCACACACACATAGAAATCGGATGGTGTCCAGTAATGTAATGTATTTCTCGGTCGTAAGATCACTTTGTTGGCAGTACCAAGGACAATCCAACCTCCCATTTTGCATCTTTTTTTTCGATTTGATATAGTTTGGGGTTTGTAAGTGATTCATCTTATTGTAATTTTGGGTGAATAACAGGGAAGTCGATGATATACAAGAAATCAAAGGTGATAACAAGAAAACATCTCATGACCTATAAAATTGAGTTACACAACTTCGAGAAAACACGGGCACCAAAAATAGGTCCCTCCACGGTGCCCTAGGCACCCCTAACCTTACATAAAGCACCATGGTCCTAGAATTTTTGACACTTATGCAATTTTCTAAAGTCCGATTGTGACATCCTACTCCTCTATTACATTAATTTTCCATCTCGTAATATCCGTGGAAATCACAACAAATCAGCTAAGTCTTTTTAATTATTTATTTTGTAACTAGGGTTTCTAATTGAAATTACTTATTTACTTGGGTCAATTCTTTACTTAATTGTTGATATCACAACAACTGTTACATAATATATATTTATTATTTATTTATTTATTTAAATAAATTACATTAATCGGGAGAAAGATGCAAAAAGGAGAAAATAGGGAACACAATGAAGAATACGGATAAAAACTTTTTCTTATCTTATTTTATTTTCAAGCACACACATTGTTGATTCAAGCAAGTAGAGTCCAAAAGGTACGCAAACAAGAAAGTGCTACCTACAAAGTTTATAGAAAGAGAAATATAGAAAGGAAAATTGAAAATAGCGATAATCAAGAAAGGGATCATCAAAGAAGAATGGTGTGTCCCACCGAGAATGTTGAAAAGTTTACCGAGATTTCCCTCCTATTTCAAGTTAATGAAGAGGGTACAAGAAATCAATAAAATTAAAAAAATATGAGAGGATTTAAGGCTACCTCTAATGGGAGTGATGGTGATGATGAAGGTATGTGTGCAAGATACTTTCTTTTCATGGAAAGCTCAATAACTTGCACAAAAATAGAAGTTAAACACGAAAGTTAAAAAAATAGATAAGATGGTTGGTTTCGACTAAATCGGTCCTGAAGTGATGAACTCCTAGGATGGATGTCAACCAACTTGAATAAAAGATAGATAAAGATGATAATGGATTAATGGGATGTAAATGATAATCAAAACCAAGGTCTAAGATATGATAGAAATGATGAAATAAGGATACAATAATAAAAAATTGATAAACAAAACCAAACCTACTTGGGTCATAATGGCACCCAAGATTAACTAGCATGGTCAACGCACGATCATTGTAGAGATGATCGAAGATGTGCGTAAACAGGTCTAGAACCTTCTTTGAGATGTTGCATTTGATATCGGGGATGATGGGGGAACAAAGAGGGTGCAAGAGAAATTAGGTTTGATGAAGATACTAATAGGGTTGATGGCGACCAAGGAAGGGTATGGGATTTTTATGAACTCGATAGATGGGGAAAGAGGTATAGAGAGGATCAAAGAATTTTTGATGAAATGAAAAAGCTCTAGGGCAAATCAGGACATGCAAGAAATATATGATGAAATAATGGGATGTCTTCAAATAAGCTCGAAATCTTCAAATCTTTATGAATGACATACAAGGATTCTAAGATAGCTACAAGTTGAAGGTCATTGATCACCAAATGAGTAGAAATCAAACTAGGCTTGAAGGATAACATGAGGCTTGAAGATTTTCATCCATTTGAGAGGAGTGGTGGGGGAATATTAATAGGGTCCATGGCGACCCTGGATGGGTCATCGATGACTATGGAAGATAGTCAACTTGGATGATGGTGGTTATGTTTATCATGGGAATGGGGGCCTTAAAGGGTTAACATCCGAGTTTTAGCCATTTTGGGAGAATTAATGGTGCATGAGAGAATATATGGTAGTGGGGAAGAATCAATGGTACATGGGAGAATAAATGGATTTTGAATGGGCATAAGGGGAATCTAAGGACCATAAATGAGGGTATTTATGGGTGGAATCCTAGAAATGGATAGGTTTTAGGTGTAGAAACTAAATCATACACTTTGGGTACATTCCTAGCTTTTAGTCACATACTACTATTCATATAATTGGCCTTTTTATGTGTTTCATATCTTCCTTCGGCCTCTTACACCCTATATCTCAGTCGATACTTTACTTCTTTATCTGTTTTTAACTTTGGACACCAACACCCAACTAGGAATTCAACTCCTTATGAACCCTCATCCCCTCGGGCCCCTCTAACATATCTTTACTTTACTCACTCCTTTTTGGAATCTTTTATCTTTTGGTCATCTTGTTTTCTTATGGGTCGACCTTCCAATTTTTAATTGTAAAATTCAATGAAGGGATTCATATATATATATATATATATATATGATGTTATGTGACCATAATAATAGACCAATCTCTAAAATCTACTATAACCACCTAAGGTTGCATCTAAAGGCACTCTAAGAGCATCAAAGCATCCATGTAACACTCACTCAAGGGAAAAGGGATTGCATTTCTGCATGCACCAATAGTTGGGAATTTCATTTCACCATCCACAAATCTACTTACATTTCTACATATAGATATTGCTTGCAATTCAAGCGCATCTGGCACAAGTTCCACCTAGGTTATGATTCTTTCACACACACATGAAAAATACATGTATTCTAAAATGTAGTGCAAAACTTGGTTGTAAGCTCACTCTATCGGGTGACCTCCGGAGGTCGATTTGAATCCCCATTTACATATTTTTCCTTTTAATATTGGGGTTTTGTAGGGGATCATTGTTTCTGAGTGTTACAGTGAGTTATGTGGGTATAAGTACAACACAGAAGACTAAAAATGAAGGTGAGTAATCATCTTGCGAAACAAGAAATCGAGTTTCCAACCATTTTCACACAGTCATAGGAGCCAAACAAAGGTCCTTAATGCCTAGAATCCCTCGACATGATCTAGGCACTTTAGTCTAGGTAGATCCAGAAATCATAGAATTTATCGAAGGGCATAGTTATGAGAAAATTTCATTCTCTTATTCATCACTTTTCCATTTGACACACTTTGGGATTAATTGTGAAATCAATTAAGTATTCTAATCCCTCTTTTGCACTCTAGGGTTTCAATTTCATCTAGCTTATTTCTTAGGTCATATATATACTTCATTTCTTATTATTGTGTTGTGACTCGCAATTAGGGTGTTATAAATTCCTATATTTGTTAAATGATTTAATTAACCCATATTTTGAATGCTCTTCGATCCTCATTTTTTTCTCTCTCATGGCTCATAAGGTCTCTCAAGTCTCATTTCTTTAATTGCTTCAAATTCACCCAACTTGCAAGAATGCTCACCACAAACCCCAAACACTTTGTATCTTCCTATCAACATGTTGCCTTCATACAAGTCAATGCCATCTTCATGCATCTTTCTGATGACTCTCTTGGTCCTAATTCCAATCAATCTTTTAAAAATCCATTCATGCTTTACATTCTTTATTTGCAAGATAAATTTCAACTATGGAATCCACAATTAAATTTATTAAATATGAAATCCAACATATTAAGGACACTTCTTAGGCCATTGCTAGTTCTTCTTCACATCCCCATTCTTTGTTTTCCACGTGTTCTCATATCAATGACCCTCAAGACTTACCATTACCTAGGTATCTCTCAAGTTTTATCTCAATATAGAGCAATAATTTATTTTTCCACAGCTCCTCATGTATCAATTGATCATCTTACCATATACTCATTACTATCCTTCTTATCGACTTGAAAAATATGAAGTTAATCCATATTACAATTACCATCAAATCAATGGACATAATGAAAATGATTTCTATGCTCTACACCGACAAATTGGCCACCTTAAGCGTTATGGTCTTATCTCATTTACTACACAAAATAATGTTGCATAATAACCTTCAATTGATATATCTCATTGGGTTCCTAAATTTGATTCATATATGACTACTGAGCATCATACTATCACTTCTAATGTTCCTTCTTGATCCACTCAAGTGCTGCTTATTTAACCCAATCCGAATAAGTAACCACCTCTCAAACTTAGTCTAACACTCGCCTCCTCTCAATTCATAGACAATACTACCAAGGAAAATTATGCAACCACCTCCCAAAATCAAACCACCCTCTTCTTATACAGCGTTATCCAAGTATCCAATAATCCACCACTTCAGTAGCCAATCATTTTTGTCAAAGAAACTACTCCTTATATTGATGGCCAAGACACATTTCAAACTTTGCCACCATGGCATGGTCCTACTATTGCTTCTTCCTACCATTGTGTTGGCTCTCTCTTATCATGACATAGATAACACTCTCCCATAATGGCATGGTACCTCTTGCATCACCACATAGATCTCCATAATTTATCTGACAATTGGGGGCATCATGTTCACTGTTCCCCCTTCTATCATTTTCGGGTGTATCACATGTCTAATTATCACTCTACACTTCAGATCTAGTCTTGGCATGCATCTTACACATCTTTATACACTTGTATCATCATTACCCTATGATGCACTTTCATTCTATGGTTCACACTTGAATTTCGAGGTCATACTATAATTCATGAACCTCACATCATACACACTACACATTTCACACTTGGTGCATTCACAACACATATTTCGAGCATCACACTATCGCACATTACACTACCCTATGATGTACTCTAGTTCCTTATTTCATACTCATTTGCTAAGGGTCTTATTCTGAATTGAGCCTCACATGTTACACATTTTATGCCATGCACTTTATGAATGTATTTATAGAATAGTCTCACACATCATTTTATCCTATTCTACACTCTACGCTCTATGCTTCATTGATATATCTTTCTAGCACACACAATTTAAACCATTTTATGATGATGCTTTCTTATTATATGGTTCATTATTGATTGCTCAATGGTATTTTATAAATGAACCTCTTCTCATGCTCATAATCATTCACTCGGGGTAATGATGCTCCTATCACACTCACCTTGTATTCCATCGCATTCACACTCACAACATATTCCATATCTTGGTTCCAATTATTCTTGTTTGCTTAAAGTCATATATTACACTTTGTTTACCATGTTAGCCAAATATTTTTTTATGTCATTATATTTTCTATATACACATGTGCATTCACTTTCCTTCTAGTTTTGAATGTCGACTTTCTACATATATTTACACGTAGCACATATGTTTGGTACTCTATCTCCTATAAGTCCCACAAAGGCTCCCGGGGATTCTACTTTCTTACACTCTCGACAAGTGCAATTGTTTCGTTTTATACTACTTCATTTTCTTACTAGCACACTACTATATCAGATCATACATGCTTTGACATAATTTATATCTTTCTAACATGCTAATGGGTGCTTCATGTGCAACATTTTCTTTGTAGGAAATATTTTCCACCATGGTTGTCTGTTACTTTACTTGCTACTATCTACCATTTGTTTGACATTGTTTCCATTTTTTTGGGCTCTCGCACTTTGTCTTGTGTGCACGCTTATATGCTTTTGGTCGGTGCATGGCCCTTATTATCTTCCTGACAACATCATGAGTGATGTCCTATGTTTGAAACCCATTTTTCGTGGTCTACATTGTCTTCGTTGCTAGCTTACATATTGTCTTCTATATATGCGCATTTATCTTGTTTGCACTAACACATTTCTCTAGCCACTTTTTTGCATGTGCCTTGGTTTCTACCAAGCACATTATCTTCCTGCGTATGGAATCGGTTTTTTAGATAAGTGTCAAGTCTTCTCCATTGGGCTACATCCTCCTAGCGACATCGCATGCACCCCAAATGAGGGGGGGCATACATTGGATGAAACAATCGCCCCATACAACAATACAAATCATATTTTTTAGACTTGTATAGTATAGAACAACACAGTCTTGATTACAAGTGATCGAATCGACTTGGGTCCTTAAGCATAGTACATACGCCGTGCCCAAATCTGACACTCAAGCACTTTGAGAAATCCCGACCCATCTAGGGTGCCTATAACTGTGGAAATTACAAAGTTTTTCTCAAATCAACAAAATTTTGGTACTTTACACAACATTTTTCACGTAATACATGCACAATCCTCCAACAATTAGAATGTATGTTATCTCATTTTTTCTATTTTGTTAGATAGAATTAGATCAAAATGGATCAAAATAGAACAAAACATGATCACACCATCTACAATGGTGTATAAATAATTGAGAAGAAGTCAGGGTTAGAGAATAACACTAGACCTTTCTCCCAACACTTCTTCTACCATGGCATGAGATCACCCAAAAAACTTGCACTTGGCATGAGATCTCCCAAAAACTAAATCATGGTGTGATATCGCCCAAAACACACATTCTTTTACAAAGTTTTTTAGGATATTTTATATCATTTTAACTTGTCATGAATTAGGTGCACATGTTCCTTTTCACATTTTTACACACTCTTGCATACGTTTTACATACTTGGATCATTTTTTTCACATATACACTAATTTGACTACTCTTTCACTCCTCTTTTGCAGGTTTATCCTTAATACACAACAAGAATCATCCCATCATCAAAGCGACAATGACAATAGGTACAAACATGAAATGATGTAACTCATTACACTTTTCACCCTTATGGTCACGTCCCTTTCCTAGCTTAGCTTTAACGCTTCATTTTCATCACTCCACACTTTTTCTTATCTCTTTGGCATGCTTTCATTTTTGATCTACATAATTATAAAGTACGCATCTCTTATCTACTTTATGTTATCAAGTATTCACTCCACAACATAAAGTTGGGGAAAATGTAGACACTAAATCACACACTTTTGGTACATTTCTAGGTCCTGTATTTACATAACACTATTCATATGATTCCTAATTGAGAAAATTACCAATTGATAACTTATTTGGCCTTTTTTGTGTTTCATGTCTTCTTTCTGGCCTCTTACACCCTACATCTCATTTGAAACTTCTTACTTTTCTTTTTTCTCACCCCCACACCAAATGCCCAACCAGGATGCTAAGCGCCTACAGCAATCTTGTCCCCTTTGGGTGCCCCCAACCTCTCTTTACTTTACTCGCTCCTTTTGGGCATCTTTTATCTTTTGGGAATTTTTTTATTATGGGTCAGTCTTCCAATTGTTAATTGTGAAATTCAACCAAGGGAATCATATAAATATAAAGTTATGTGACCATAATAAGGACCAAGCTCTAAGCATCTACTATCACCACTTAAGGATGCATCTAAAGGCATTCTAAATATAAAGCATCAAAGTATCCATCTAGCACTCACTCAAGGGACAAGGGACTATATTTTCTACGTACACACATATGAGTGGAAGTATATTTTGTCATCCACACATCTATTTTCATTGTTACATTTAGCTATCGCTCACGATTCAAGTGCATCCGACATACGAGCCACCTAGGGCCACGATTCTTGCACACATACACATGAGAACTAGATGGAGTTTGAAATGTAGTGCAACACTTGGTTTTAAGCTCACTCTATTGGGTGACCACCGGTCACCCAAATCCCACTTTGATCTTTTTCTTTTCAAGATTTGATGTGTTTTGGGGTTTTACAGAGAGATCATTTGTTTTGTCAAGGTTAAAGGAGAATTTTGTGGGAATAGTATGAGACACAGGTGACTAATAGCGAAGATGAATGACCATATTATGACATAGAAAAATCAGTTTCTAACCATTTTCGTAGTCATAAGCACCCAATAGAGTTCCCCCTGGCCAGGCGTCCCGACTCCGATCTGGGCACCCTAATCCATGTAGATCTCGGCAATCAAAAAAATTTATCGAGCACAATTGTGATAGTTTCGTCCTCATGTTCATCACTTTTCCAGCTCGACACACTTCGGATTAATTGCAAAATCAACTAATTATTCTAATCTCTCTTTTGCACCTAAGGTTTTAATTTCATCTAGCTTATTGTTTAGGTCGATCTATACTTGATAGCTTATTGTTGCGTTGTGACTCTGCGATTAAGGTTTTACAAATTCCTATATTTGTTATATCATTAGGTGATTAAATATAATTAGAGGAGGGGAAATAATGATAACATTAAGATGGGGTTTAGAAAATGGGATTTTGAGAGGGAAATGATTATTTATGAGGGAAGTAGGAATTTGAAAATAGCAAGAGAAACTCCGAATGTGCAAGTTGATGATAAAGGGAAGCGAGCGGGATGGGGGACAAGGGTACTAAAAATAGGTGTCTACAAATATAATTGAAAGTGATGAGGAAATCAAGGAAGGAAGGGGAGGAGAGGAAAGAGAACAAAGAGAAAAAAGTAAAATAAGGTCGAAAAGTTAAAAAAAAAAAGCTGAAAAGAGAAAAATAATTTGAAATTTGAATGTAATAAAGGAGATGTCAAAAAATCAAATAACAAAGGAACGCATGCAAAAACCTAATTTGAACATGTAATAAAAAAATACAAAAATATGTGTTAGAACCATAAAAATTTACTTGTGTGTGCGCGCACCTAGAGACAAATTATATATGATTCTCTAATTACTTGAGATTAACTTTTTACATGGGGATCCTTCATAAAAAAATGCACTTATGCTCATTTATTTTCCTATATGCACCAAAACACTTACGTATTTATAAACATTTTTAAATCGTTATAAGGTCTTACTAGCGCACATGATGTCAAAAATGCGCAAAGTAAAATTACTAAGATAGGTTAACAACCTCTATGAAAAAATTAGAGGTAAAAAGAACATAAAAAGGCTTCCAAAACCATAGTGATAAGGTTCTTATGGACAAAATATATATTGCTAAGGATATGGAAAATGATGATAAAATCATGGAAACAATGGTAGAAGTGTAATTTTGAGTGGAAAATATTTAAAAGAGAAATGGAAGAAAACCACCTCTCTAAAAAAAAAAGATTCAAGAAAGGAAAGAGTGAGTTGGAAG
This sequence comes from Taxus wallichiana var. yunnanensis, assembly GCA_018340775.1. NCBI lineage: Eukaryota > Viridiplantae > Streptophyta > Pinopsida > Cupressales > Taxaceae > Taxus > Taxus wallichiana. Next base: position 293,152,989 of record CM031237.1, on the reverse strand, counting down.
TAAAATGATAGAAATGCCTCACAAACTAGAACATCAAAAAGAACACATGCCAGATACAATATAATTTAAATGAATAATCAATAAACACATAAATTCATAGTAGAAATGTAACAATTAACTAATTAAAAATATCATAAATATATCCATTTGAAATGTGTTAATTGAAATCAATCTCGAGGTTCTTATTTTACATTTTTACATATCACATTGATTAATAACTTTGTTACCTTCTCCATCAATTTTTCACCCATTGGTGATAGATGACATCCATTTATCTACACTCGCTATGTCGAGATTGAAAATAGAAAAATAGAAAGAAAAAAAAAAAAGACTCCAAACTCTATCATATGGCCAAGATATTATGCTTTTGAAAGAAGAAAAACTTCATTGTGGCAATAAAACAAATTTCAAATTTAAGATTAATATTACCCTACAACACTTTTAGAAAATAGATACCAAATTTAAAAAGTGTAATGTGAACACCAAAAGGGATTGAGGGAGTAGTGAAAAGTGGATGAAGTATGAAAGGTCAATTTTAAAGGAAATAAATTTGTTAGCAAATTTTGACACGAATGCATCATGTTCAAATGGTCTTCGTAAGAGATGGAACAGTGCTACAAAATGGATATTATAGCCAAGTGGTCGGATACGTGTGGCTAAGTTTTTGACTAAGTGTATGGCTTTTATGCTAGTTCTACGGAAGCATTTTCTCCAAGCTGGTGCAAGACAATATAAAGCCCAGGATAGGATTTAAATCTTTTAACAATCCAAGTAAAGACAAACTTAATCATTTATCTAAAAATGCCGAGGGGACTCGAAGGTGATCATGAAGTAATTTATATTTGGCATCTAAGACAAACCCCATCCATCTGTCATGCATATTATTGCCTGAAAATTCTGGTTCTGAAAGGGTTAATTCAAAAAGGAAACGAGAATGATCCAAATAACCATATTATTGCAGTCGAATATTCGGATTCAAGAATGTTTATATTCTTATGTTCTATTCAAACAAAATTGATAGAGACGATTAAAAGGTTGAGCGAAAAACAATTAAGAAATTTCGTTTGCATAATTCTCCTCACGTTTGCGTAGAGTGAGTTTAGACAGCGGCGGTCAAATAATGTTTTGCTGTAGTGGTGGGGTCTCAACTGGAAAGTCACACGGTTCGACTTTTGCCAATGTCTTCTGCTAACATGCGTGTGAGATAGACTCAGCCCCAATTCAAGCTAACATAAAATAATAAAATTTCTCCTCAATACAAGTCAATGAATTTGGCCATGTAAACTCACCGCTGCGTTTTTTTCCGGCTAATACAAATTAATGATTTGCAACTGTAAACAAAAGATTACATTTTATTTATTTTGCAAACAAAATTGATAGAGACGATTAAAAGGCTTAGCGAAAAACATTTAAGAAATTTTGTCTGCTTCATTTCGCACAGCATCCACATACACACTGTTATATAATCTTCACATTTTCAACGTCCCCCAAAAGATGGATGACCATAAATATAAACCTTTGATGCGATATAACTGGGTTAGTGGGGAGAGCATGTTGGACTGTTGCCATGACAGTTTCTGTGGGAAGAATCTGCAGTTGCAGGGGCTGGATTGAGGCGATGACAATGTGTGCAGGAATCGGAGTTGTGCATAGTTGCATCGATGAAATTGGTGTTGTGGGAGTTAAGGGTAGGCCGAGCCGTGGAGGCAAGTGTGATCAACACTAGTAACATATAAAATACCAACCTTAGTCTGCTCTGATCTGCTGTCCTCTGCAACCATAAGAATAGCATTATAGTAATAGAAATACACGCGAAGGTGATGAGGTAGTTGGTAGCAATGCAATTGAAGGTGTTGCAGGCGTCATCGAGGGCGTAGCTACTGTAAGCAGTGGGACAGAACTTGTTGAAAAGCTGCGAATAAGAAGAGGATTTGCAGGTGTTGGGAGTGGCGAAGGGTCCGCTGCTCTTGCAACCCACGCCGCTCTCTACTTGGAATTCCACGCACCCAGTGCAGGCGTTGTAGCTTCCGCAGGCGCAGTTGTCATCGAAAGTGCAGAGGATGCGGAAACACCCCGCGGAGAGTCCAGCATCACGCTTTCGCCCTCCAATATCTGAAACAGCGTCGTTGAAAGCGGTCGCGTGCCTGCGCCCGCCACGCTTAGTGTCAACGATGACGCCGCTGCCCCTGCCATTGCCATACATGAAGAAGCATGCTCATTACATTTCTTAACATACAAATTTTACATTGAACGAAGCAATTGCTTATACTAGTTATAAATAATGGACGCGGGAGTGGAACTTACCGTTGACGAGGAAGAAGAGCTCGAGAAGGAAAAGGAAAAGGAAATGGCAAGGCAAAAGCGAGGCTCCTATTTTGCAGGTTGCCATTACAGAGAAGCGTGCGCTCTGATTTTGTGTTGCCATTACAAGACTACCGTGCAATCTGATTTATAGGGTGATTTTGCGTCACTAGTTGAAACACCGCCACCGTCAAGAGTGTATATTTGTTTTTTTGTCTATTGTTTTTTTGTCGTCTTGAGAGATTGAGCTCCCTCCTTTGAATTCTAACTCTATTGCACGTGGTAACTTTATTGCGGAATTACTTTACACGGTTGTCTGTAAGTGCCCACCCTTTCGAAACTAAAGCCGGCAAGCAGGGGTTAAATTTGACGGTCACCCCTACCCGTCAAAAAAATTTTGTGACGGTTTTTAAATTAACATCACCTTGCACATGACGTTTATTTTTCAATTTTACCTTTCATGATTTTCATATAAATATCAAAATCTATATTTTCATATAATAACACTATAAAATGGAGATATTGTTGAAAAAAATGAAATCTTATTCTATTATAAGCATATGATAATATGTATAAGAAACATTAACTCGTCATAATATTGTGGATGTATTTATATTAAAACTCATAATCATCAATGAAAAGATTTCAATTGAATGCACAAATTGATTTAACATCAAAAGTTTAAAATTCAAAACTCTTCAATCAACCACTGAGTTCGAAAGCATTAAATTATATGTTTTTTATGCATATTCTATTTGTGTACGCATGTTGTTTTTTTTTCTATTCTATATTTTTTTGCTTTATATTATTTCTTTGTTTATGAGTCATGTTCTAATTCCTCCCTTCATCCCTCTATTATCATTTGCAATCCTCTCAGGCTCTCCCATTTAAATATAATCAAATTTAGAAATGCAAATAAGAAGACCATACCCACTAGTATTTCTGAACAAATCAAGGTTTAAAACCACATATATAAAAACAATACATTTTATCACCTAAAATGAAAATAGTATTTTTAAAGAGAGTGCATTATTTTTGTTAAATAACAAATATACATACAGTTGTATGTTTAAAGCTGAAAAATTTTAGCCGCACCTCTATTAGAAAAGCCACAGGAAAAAATGAGTGCACTGTGCATTGGTTGGAACTTGGAGTCTTGGAGACTGAAATTTGGAATGACACTTAAAATCCGCTGAAAATTAACCTATAGACTTTTCAAAATGCCGTTGCATTGTTTAGTTTCACCTTGCTATGACTCGCAAGCTTTGCTCATCAGTCAATAGACTCAGCACTCTCTAAAAACGTGGAATCTTCTGGTTTTTTGCTGTCAAGTGTCAACACAGTTCAACTGCAAGTTTGTAACTCTGCAACCATTTTTTAGAACTCCTTTTTGCCCTTAACATGACTCAAATTCAACCTGCAAGTCCGGACTCCCCAACATTAATTTGGGCCGCTGAAATTGATGATAAGGTGCTACGGTGCTAAATCTTTGGAAATCTTCAAACATATGGATTTTTATTACTACATTTGCTCAGTTCACCAACCATTGAACTAGTATTCCAACTCCACGCTTTAAAATTAATAGCCTATCAGTAACTATTAACACGCATTGCATAAATTTTAAATAGACTAGCATTTACAAGTTACTGGCAGAAGAATAAAGAAATTATTTAGTTTATTATTTAGAGACTAGATGCCTAGCCAGCGTCCGCCTGCCAGAGTCTATTAAAAAATCTTCAATCTGATCAAATTTCAATCATCATTAATAACAAATCAAATCCGACATTAGCTGGCACTGGTCAGTGGTAGACGGTAGTAGCTACAGCCTGCAAATCGCATTTTTTTTATTCATTAGCAATGGCATCATCATGAGTTGGAGACTGGAGTTGGGAATCGGGACATGGGCGGCAGAGGTGAAGCGTGCGGCTTGAACGGTGGGATTCTGGGAGAGACTCTCAGTCCTTTGCATGCATTTAATTTAGATGTATACACTATAACTATACTCTATACCCTATACTAGTTTTAAACGGCAATTTTATGAAGTGCACGTTAAAATGACAGCTTCCAAAATAAACCGCCCATCCCTTGGTACGGGGAAAATTTTAATTCGACTGTTTTTTACGGTTAAAATCACAAAAAACGTCTAAACGGGCGTCAAATTTAACCACTTGCCGGCAGTAGTGCCAAGGTGGACTATTGGGGAATTACTTTACACTATTGTCTGCGGGTGCCAAGGTGGGCCCCACAATAAACAATTTTCTGCAAATGCACCGTCTTTTCACGTGGAACCGAGTGACGTTCGACCACTCAAAATAAATGTATATACCATTTCACAACTGGCATCCTGGCATACAACGCTCAGAATACTAGTATGATAATGCACATAAAAATGAAGTCCTCTACCAACTTGAGTATTGACCGTAGCAATTTTAATTTGTAAATCCGCTATGGTTTTTGTATTTAGTTTTTTATCAAATGATCTTGTTTTATCAAGCGTTGATGATTTAAATTATGTCTCCACCTTAACTAAACACAATGGGCCGAGTTCTTTGTCAAGAATTTTAAGGATGTTGTCACATTAGCATGCTATGCTAATTTTAAAAACTTTGTTGAATTCTTTGTTGTGTTTGGGTATGAATATCTCGAGATAATGATTTTTATGATTGCACTTTCTAATTATATCAATAGGCATGTTTTCAACCGAAGGAAGGGTTTCACGTTTAATGCCAAAGCGTAAAAATGAAGGGTAGAGAAGAGGGGGCAGGGGGTGTCGTTGAAAGCAAGTGGTTTTGGTGATCAAACACAAAAGACGAGGAGACCGCAAACGTGAGTGAGACAGCAGGCATGTGTCTACTAGATCCGTAGAAAACATGCTAGGACATGTGGTAGTGCATGAATTGGAGTGGTGGATGATCAACGATTGTAGGAGATGGGGAGTGCATGACAACCAATATCTAATCGCAGAGCAAGATACTACATGTTTGGATGACAATTGGCCTCTACCAGGAGGGAATATTTGCAAGAATGTACTAAGAGGTTGAATACTATAATATGAGGACAAGCCCAGATTTTGAAGGAGATTATTATTGGACATGATTTAACACATCAAGGCATGGAGCAAAGGAGACAAACACACAGAGGGAAGGACAATAATGATGTACAAGGGTTGAAACATATAGGGTAGGGTGCAAAGGAGATGAACACAAGGAGGTAAGGACAATAATTATTTGCAAGGGTTGGTAGTTCGTATAAGTCGGTGATAATTTGTAATGTTTTGGTATGCATATGTGCTCAAAATTTCTATAAACATGGGAAAGATATTAATGTAATGAGTGGTGTTTTGTCATGTGTAGATTAATGGTCAATGATTAGTATTTGAGACTCTAAGTCCATATCTAGTGTGTTAACCCCACATTTCTCTCACTTATGAGGTCCTAGTGACAACCCTATTGTGCTTTGGGTGAGACCTTCAGTGCAAACCTGATTGAAAATACCAACACATGAGGATCATCAAATTTGATGTTAAACATAAAGCCCTCACATGAGCTATGTTGGGCCAAATTTTGGTTATGTTGTTAGGACCACATTAATTTGGTTACAGGGGTGTCATGTGAATGTTAACCATGGTGTGGCTAAAAGGACCAATCACATTTGTTAGTTTGTGATGAAAATTTTGAGTGGAAACATACGCAATGATAGACTAAATTTGTGATGCACAAGGCTTAGGTGATGGAAGGGTCAAGGTGGTGTTGGATTCTTGCAGCACTGAGATAATCGAACCCCATACTAATGAAGTGTTTTTTGCACACAATTGTGGAAAATGAACCCGTAAGGGTTGATATTAAGGACACCTAGAGGGTGGAAGAACCTTATCTTTACAAAATTAGTTAAAAATTTTGGAGAGAAAGGGTGGCACAATACATTATTACTTGTGTTATGGTAAAAATTTCTCATGTGGATTAGTTTTTTGTGGAGAGCCTTTAAGGTAGTGGATGAAAAGAGCGAGTGAAAGGGAATTGTCAAAGGAAAGAACACAATACTAAATGAGCATGTACCTTATCTTGATGAATATTGAATCCTTTTCCGTGTTACTTTTGAAGTGAAATATTTGTCAAGAGGAGTATTTGCAGAGTAATAAGAAAATACTTGTGAGAAGTTAAGAACAAAGCAAAGGAATTCATGAAGAGAAGATGACTTCTAGTAGGATGAGTACTAGAATTGTGACATCAACAATTTCTATGAGAATGGTTTCAAGAGGGCATGTGACAGACCCAATCACCGGTGATTACCCTAGTTTACTTAGATGCAACTAAGAAGTTACAAATACCATGGTGTAGAAGATGCGGCTGACCATGTGCATTGATGCGAAATTATGTGGTGCACAAAAGAGGTGACTTATTTTGATGTGAAATCACGTTAACTCGTGATGAATTTATTTGGAAGGGTGTATAATTGGTACAAGAAGATGACCAAAATTAGGTTGAAGATGATTATGACATGCATATAACTACATCCTCAAGGATTTCTGCATTCCAAAGCTTGAGGAGGAAAGAATTTATGTGTTAAAGGAGATACATTAGGAGATAATCGAGACCGTGTGGTCCTACGACACATGGATCAAAACCTTGCTCTCTAAAATTTCTTATGATATTCACCCACTCTAAGCATTCTCAATGGTTTTTAGGTGGATTAATGTCACTTTCTGGGTAATAGTTGACCACACAAAAATTTAAGAACTCTCGTGAGGCCTTAGAAGCAGCTTTGAGGATAGAAGTTACAAGTATTTTAAACACTCGTGTAAGCCCATTTTGGAGGTGCATATCTCTACAATGGCCAATCGAAGAATATTACAGCCATTGGAAGCCAAACGATGTTGTAATACGAGAAGTATCACATAGATTGCAATGCATCAGGTCATACTTGAGATGAGTGTATAACGAAGAATGATACATGTCACAAAATTGGTATGTGAGGAAGAACATGAAAATGAAGATTTTCTAGTAGTTCAAAATGAAAATCAAGTTAAAGTAATGTGGTATGAGGTTTGTGAGGATGTGACACATGACACTGAAACTAAAACCTCATTGCATAAATGTGGCAAGATTGTAGCCAAGATTCATGACAAGGAGGATATCCATTATATTCACTACAAAACTAGGGATATGAGGGATGGTTCAGAGAATGAAACGATGGATGCAATCAAGGTAAATGTTTTAAATGCAAATACCTTACCACCACTAGCGGTAGTGTTTTGAATTCCCTATTTTTGTACACTATAGAGGAGGCCAAAAGCTAGAGGAATGTCTAGATTTGTTGAAGAAAAGTGAAAGTGAAAACTGTGCAATAAGGGAAGTGCTAGAGGTTGAAGAAATTTGCAATCAGTAGGATGTTAGAGAGAAGTCCAAGGTGTATATCACCACATAGAGAGGTGTAAACATGCAAACCAAATAAATCCAACATTGCAAAAGTAGATGTAACTATAAGAATATGTTGACTAAGGTGCAGGATATCATAGAAACCTATAAGGGGATATTGAATCTATTGAGAGATGGATGCAAATATGGGAGAACAAAAGTGATAAACTATGACCTCGAGATAAATCATGGAGCTAACATATTTTTCATGATGATCAAGTAGGAGGGGGTATTACTTTGTTATTAAATACTTAGCTTCAAAATACTTTGTTATTGGTTGACCAAGATGATGGGATTAGGAGTTTAGAATACGTGTGCATTGCTAATAAAAAATATAACAAAAATTATTTATTGAGGAGCATATCAACAAGATGGATACGAGAAATACCCTTATCGACAACGGCATAATAGTCAATATTCGACAAAGAATGGATGGAGAAGATTGGGGGAGTCCCGCACTAGGGCCAACCTCAAGTTTTCTCTCTCATTATGGCTAACAAGAAGAAAGCAAGGTCAATCATACTTTTTCAAGGAGAAGAGCAAGAGATCATTGGAGTAAAGTTCAATGCATATTTTAAGGTCATTGATATTTTAGAGACCAATAATTACCCTACTTTGCTTCGATGTCTATGGTGTTACACATTTATGTGATTTACAAAGAGAGTGACAAGTTTTGAGAAATAAGGAAAAAGGGTGGTGATCCTTTGGATGATTTTATAGGACCCCCTTATGTGGAAAACATTGATATGGAAAAAGAGATTAATAATATCTACAAGGTCAAGGTGTAGGATCAAGAGTATTTGAACCCATAAGAAAATGATAAGATGGATTGACATAGTGGGTAGTCAATTTCGAGACACTACTAGTGTTGAATGAGTGAGATGGGTGCTCAAAGAATATGAGGTGACATGAAGGAAATGTGTTAGGAGAGGGTGTTGGGAGAAGTTAGTAGTAGTGAAGAGCAGGGGTCATCTATAGAATGGTGAACAAGAGATAATTTGTAATGATGTGGGTCCCCAAAAAGGCATCTTAGGAAAAATGGACAATGATGATCGATAAAGGCCGCCTTAAGAAATTACCAAACTTTGACATATTTATCTCGCATCAAAACCTATGTAGTGGACCTTTAAGTGTGTCTATTCAAAGAAGAGTATAAGGTTTTATGCTGACACAATGATGAAGACATTGTTTTGATATGGTGGGCAACACATGGACCAATACTACTTAATTGGACCAAGATTAAGGAAGTGTCACATATCGGGTTCGAGAGAAGTAATGAGAAGAGAAACCTAGTGGATTTTGTAGGAGATGTTTTCCTACATGAGCATCCTTAAGTGTGAATGGGTGTGGAACTTAAGTGATTTATTTTTATCAATTTGAACTGGGTTCATACACTTTACGACACACTCAAGATGTAGGAGAAGGTATGGTATTTGTGGAGTGAGACATGATTAAAACGTGTGGATTGGGAAGCTATCAAGGAAGAACTTGTGAACTCCTTTACATTTGAAACATAGGACGAGATCCTCGCCACACCATCAAAAGTATTAAAGACACAATTTTTCAAAAAGATGTTGTATGAGAAGATAGGATTTGATGGATTTACTGATGATGAGGATTACTCCATGGAAATTGTTTTTGCACAAGATGGAGGAAAATATGTGAGTGTGGAGAGACCCAACACCGATCTCAAAAGTGTCTATTGATGAGGAGAAATAAAATAATTCATCAAGGTAGTGCAAAAAAAGGTAATGGATGGGAAATGAATGATAGAAGCAACAAAAAAATTGCTATAAAAATACGAAAACCATCCCCATGAATGAGAGAGGTGATTATTGGAGAGATGTAGAATTCACAAGACTTACAGAGCTGGTTAAGGAGTTCAAAGAATTGTTCCTCAAGATCTATCAAGAGATGAAAGTATTACATCTAAGTGTAATAAATATGCATCAAGTTGTGTGAGGGTGTGAAATTGGTGAAGAAAAGGCGATACCATATGAATGTGAATTTGCAGTATGAAGGTGAAAAAGGATAATGTTGGATGCAAACATCATATTTTTGTTGAAGAATTGATTGGATTAGCCCAATGATAATAAACATAAATAAGGATGGACACTTAAGGGTTTATATGTATTATTGAGTTTTAAATGGTTCTTGCGTTCAATATCCTTTTCTAATTCCGTTTATATAAGTGTTAGGAGTGACATGATATGATTCATACACTTTCAAATAAGGTTTATCCATGTATTATTAGGTAAATCACTGACCGAGGGTGAACCAAAGGGATTTTAGGCTAGTCATGCAACTAAAAGATATAAGCGGGAAATAATGCAAGATAAAGTGGGTCAACATCTATGGTTGAGTAGAGAGGAGGTGAAGTGATTCATACACTTTCTAGAGGAGTAAAGGGATTAGACACAACATACATTGTTGAAGAATAAAATAATGCAATAACAAAGGTTGGGAAGAAAGAGAAAGTAGTTTTGTTGAGACTTATGGTGGAAAGAAGCTCCAAATGCTTATGACACTACGATGAAGGTGAATAAAATATCTAAAGTAGAGGCCTCCATCCCACTCCCCTATTCATGAATGTTATATCTTACAAGAGTGCTAAATGAGGAATATTGTGAGAGAAATATTGCTAGATGTAATATTACAAATTACAATCATAGGGGCTCAAGATATGAGTCGAATCTATCAAATGAATACATGGTGCATAAACACTAGAAGGTTGTAGGCATAAAAAAATTTACATCCCCAAGCTCAAACATGCTCATAACAAAAGACGAAACATTTACTGGCGCCTCATTATGTCACCCCTTTTTAATTAATATATTTACGACCCATCATATCTCCAAAATCTAAAATGATTATTTGAATTAATGATTATTTTAATAAATAAATTACCTATTATCTCCTCACACCTCACCCTCACACCTCATTGAGTTAACCATGACACCTCACTAACTACTTAACCGCTTCTAAAACCACTTCCCAAAAAGCACTAACCTATTTCCTAAACTAACTAGCCACCTAATTAACTAAACCTTCTAAAAGGATAAACCCCATAACCAAAATAAGTTAGTTCATGCTTTTTTAATCAAGAATCACATTAACTATTTAGAAATCTGCAATACCAATTTCAAAACATAAGGAAATCATTTGATTTTTTAAGCAAACTAGATTTCCCCAAAATCACCAAAGAATTTTCTTGATCACTAGCGATTTCTAATTATGGGTTTTCATACCTCATTTGGGGGACGGATTCTCAAGCTTTACAGTGTACTTTGTCTCAATCCAAGCTCATCAAGCATCTAGGCACTTCACATCAACATTATCTAATGTCACGCTACTCAATGAACATCAAATTCATCATCAGATTGCTTGTTTTCATCCTCCAACCACCTTCTTCCATTCTTTTGTCCACCAATTCATTCTGCAAGGTAAATCACTTGTTTTAATTTATTTTAGGTATACCTTTTCTTATACATCATCTACATGTCAAATAGCATTCTGTTTTATCAAATTGATGTCTTAATCCATTAATTTAATATTTGTTTGCAAAAGTTTTAAATTTGTGGTAATTTCTAGTGATTACCTTGATCGCTAGCAATTTCCACTGAATTGCTGGTGATTCCCGTATTTTTATGCTTTTTCAATATTTCTCGCTAGAATCTAATCAAAATGCTTAGTTTTTCTTATTATCTACTGATATTTTATCTAGCATGATGTCTTCAGATGGCATTAGGAGGCTCTAACTTTCCCACAACTGATTCCTTTCTTATTGTCCACCATCCACTCTACTGGGAGCAATACAACTTTCTCCACGATCTTGAACTCTTTGCATGATCTAAGCAGATCCATTTGATCACTGAGGATATTTTTTGCAACATAGAATATATGGGAAGCCAATGATGCTTTTTGGGATGCGTATGATGAATCACTAAGACTCTAGGAGGATCTCGTTCAGATTGAATGCCAATACGAGACTGACCTTGAACACTTGGAAGAAGACTACCACACTGCCTCATAATTTGATTCAAACATCCACATCAACATCTCCAACACTGATTCAACATTCACTCACCTATACAACACTCAGGAGGAAGATTCAAACTTCTTTGCTAAAGATTATATCTTTGTTCCCGATTCGACCTAACTAAGGAAGAAGAGGAGACTGTTGATTCTATAGTCTCTAAAATATATGAGAATCAGATAGATCAGAATTTGATTTATGGATGTAAATCATAATTTGTGTTAATCATATATGTATCTAGCTAAATAAGTGATAATCATATTCTTGTTGTATCACTTTGCAAGAATGATCATAAATACTAATAGAAGCTTCGAGTGTTTTCCTAAACCATAACATTTTTTTGATTTGATTTGTAGCTTTTTCTACAGAATCACAGGTAAAGAAGCTTTTGATCCATTGTTTTAAAACAAAGGCATAAACAAAACATAAACAATATCCGCGGGTATCCTAGAAACCCCACCATACTGAGGTCAAGCTTAGTTATTACCCTCAAATCCATGAATACAATGAGATGCCCAAAGGGGAGATGAATTCTATTTTATTTCATCATTTTATCATCATTTTGATTTTTGTTTTTCACTCAATGCTAATCCTCGGAGATTAGCTTAATTACCTCGCGATTCCCCCTGAATTGCTAGCGATTCCCCTATGTTATTTTTCTTAACATTTTATCAACAATTTGTAGTATTTTTCTTTCTGTTTCCTTCTTATTTTAATCAGCTTACAAGATCTATCTCTCTCGGAAATAATTCCTTCTAGATTTGCTAAGAAAAAATTAATTGCCAAAAGAATATTTTTTTGAAAAAACAGAAACAAGGAGTGCTTTCACGTAAGTTTTAAATTTCTATTTTTAATTCTTGTTTGTTTGTTTCCATCAAAATCAGCACATCATTTTGGGACCTTAAAATGAAACAATCACATCCTTCTTGTTTCACATAGTCTAATTAAGAGGAAAATTTGTTGCATTCACTTATTTTTCCCTCACACACAACCAAATCACTTTAATACCAAAAACACATTCAAAACAAATCCCACCCAAGTGAAATTGATTGGGATTTCATCACCCAATAGGAAGCCAACTCAATGTTCGCAAGTACGAGTACAAACACCTATTTGTCAAGATATTTTAGCTCAACACCTGACTCCCTTATCGCAGCGGGACCGTGAAGTAAGGGGTAGGCCCCAATATACACACATGTACCGACAATAGTACGTAGTCATGCCTCACATATCTTCGGGTATATCAAGGAATCTGCCTTTAAACACACTTGAAACCATCTTTATATGGCCATTTCTTAGTGTAGACACCTATAATTTAGCCTAAGCAATTTAAATACTTAAATTTCTCTAATTATATCCTTTCCCGCAAATTGATGGCATATCGTCAATAAATGCTCATTTAATCTTCTCTAATCGCCATTAATTAGTTACATTACATTAATTGATTAACTTTTCTATCCACCAAATACACCAATTAACGACCTTCCGTTAATTAATCCCCTTTCTATTTAGACTAATTAATTATTAATAATTAATTAGCTTCCTCTTCCATTAAATCAATAAATCATCACTTATTTGATTAAATCCATCTCATAGTCTAAATCATGCTAATTATTCCTCTAAAAATCTTCTATAAGCTTGCACACCTATTAATTAATTATGTTGGTTAATTAATAAAGCCCTCAAAGTCCATGGGTCACTAAAGGACAAACTAAACTCTCCTAAGGTTTACTCAACCCTTTCTAAACCTCCCTTATCCACAACTAACCCAACCTCTCCATTTATTCCACATGAAGAGGGATGTAGAGATTCTTCTATCCATTCGCTATATAAGGAGCCCTCCTCCTACCTTTCTATTTACACCTACACTCCTAAATAAGCATATAACATACACTAGAAGAACTAACGTTCTCCATTTCTTGCATTCATCCACCCAAGTTTTGAAGTCATATGAAGATATGTCAAGTAGTCTTGTAGCCATGATTTGACAAGATTGCATTCTTGAAAACCTTGGGATTTCGAGCATACAATCAACTCTTTGATTGCTAGAGATATATATAGGCTCAATCTCATCTCATTTTAGCATTCAATAAGATATAAAAGTTAATTTGTTTAGCATATTAGCTTGAAATGTTCATTTCATGTTCTAATGTAGAGATGTTGATAGGTTAGGTTGACTGTGAAGTTTATTTATATTAGATGGGGGAGGCATCTCAAAGATGGTTTTGATTTTGGTGGGGTCAAATTAAATAACCCTGATATAAATGATGAAGCCAAGGAGTTTACTAGCTTAGCCATCCAAACACACAATTGATGTGATTGAAACGAAGGAATAATTGGATGAGACGCACGACGAGGGACTTTAAGGAAAAATATGGTCCCATGACGCTTGGATTTACCCAAGAGGTGGTCGACATATTCAGCTATGGTTTTATGGATGAGGTTATAGAAGATATAGGTCATGACATGTTGATAGGTGGCTCCTACATTTTTCAAACCGAAGGGCGTGATGTAGTAGCAAAAGGTCTCCTCAGGAGGTGATGAACGATGCCTTATGTTGGTCTTCTAGTGCGATGATAATATAACTATAGCAAGAAAAACCATCCATAAGAGAGAGCATTTTATGGCCAGCCTTTAAGTTTACGTTGATCAATTTTAGGAAGCGAAATTCATATTTAGGGTAAGTGAGATTTGAATCTCTAAAGTTGGTAGAGATGCGATATTTTTGGAGGCTTTAGTGATAGGTAAAATGTTGGAAACCTATTATGATTAATCATGGGGTTGATGAAGTTAGAGGAAAGAATGCATTATAATTCCTCTTTGACAAGGAGAGTAGTGCAAGGATGTATGCGAACAACTTTTACTTAATCGCTTAGCGTCGGGGATGTTGAAAATCTTGTGGATGAAAAATTTGGGATCGAGGCTCGACATGTCGATGTGACCATGCAAATACCGGTTATTCTTGGATAGGAAAGAGGTGAAGGCCCCAAGTTCTTGTAGATGAAGATATTGGCCAAGTTTGAGGATGCAAGGATCTTGTGGAGTTCCTATGTTGATGTTGATTGTGAATTCGTTGAGAAGAGTGGATATGTCAGGAGGTAAGCACTTACGAATATGAGAATATTTTTCCCCCATGTAGGAAATAATGAATTCATCATCACTGCATTGAAGAATTTAAATGATAAGGGAATCCTCCTCTATAATCTCAAGGTATTTAAGAGGAAAGGACCAATTTCCACACTCGGCCCGATAAGTGACAGTCCCGAGTGATCGTAGAGATTAAAACAAGTTAGAAGAAAGGGACAAGGTGTCATCTATGTCCATGGAATCATTGGGTGGATAAGGAGTGGATGGAAAATTGATATGCATGGGATATATGGAAGACAGATGCACAAGGGAGTCAATGATTTATTCTTTAAAATACATCCTAAACTTCTCGTGAGGCTTCCGGGATTGGTCAGTGACAAGATCATGCATGATTTTTTCATAATGTCCAAGACCGAATCCCTTCCATGTGCAACGGTGGAGGTCGGTATACGTGAAGGATTTGTTATAAAGGAAGTCGAAGCCATTGGTGTATGGTTTGGTGTGGGGTCAAATGTTGATGTGAGAAAAGGTTCGATTGATGCCACCATAGATAAGATTAGTTTTGAAATGACGTGGACATAAGGAAATGATATCCCGACATAAGGTTGATACAAGGGATCCTTATCTGGGTATACTAAGTTGATTGAGTGTGAGAAGATAATTGAGAGCGAGGAGTTGATACTCCTCCGGAGAGAGACGTTATATCACATTATCAAGGGATTCATCATCGTAATTTGTATGTAGGTATAGAAGAACTAGTGGATTCTTTGAAGGATGATTCTTTCTTAAGGATGAGCATGTCAATTGATCAATACATTATATGACATGTCTTGATCGAAGGAAGGTCATGTGGGAGAGTATGAATCTTCCCTCATGTTCATATTTAATAAAATGATGGAGAGTGGATAGGGTAAAATGCATGTCACGAATCCATGATCATCCAAGAAAGATATTATATTGAAACTCCCCCTCAACAATGTAGAAGGTTTCATGGAGGATTTTTTTACCCATGTGGATGAGAAGGATTTTTGTACCCAAAGTGGCATGTAAACGTCATTGAAGGCATGAAGGACCATGAGTGATTGGGATATAATAGTGTTGGGGAACTTAAGTTATCTAAAAGTGTGGGATGAGATGATATTGATACTAGCGTAATTTTCGATCATAGTGTAGTGGATAAATATGTCATTGATGCAAATGGTGATAAACAAGAGGAAGGTCATGATCTTCAGGTAAGATGTCTAGAATTTTAGAACCATCAAAGGAGATGGTGGAAAACATTTAAGGGCTCTAACAAGGTCCATGAACAGTTGGGATTCATTGGATGAGACAAGGATACACTACAAGGCTTTAATGAGAGCCTATTTATGATCGTGAGAGCTCTAGATGAGCTCATAGAGTAACATATTTATAGGATCCTCGATGCAACTACTTTACGATGCTTTGATCGATGGTGGCAGATTTTTGGGCTCGTGGTGTGGCTAGGATGGAAACCTTATCCTTAGATGAAGAGGGGGATGGAGTGGGCTCATCGGAAGGAGCAACGATGATAACCTTTGGTTTAGATTGGGTAGATGGTTGGGGATCTTGAGGGAGAGAATGTGTGGTGATACAAAGGAAATCTATATAAATAGGAGGACCATCCTTAGGAGAGGTAAAATTTAGTGGTGGGATGGAGATGAAAGACATGATAAGGAAGTAGATTTAGAGGTTTTACATGTTATAGAATTAATTGGAGGATTGGAATTAGATGTGGATGAGTGGTCTTCTCGATGAGAAGATCATCTTCTTTGATGAGATTGTTGATGAGGGTTTTGAGGGCCCTACAATGCTATGTGTAATGTCTATGGACACAATGGTCAACACATATGGAATTGGAATTAAACCATGTGGGTTTTGGTCCACATGCATAAAATGGATTAATAGGGGAAGGTGATCATGGATTCTTGGATGAGATGTTGAAGGAATTTAGAATAGGATTCAATGGGGATTTGTGAAGATGAATTCCTATGGGATTTGGGTGGATTTAGTTTAAGGGAGATGAGTAAGGAAATATAGGTGTCTTTATTTTGTGGGGTTTTTGATGGGGAATTAGGATTTAGATTCGTACTTAGATTGTTTTGATTCGGACTTAGGAGGAGGGATGGATGATTTTGATTCATACTAAATAGATGATTTAGATGTAAATTTAGGAGAGGGATAGAAGGTTTGGATTGAGATTTGGAAATAACGGGGATTTGGATAAAGGGCTTAGCCCAAGATAGATGGGTGGGGTCCTAAGATGGAAGATGAGGTATTAGGTTATTTAATTTGAGGGGCTTCTAAGGGGGAAACTCTAACTTCTTATGTTGATGGGTGAGGGATTTTTGAATATGGACACCAAGGCTATTATTTTTTACGAGGTTTAACCCTTTGTGGGGATTACGATGATTTCAAACAAGGGATCCTTGGGGGTGGAACTAGGTGATGTGGATGTAGGTTTTGTTGAAGGTGTGGGGATTGAAGATGGGAGTGGTTTTTGGATGATACACTTGATGAGATCAGAAGGAGTTCTGATTGTGTGGGTTTTGAAGGTGTTAGTATACAAGTGGTGGTAGTTGTGGAAAATGGAGATTGGGTTGTGACATCCTTTGTGATAGCATCGAGTGAGGGTGTCTCGCTTAGTATATGTTTGAAGAGTTGATGTGGACATGGGAGTAGACATTGATGTAGATGTGGATACAAGTGGAGGCATGGGTGTAGAAGGAGTTATAGGCATGAGTTTAGAAATGGATGTCGCGACATATGTGGGGAGGGGTATGGATGTAACAGATGCAAGTGTGGATGTAGTGGACTTAGTGGATGTAGATGTAAGGGATGTGGGAATAGTAGATGTAGATGTAGTGGAGGAAGGGATGATATATGTAGACATAGGGCGGATGCCAATATAGTTACTGAGATGTGGAGATAGATTTTAAAGCAATATGTGTGGGTGTGGTAGCTTAAGGGATTATAGGAGTGGGTGATGGCCCTAAATCCTAACTTAAGGTATTGATTGTATGAGCATTAGGTTCTTGAGATGTAGACAAGCCACTTGTTTATTCGTAAAATGGTTAGGGAAGGGTTTCTCAAGACACCTAATGGTTGTTTAGAGGGGCGTTAGGATTATAAAAGTGAATGTCCCCATGATTTATAAGGCATTGAACGAGATCTTTGAAGGTGTGGAATTTCTTAGTATCATTACCAAATACTTTTGTATTTGTAATAGTGGTCTTTATGGTAACGCATGGGTTTAGGATGCGTGTCATCAACCAAAGGTGGATAAGAGGGAGTTAGGTGAGATGAGAAGCCATGAGTTTATCAAATATCAAACTATATGATTCTCTGAGGGGAGTATAGTTTGGAGTAGGTCAAAGAGCCATTTATGGGGGATTAGTATGGGAGGTGGATGCAAAAGAAGATTTAACAATGATGGCATTGGCCATGTTTTTAGATTTTTCATTATGGGTAGAAGATTTGGTGAATTAGTTTTTTAGCTTGTTGCATCAAAGTTTTACATGGAATTCCTCTAGGGCATGAAGTTCCACTTCATGATCCATGGTGAAGGAATATTCAAAAAATTAAAAATATTGGATTTAAAGAGTTGATGAGATATGCTTCAGACAGATCAAGAGAATAATTTAACAATATCAGCTTTGGAAAAGAGAAAAGGATAGTTGATTGATGATGTCATGTAATCTAGCGAAAAAAATATTTGATGGATTTTTCATCAAATTATTTAATGTCATAGATTACGAGATGGTAATTTTATGTGCATATTAATAGATAATTTTTCTAAGAAAATTTGCACGGGTTGGGTGAAAGAGAAGAGAGAATGCCGAGGAATGTCATTGTACCTCCAACATGGGTCCGACCAATGACATGGGAAAAGTATGGAGCATGAGGTCTTGATCATTGGTAATGAGATATCATGGGTGCCTAAATGCACAAAGATGTTGTTGAGGGTCCTCCTTATTGTTGAATTTAGAAAACTTAGGTAATTCCTAGTGCGTAAAATAATGTTTGACAGAACCAATGGATGGATGGGCTCATTAAAAATTATTTTGTAAGTGAATGAGCTTTTAGTACCCAAAGTAGTGGTTTCTAAGTTGGCTAACCTCCTTAACAAGGCTTGCATGGGGTCATTAGAGGTATGTGGATGAGAGGTTGATGGATGAGGTTGTGAATCAAGAAGTGGATGGATTGTGTTGCAGATAGGATTGATAGTGTTGAGGATAAGTAGGAGTTTGTGGGGGTGGTTGATAAGGAGAGAGATAATTGAGGGGTTGTGATTGAATGGGTTGCGAGATAGGTTGTTGAGGAGGGATATAGGTATGTGGGTGAGATTGAGGAGGTTGATTCTAAATGATATGAGGATTGGGTTGGGTATGTGTAGGATGAGTTGGTTGGGATGTTTGTTTATTAGGAAACATATCTTGGAAGGTTCTTCGGAGTGAGATTTGATTGGTTTGATTTGAATACGAAGGATGGGGTAGGGAAGTAATAACATTGGTGTGGACTTGTGATGTATAGATGAACACTAAGTTTTGAATGGGTTGTTTGAGTAGAGGAAGGAGTAAGTTGGATTTCATAACATTTTAAATGGGGCATTGATGACAACATTAGATGATGATGGGATGGAGAAATAAGATGTAGGAATAGTGTTAATGTTGGGCGTATTGGGTGGGATCGGAACCAACAATTGAATGGATTGATGATTTTGAGGGACCGTGGTGGAAAATTTGTGGGATCCATGTTCATGTTGGGATATGGAAAGCTCACTCATGGCTCTCGGAAGAGTAAAACAAGTTGAAAAGGGAGGACTTGGGTGGATTTGTGTTGAGAGTGATAAGCATATAATTGTTGAAGGGGATGTGCATCAATGGTAAGGTTGGTGGATCTATGGAGAAGGTAGTCATGAAGAGCGATGAGATTAACATCCGTAAATTCCTAAGAATCCAAGCATCCACAAGGGATAATAGGGGTCCAAAGGTCTCTAAGGAGTTGGGAGACGGTGACGTATCTAGTCTATAAGGAATAGTATGGTGTTAGATGAAGGGATTATATTCAACATGGGAATAGGTCTGGACGAAAAGGGGCTCAATAGAATGGATGATTGAAATGATAGGTTGAGAAACTATAGAGGAAGTAATCAAAGGAGTGGAAGAAATAATGGCGTGAGTGGTGCTTGTTGGGATGGATCATGGGAGACGAGACTTTTAGATGAGATAGCTTGTTCAATTTTTCCATCTTGAGATTGAGAAAGCATGGGCATGAAACAAACAAAAAAGAACTGATGCTAGTTATTACTATGACAAGAAACTTCACACAAAAAGTATTAATTATCTTGATTATTAGAAATGTGTGAAGAAGAAAAATAAAGTCTTAAAGGGAACCTAGGAAATGGCTGATCCAAGGATGGTTTCAAGACATTTAGGTTGGTGTCCTTGATATAATCTAAGGTACGTGAGGCAAAAATCTATGATGAATACCTATACGTGGCTTGATATAGGGCCTACACCCCTGTACTTCATGCACCATAGTGATAATGCTTTTAGCACTTGGCTAATATACCGATAGTCAAAAAGATTATAATGCGATTAGAACACTATGACATTTTCCTTATCGGGTGATGAAATCCCAATAATTCCACCCGTAGAAGAGGTTTCGATGTGTTGATTTGACTTGTGAGTTTGAATGTGTGTGGAAGAAGGGGATATAACATATTACCTCCGCTTAGATTAGGTGAGCAAGCAAGTATGAAAGTGTTCTTTTTAAATCCAAAATGAAGTGTGAAGTTTGATAAGAGCACAAAAATATAGGAGGGAGATGTAGACACTAAATTGCACACTTTGGGTTTATATAGTCCCGATCACATACCATTATTCATATGATTCCTAAGTGAGAAATGTACTAATTGATCATTGTTTTTAGCCACCTTTTCTTGCTCTTTGTTTCCTCTTTTAGCCTTACAGGTCCTAGCCCAATATAGCTTTTCATACTTTAGAATTTCTCACTCTAGAAACCAGCACCCAACCAAGACACCAACACCCAAACCAAGACACCATCTCCCAGTGTGCCCCCATCCCCTTTGGGTGCTCCTGAACTCTTTGTACTTTGCTCACATATTTTGGGTCTTTTCTAGCCGTTTGGCATCTTATTTTCTTACTAGTCATCCTTTTAGTGGTTAATTACGAAATTTAACCAAGGGAAT
This sequence comes from Taxus wallichiana var. yunnanensis, assembly GCA_018340775.1. Classification (NCBI taxonomy): domain Eukaryota; kingdom Viridiplantae; phylum Streptophyta; class Pinopsida; order Cupressales; family Taxaceae; genus Taxus; species Taxus wallichiana. The sequence continues at coordinate 293,131,919 of CM031237.1, read as the reverse complement.
CATATAAATATAAAGCTACATGATCATAATAAAGTACCAAGTACTAATCATCTACTATCACCACCTAAGGTTGCATCCAAAGGCATATTAAGAGAATTCAATCATCCATCTAGCATCCATTTAAGGGAAAGGGACTGATTTTTTCGCATTCACTTTATATGAGGGGGTCATTGTTGGCATCCACAAATCCATTTACATTTATACATCTATCTATTGCTACCTATCAATTATGACATGCATAAGAGAAACCTAGGGCATGATTTCTTCACACACACATAGAACTACATGAGGTATACAATGTAGTGCATGACTCGATCATAAGATTACTTTGTTGATAGCCGAGGATAGTCTAACCTCCCATTTTGAATCTTTCATTTTTAGGGATTTGGTGTATTTTGGGGGTTTACTGGTGCTTCTTCATATTACAAGTTTCAGAAAATAACAAGGAAGTCTAGATACATAAAGGAAATCAAAGGAAACAACAAGCAAACATCTCATGACCTTATAAAATTGATTTTCATGAATTCTAAGCAGCCATGGGTGCCTAGAGTAGGTCCCAGTGCACTTGACCCTACATAGGTGCCCTAGTCCTAGAAATTATGAAAATTCTTAAATTTTTGGTTCGATTGCAACATTTTATTCCTTCGTTCCATTAATTTTCCAAATTGGCATATATGCGGCATCGTAACAAATTAGCTAAGTATTTTAAATTCTTTGTTTTGTAACTAGGGTTTCCAATTTAAATTGCTTATTTACTTGGTTCGATTATGTACTTAATTGTTTATATCACAACACCGATACATAATATATATTTAGAATTTATTTATTTATTTAAATAAATTGCATTAATCATTTGTTGAACTTTACTTGTTTCGAATAATCTTAGGTTCCTCATACCTTTATTACTTTTATTTTCCTAGGATATTTTCATCATGAATATTTCTATCTTGCAAGCCAATCTCGAGTTTCATAAAAATATCATTAATCTTTTTCTACTACTAGCATTCCTTCTACTACTCATCCAAATGTTGTCTATCGACATTTGTCAATGAATTTTCTCAACAAATTACTTTCCCATCTGCTATAGCTGAAAATATTGTTGTATATAACAATGATTTGCCTCTCTATATACGAGTCTCTGTTAACAACTTAGAAGTGATGTCTACTTTAGTTGATATTGGATCTAAGCTAAATCTTTTCCCTTTATCATTTATTCAAGATTTAGGCCTTTTTATCGCTAATCTTAACCTATCTACCTTTATGAGGACATATGATAATACCACGTGACCATGCTTAGCACTTGTCACCTTACCACACATAGTAGGTCCAAAGAATATCCCCGCTCTGCTTTTTTTTCATTGATCTCCCACTTCCATATAATTGTGTGCTTGTGAGCCATGACTTCATCTAATGCAAGAAATTTCATTTAAAGTTAATTGATGTGTTATATTATTACATGAGAGATTTCAATATGAGCTTCCAATAGATAGTACACCATTCTAACATTACAACCCTAGACCCATATACTATCCATCCTATTTTTTATCCATGACCCATGCACTATCCAAACAACTTACCTCCACTCGAAGGAACTGTTTGAACATTAGACATTATTCCACCCGCTTCGACTTGCCTTCCTCCTACCACTACTATCATACTTTATCGAGGGCCCATCCATATATCAAACATCATACCACCTTCTTTGTATCCTCCTATGTAACCTACATCTTTGATACCTAATTTCACTCACACTCTTTTCATAAAAATTATTTTTGGCCACACATTCCATTCGATCCCACTTGATCTGACACTATTTCCACACTCAATGGCTTAACGCGACTTGATTTGACACTTCATGATATTTTACCTCTACCTCATTCATCACATCTATATCACGGACATAATCACATTACTACTACTTATGGTCTCTAAGTATTTATTATCTCGATCTTTATTGCATGCACTCGCATATTTCACCACTTACTCTTGGCCAATCTTGGCTTGACTATATTGGCTACATGTTAGATCCCGATCATACGACATTTCATTCCCCATGCCTTTTGGATGTGTTTTCATTTTCAATGAATAATTTATCTCGCTAGTTGTAAAACCTTACTCATTGGTATGCACATGGATGTCCATTACCACCTTTCACTGATGAGGAATATGCAATGGGCATGTATAATCTATGCTACAATGGCTCTTTGCTTGATCAACCACATACAATTGCTTACCAAGTCTCAGATGCTTCTCCATTCGGTTTTGAACATGACAATGATAATCTCTTAGATGATGTTACTTTATCACTCTTATCATCACATACTTTGGGCGTGTCATACTTATTTCTCCCCTCCTAACTTTATCGGTGTGTCACATACTCTACACATCACATCTAGTATCTCACACACATTATATACATCTTGATACATCCTAGTATCATCATTACCCAATGACACACTCTCATGCTACGGTTCACACTTGAATGTTGAGGGAATACTATACATATGAACCTCACACACTACACATTTCACACTTGACACATTCATGACACACTACACACATGCGACGAGTTTAAAATACATCTCTCCCGCATACATTCAACATAACACACTACCCTTTAATGCACTCTACTTCAAAGATTTACATTTAAAATGAACCCCACCACACTCACTCACTACACCATATGCTTTGACAATCACATCTTTCTCGCGCACAAATTCAAAGAATTTCCTAATGATGCGCTCTTGTTCTATGGTTCATTCTCGACTACTAAGGGGGCATGTATAAATGAACCTCATCTCATGCATACTCATTCACATTCACTCGGGGTGTGACTCATATAACTCTCACTTTGCATTTCATTCCATCTCACACATCCATAACATATTGTATATCTTGGTCACACATTGTTCTTGCTTACTTATACTCACATGTTACATCTTGCTTACTATGTTAGCTAGATACACTATATGTCATTATCTTTTCCATATACACATGTGCATTCACTTTATTTCTAGTTGTGATCGCAAAATTTACATAGATTGATACATGTAGTGTGTATGCTTGATGCAAGACTACACTATTGCACACAAATTCTCCGGGCATCCACTTTCGTACACACACTACATGTGTTATTGTTTCAATTTATACTACTTCCTATTCATATTATCACACTACTATATCATATTATACACATTTTGACATAATTTATATCTTTCTAACATGCTAACGGGTGCTTCTGTGTAGCATTGGTTTCAAAGGAAACATATGTACCACCATCGTTGTCATGTTACATTGCTTGTCATTTTTTCCTTTACTTATCATTGTATGTGTGCTCATGTTTTATTAAATAAGCTATAAATTGAAACTAATATCTACATAGCTTCAAAATAATATTCTAATCAAACAATGAACCATCAAGATAAGAGCTTAAAGGAAATTCCTCTTCAATGCATAAATGAAACTACATGCTAAGCTATTTCCCACTCTCTATGATTTCAAACTTAAACTATGAGCCTATGAAGAACATAAGCAATCAAAGTGGATTATTGCTTGATCTCAAGGATTGAGAATGAAATCTCACCAAGAATGGCTACAAGGCTATTTTGGATCTTCCCATATTACTCAATTTTGAGTGAAAGGATGCAAGATGGAGAAGCTATTTCCAACAATGGAGAATGGCTCAAGATCAAAATGCTTAGAGTTTCCACTATTCAAATCATGGTGCAAGAAGAAAGGTAAGAAGAAGGGTTCTTTATATATCTTGCCTAAAGAGGCAAGACTAGTAAATTGATGAATGTGGGATAAATGTAAAACAAGATTATGAATGGATAATGTTGATTTATAAAAGGTGATTTTGATTTAGAAGAGTTTAATTTGTCATTAGTAAGTCATGTGAGTTGGGGATGTTTTAATTAATCAAAGGTGATTAATTAATAGGTAGAGGTAAGATTATAGAAGCTAATTAGAAGAAAATTAATATGATTTGTGGGATGTAAGAGATGAATTTGATCCAATAAATGGTAATTTATTGATTTAGATTTGTGAGTGTAATTAATTAATAATTGTTATTTAACTCAAGTAGAAGGAGATATTAATTAACGAAAGGTCATTAATTAACGAATATGAAGAGGAATGTTAGCTAATTTGCGTAAAAGCACTAATTATTATGGAAATGACGAGAAAGAGGATAATTAGTGCAATTTTAGTGCTAAAGCTTGCGTAAACGGATTTTAGGTGTCTACAAAGTATGTCATTGTTTATAGGATTTGCCTTATGTCTTGCTTGTTCTATAATTTCTTGTATGATTTTGGCCACGCCGATGACGATTGTCTTGTGACATCGTGAGTGTTGTCCCATGTTTGAAACCCACTTTTCACTAGGTCTACTTTGTCATATTCTTTTTGTCTACTATCGTATATTTTGTCTTCTACATGCATGTTTATCTTGCTTGCACTAACACCTATTTTGTAGCCACTTTTGTGTGCCTTGGTTTCTACCAAGCAAACTCCCTCTCCTGCAGGCATCGCTTTTAGTTCAACGGTCCGTCCTCTTTTGGGCTACATACTCCTCACCAACATCACATGCACCTTAAATGAGGGGGTCCATCCATTGGGTGAATCAGTCACCCCATACAACATTCTACATTCACAGCTTCAACACATTTCAATACCAATACAACACAACATTCACTCTTAAACGACCCAAAATCGACTTGGGTCTTTAAAGACAACACACACACTAGCGCCTAGACCTAGATAGTAGCACCAAGGAACCCCTAACTCTTCCCGTATGATCGTGACCAGGGGAAGTTACACAACATTTTTTCAGTTCAACAAAGTTCTCGACAATTTACACTACAACTTTTACAGGCACACAAATCCTTCAACACTTAAGACGCATGGACTACATTATTTTTCTACTTTCATGTTTAATTGGAATTATTTGAAATGGATCAGATTTTTACACACCATGTACAATAGTGTTCACATTTCAGAAGCAGCTTAAAATTTTGATAATGATACCAAACTTTTTTCCCTACACTTCTTCCGTTCTTGGCTTGAGATCACCTGAAAAACTTGCATTCAACACCTCCGCATGAGATCACCCAAAAATACGTTCTTATACAACATCTTTAGGATCCATGCTATCTATTTCACTCATCATGGATCAAGTGAACATGTTCCTTTTCATATTTTTTACATATTTTTACTCGTTTTGATCAAATTTTTTATATACGCATATTTGACTACTTGTTCATTCTTCTCTTTTGTAGGTCCATCCTTATGGGAAGTGGTAGTCACATCATCACACATTATCACACATACAACGACATCAAAAACATATACAAACATGACATATACACATAAACTCTTTCCCTAGGGTCATCATCATCACTTTTTTACACTTCCTCCTCTCTAGTTTCAATGCTTCACATTTTTATCACTCAACACTTTTCCTTGTCTCTTGGCACAATTTCATTATCGATCTACATAATTATTAGGTACGCGTATCTTATCTACTTTATGTTATCAAGAATTCACTCAACAACATAAAGTGAGGGAAAATGTAGACACTAAATCACACACTTTGGAAATTTATCTAGTCTTGATCACATACCACTATTCATATGATTCCTAAGCGAGAAAAGTACTAATTGATTACTATTTTGGCCACCTTTTCTTTATATCTATTTCATCTTTTGTTGTTACACTCCTTCTAGCCTATCTATTTCATCTTTTGTTGTTACACTCCTTCTAGCCCAATCTATGTTTTCATACTTTGGAATGTCTCACTTTGGACACAACACCCAGAAACCCCATCCCCTATGAGTGCCCTCGACCTCTTTATACTTTTATTGCATCTTTTGGCTCTTTTTTATCCATTTGGGAATCTTATTGACTTACTAGTCATCTCTTTAGTGGTTAATTAATAAATTCAACTAAGGGAATCATATAATATAAGGCTATGTGATCATAATAAAGGACCAAACACTAAACATCTACTATCACCACCTACGGTTGCATATAAAGGCATCTTAAGAGCATTCAACCATCCATCTAGCCCATTCAAGGAAAAGAGACTGCATACACTTCATAGAAGGGGAACTCATTATTGACATCCACGCATTTATTTACATTTCTACATTTATCTATTTTTCACTATCAAGTGCGACATGTACAAGAACACCTAGGCGTGATTTCTTCACACACACATAGAACTAGACGATGTCCGTAATGTAATGTATTTCTCGGTCGTAAGATCACTTTGTTGATAGCCTAGACAATCCAACCTCCCATTTTGCATCTTTATTTTTTTGAAATTTGATATAGTTTAGGGGTTTTGTAAGTGCTTCATCTTATAGTAATTTTTAGGTGAATAACAGGAAGTCTAACGATATACAAGAAATCAATGGTGACAATAAGAAAACATCTCATGACCCTGTAAAATCGAGTTCTACAACTTATGAGCAAACACAGAACCAAAAATAGGTCCCTGGTGCCCTGTGCACCCACTCGACCGTACATAAGCGCTATAGTCCTAGAATTTCTAACACTTATGTAATTTTCAAGGTCGATTGCAACATCCTACTCCTCTATTACAATAATTTTCCATCTCAAAGATGTCTACGAAATCACAACAAATCAACTAAGTCTTTTTAATTATTTATTTTGTAACTAGGATTTCTAATTTAAATTGCTTATTTACTTGGGTAAATTCTTAACTTAATTGTTGATATCACAAAGATCACATAATATAGATTTATCATTTATTTATTTATTTAAATAAATTACATTAATCGGGAGAAAGATGCAAAATGGAGAAAATAGGGAATAAAATGAAGAATACCGGATAAACACTTTTTTTCTTATCTTATTATTTTATCTTATTTTATTTACAAGCACACACATTGTTGATCCAAGCAAGTAGAGTCCACAAGGTACACAAACAAGAAAGTGCTACCTACAGAGAGTTAATAGAAAGAGAAATATAGAAAGAAAAATTAAAAATAGTGATAATCAAGAAAGGGATCATCAAAAGAATTATGGTGTGTCCCACCTGCATGTCGAAAAGTTTAACGAGATTTCCCACTACAATTTCAAGTTAATGAAGAGGGTACAAGAAATCAAGAAACTCAAAACTATGAGTGGATTTAAGGCTACCACCTGATGGGAGTGGTGGTGATGATGAAGGTATGTGTGCAAGATACTTTCTTTTCATGGAAAGCTCAATAACTTGCACAAAAAGAGAATTTAAACACGGAAGTTCAAAAAAATAGATAAGATGGTGGGTTTCCTGACTAGGTCGGTCCTGAGAAGTGATAACTTCTTAGGATGGATGTCAACCCACTTGAATAAAAGATAAATAAATATGATAATGGATCAATGGGATGTAAATGATAATCTGAAAAAAAGGTCTAAGATATGATAGAAATGATGAAATAAGGATACAATAATGAAAATTTTAATAAAGAAAACCAAACCTACTTGGGTCAACGATGACCCAAGATTGACTAGTATGGTCAATGACGATCATTGTAGATATGATCATAATATGTGTAAAAAAAAGGTCTAGAACCTACTTTGAGATGTTGCATTTAATATTGGGGACGATGGGGGAACAAAGAGGGTGCAAGAGAAAGTAGGTTTGATTAATATACCGATAGGGTTGATGGCGACCACAGGAAAGGGTATGGGATGTTTATGAACTAAATGGATGGGAAAAGAGGTATAGAGAGGATCAAAGAATTTTTGATGAAATGAAAAGCTCTAAGACAACTATCGACCTATAAGAAATAGATGATGAAATAATGGGACATCTTCAAATAATCTTGAAATCTTCAACTCTTTATGAATGACATATAAGGATTCTAAGATAGCTCCAAGTTGAAGGTCATTGATCACCGATGAGTAGAAATAAAACTAGGCTTGAAGGATAACATGAGGCTTGAATATTTTCATCCATTTGAGAGGAGTGGTGGGGAATATTAATAGGGTCCATGGTGAAATATCCCTTGTGGGATACCACATAAATAACACAAAATATTGAAAATTTGCAGCCAAATAAAATACCGATTTTTGCATATTTTTACCAATTAGAAAGCGAATCAAGAAAATTATTAACTCCCAAAATATCCACTCAAATCACTTGAAAATTTAAAGAGAACTTGCTAATATTATAAAGAACATAAGAAAACTATTTTTGGAATTTTTCGACAATATAACGCTACGCGTAAAATTACAAAGATGCCCTAAACACTTTGAAAACTTCTCAAATTCATATCTTCCCAGAATACAAGTGCAAAAACTATGAAACTTTGGAAATAAAATTTACAAATATAGAAGATGATATTCCAAACCTTAGATCTAAAAATGGCTAGTTAGAAACCCTCCCAATAAAGGTTACAATCTCCAAAACAAGTCACCTTTTTTGGTAGATGGTCAAAACCCCTTTGAAATCCTCAGGAAATGATGCCAAACCCTTTCTTCATTGCTTTCATAAGTGTGATCTGAGAACCCACTGAGTATATTCACAAATTATCTCAAAAACTTTCAAAACCCTATCTCTAAAACCTTCGAAAATATCTTTGTAAATCAGCCCTGAAAATAGCTCCAAAATGACAAGCTAGGGTATATCTTTCACTACCGAAGAATGCCCTGCTAGCTAGGGATGGATCTCTCACCACCGAAGCTAGGGTTCCTATGGGATTTCACTCCACAAGCTATAGATTTACAAACAACATTTGCACATGAAAGGAGATAATTAGGTATGCAAGAATGCCTTTCCTTTCTCCCCCAACTCCTTATATAACTTCTCCAAGGAAAAGAGCCCCAATAAACCCTAGTCACATTTTTCCCTTGGAAGGGCCAATAAAATAAAAGTAACTTAAGTTACTTTTCCCTTTTTAAGTCGTCATGGTCCAAAAGTGATCCCCTAATGCATCTAGTCTTGGCATGCATCTTACACATCTTTATACACTTATATCATCATTACCCTATGATGCACTTTCGTGCTATGGTTCACACTTAAATTTTGAGGGCATACTATATTCATGAACCTCACATGATACACACTACACATTTCACACTTGGTGCATTCACAAGACATATTTCTAGCATCACACTCTCGCAGACTACACTACCCTATGATGTAATCTAGTTCCACTATTCATACTCAACTACCGAGGATCTAATTCTGAATTGAGCCTCACATGCTACACATTTTATGCCATGCACTTCATGAATATATTTCTAGTATTATAGTTTCACACATCATACTATCCCATTCTACACTCTACACTCTATGCTTCATTGATATATATTTCTAGCACACACAATTTAAACCATTTTCTGATGATGCTTTCTTGTTATATGGTTCATTCTTGATTGCTCAAGGGTATTTTATAAATGAACCTACTCTCATGCTCATACTCATTCACTCGGGGCATGATGCTCCTATCATGCTCACCTTGTATTCCATCGCATTCAAACTCACAATATATTGCATATCTTGGTTGTAATTATTTTTATTTGCTTATACTCACATGTTACACTTTGTTTACCATGTTAGCCAAATATTTTGTATGTCATTATCTTTTCTATATACACGTGCATTCAATTTCCTTCAAGTTCTAAATGTCGAATTTCTACATATCTTTACATGTAGCAGCATATGTTTGCACTCTATCTCTTATCACCCCACAAAGGCTCCTAGGGATTCTACTTTCTTACACTTGACAAGCTCTATTGTTTCATTTTATACTATTTCATAGTATAGCAAACTACTATATCAGATCATACATGCTTTGACATAATTTATATCTTTCTAACATGCTAACAGGTGCTTCATGTGCAACATTTACTTTGTAGGAAATATTTTCCACCATGGTTGTCTCTTACTATATTTGCTATTATTTACTATTTGTTTGACATTGTTTTCCTTTTTTTTATCATTTTTTCGGCTCTACACTTTTTCTTGTGTGCACACTATATTCTTTTGGTCGATGCGGCCCTAATTGTCTTACAACATTGTGAATGATGTCATATGTTTGAAACCCACTTTTCATGGTCTACATTGTCTTCTTGCTTTGCTATCTTACACATTGTCTTCTATATGTGTATTTTCTTGTTTTTACACTAACACATTTCTCTATCCACTTTGTTTGCATGTGCCTTGGTTTCTACCAAACACATTATCTCCTCTTGGAGGAATCATTTTTAGATCAAGGTGTCCAGCCTTCTCTCTTTGGGCTGCATCCTCCTAGTGACATTGCATGCACCCCAAACAAGGGGAAGCATACATTGGGTGAAACAATTACCCCATACAACAATACACAATCATAGTTTATACTTGTATAGTACAAGAACAACACATTCTTTAGTTACAAAATTGATCGAATCTAACTTGGGTCCTTAAGAAGGTACAAATGTCGCCTAGATCCAAACACTAGCACTGAGCAATCCAAACCCATCCGGGGTGCCTATGACCAGGGGAAGTTATAGAGTTTTCTCGGATCAACAAAATTTTTTGTAGTTTACACATTTTTTTCACAGAACATGCACAATCCTCCAACAATCAATGTGCATGTTATCTCCTTTCTTTTATTTGTGTTAGATTGAATTAGATCAAAATGGATCAAACTCAAACAAAACATGATCACACCATCTACAAAGTGTATAAATCGTTGAGAAGAAGTCGGGTTATAGAATAACACTAGACCTTTCTCCCCAACACTTCTTCTAACGTGGTTTGAAATCGCCCAAAAAATTACACTCGTGAGATCTCTTAAAAACTAAATCTTGGTGTGATATCGCCCAAAATCATTCTTCTACAAAGAAGTTTTGGGATATTTTAGATCCTTTTGACTTGTCACAAATTAGGTGCACATGTTCCTTTTCACATTTTTACATACTCTTGCATACTTTTTACATACTTGGATCATTTTTTCACATATACACTACTTTGATTACTCTTTCAATATTCTTTTGTAGATTTATTGTTAATACACAACAAGAAGTGTCCCTTCATCAAGAGACAATGAAAATAGGCACAAACAACAATGGTGCAACTCATTACACTTTTCACTCTTATGGTCACGTCCCTTTCCTAGCTTAGCTTTAACAGCTTCATTTTCATCACTCCATGCTTTTTCTTGTCTCTTCGGCATGCTTTCATCATTGATCTACATAGTTATCAAGTATGCATCTCTTATCTACTTTATGTTATCGAGTATTCACTCCACAACATAAAGTTGGGGAAAATGTAGACACTAAATTACACACTTTGGGTACATTTCTAGGTCTTAGACACATACTACTATTCATATGATTCCTAATTGAGAAAATTAGTAATTGATAACTTTATTTGGCCTTTTGTTTGTGTTTCGTGTCTTATTTCTCGGCCTCTTACACCCTACATCTCGATACCATCGCTTTTTTTTTTCGACTTTGGACACCAACGTCCAAACAGATGCTAGTGCCCGTGCAACCTTGTACCCTTTGGTCACCCCCAAACTCTCTTTACTTTGCTCGCTCATTTTGGGAATCTTTTTGACTATGGTTCATTCTTCCAGGTTGTTAATTGTAAAATTCAACTAAGGGAATCATATAAACACAAATTTGTGTGACCATAATAAGGACCAAGCTCTAAGCATCTACTATCACCACTTAATGTTGCATCTAAAGGCATTCTAATAACATCAAATCATCCATCTAGCACTCACTCAAGGGACAAGGGACTACATTTTCTACATACACGCATTAGCGTGGAAGTTTATTTTATCATCCACACATCTACTTACATTGCTAAATTTAGCTATTGCTTGTTATTCAAGTGCATTTGGCATACAAGCCACCTAGGGCACAATTCTTACACACATACACATGAGAACTAGATGGATTTTGAAATGTAGTGCAACACTTAGTTGTAAGCTCACTCTATTGGGTGACCACCGAGGTCAGTCCAAATCCCAATTTGCATATTTTTATTTTCAAGATTTGATGTGTTTTGGGGTTTTATAGGAGATCATTTGTTTTGCAGGTTACAGGAGAATTATGTGGGAATAGTATGAAACACATGCAACTAATAATAAGGTGAATGACCATTTTATGACATAAAGAAATTTGTTTCTAACCATTTTCGTAATCATAAGCGCCCAATAGAGTTCCCGGGGCTAAGCGCCCGAACTCGGTCTAGGCACCCTAATCCATGTAGATCCGAATCATAAAATTTATCGTGCACAATTGTGATAGTTTCCTCCTCATGCTCATCAGTTTTCTAGTTCAAAAACTTCGGGATTAATTTTGAAATCAACTATGTATTCTAATCTCTCTTTTCACCTATGGTTTTAATTTCATCTAGCTTATTGCTTAGGTCGATCTATACTTGATAGCTTATTTTTGCGTTGTGACTCTACAATTAGGGTTTTACAAATTCCTATATTTGTTAAATCATTAGGGTAATTAAATATAATTAGAGGAGGGGAAATAATGATAACATTACGATGGGGTTTAGAAAATGGAATTTTGACAGGAAATAATTATTTATGAGGGAAATAGGAATTTAAAAATAGGAAGAGAAACTTGAATATGCAAGTTGATGTTAAAGGGAAGTGAACGCGGGATGGGGGACAAGGGTACTGAAAATAGGTGTCTACAAATATAATTGAAAGTGATGAGGAGATCAAGGAAGGAAGGGGAGGAGAGGAAAGAGAACAAAGAGAAAAAAGTAAAATAAGGTCAAAAAGTTAAAAAAACTGAAAAGAGAAAAACAAACTTGAAAGTTGAATGTAATAAAGGAGATGTCAAAATTCAAATAACAAAGGAACGCATGCAAAAACCTAATTTGAACATGTAATAAAAAAAAAAAATATGTGTTAGAACCATAAAAATTTACTTGTGTGTATTTGCACACGCCTAGAGACAAATTATATATGATTCTCTAATTACTTGAGATTAACTTTTACATGGGGATCCTTCATAAAAAAATGTGCTTATACTCATTTATTTTCCTATATGCACCAAAACACTTACGTATTTATAAACATTTTAAAATCGTTATAAGGTCTTACTAGTGCACATGATGTCACAAAATGCGCAAAGTAAAATTACTAAGATAGGTCAACAACATTGATGAAAAAATTAGAGGTCAAAAAGAACATAAAAAGGCTTCCAAAACCATAGTGATAAGGTTCTTATGGACAAAATATATATTGCTAAGGATGTGGAAAATGATGATAAAATCATGGAAACAATGGTAGAAGTGTAAATTTTGAGTGGAAAATAATTAAAAGACAAATGGAAGAAAACCACCTCTAAAAAAAAAAAAAAGATTCAAGAAAGGAAAGAATGAGTTGAAGTAAAACAATAGAAATGCCCTATCAAAACTAGAACATCAAAAAGAACACATGCCGAGACACAATGTAATTTAAATGAATAATCAATAAACACACGAATTCATAGTAGAAATGTAACAATTAACTAATTAACAAATATCATAAATATATCCATTTGAAATGTGTTAATTGAAATCAATCTCGAGGTTCTTATTTTACATTTTTTACATACCACATTGATTAATAACTTTGTTACCTTCTCCATCAATTTTTCACCCATTGGTGATAGATGACATCCATTTATCTACACCGTTGTGTCGAGATTGAAAAATAGAAAAAAATTCTCCAAACTCTATCATATGGCCAAGATATTATGCTTTTCGAAAGAAGAAAAACTTCATTGTGGCAATAAAACGAACTTCAAATATAAGATTAATATTACCCTACAACACTTTTGGAAAATAGATACAAAATTTAAAACTAGCAATCACACACAGGAATGTAACGTGAATGCCAAAAGGGATTGGGGGAGTAGTGAAGAGTGGATGAGGTATGAAGGGTCAATTTTGAAGAAAATAAATTTGTTAGTGGAATTTGACAAAGGAGAATGTGGAGCGGGAGGATAGATGGATAGCTTAAATTTATCGGATGTATCTTTGATATGTCCAATAGTTCCACACTATGTGAAGGTTTCCAAAGTGAATAACAACTACATCACCTTCTCCGAAAATAGATCAGTGTGGATTGGTGATAGATTGTCTCTATCTAGTTGCACCACAACATTGGGCTTGGAACATTTCATCCGAGGAACAAAACAAGCTCAAAATTTCATTGTATGCCCGAGATAATCTAACCTATGACAATGATAAACGGTTGCCAAAAATAAGGTCTAATATTTTTATGAACACACTCAAGGGCATTATGCTACCCCACCATCCCCGGCTGCCTTGGCATAAAAAGTTGAAAAATTATCAGCTCTCCAAAACTTATTTTTGTGGCGGACCTCTCCACAAAGTTACAGACATATTTTGAAGGTATTTTTCCTTCTTCGATAGTTTTGCAAAAAATTTTAGTATGTTTAAGACATTCTTTTACGGCCACATGTTACATGAGTCCATTTTTTATCATCCTAAAAATTAAATAAAAGACAAAAAAATAAATAAATTATAGATTTCATAAAATGAGTAGTCTGCTGCAATTTGTTTATTTCCTACAAAAATTGAGCAATTTGGTGAGAAATTACGGCATGGTATGAATTTCGCAAAAACCCCAAAATAGAATATACCATGTTAGGAATGCATCATGTTCAAATGGTCTTCGTAGACAGAGATGGAACTGTGCTACAAAATGGACTCATATAAATACTAGTGGCGGTAAAAAAAGCGATGAGTTTTACATGTGTCTTGGTTAGAGCAAGCACCACCATAATGTATTTAAATACAATATAACCCATGTGACTATGTATTACCATTTATTCCTAGTTAGGAGCGGGTTCCCACTGCTCTCTCGACATGGGTCCCATGAATATCGTTGTTTGCAACTACGAAAAAAACAAAATCTTTAAGTTATTTACTTTGTCGAAAATTTTATGTAGGTGTGGAAGAGGGGAGGGTGGAACTTTCCTTGCCCTCTTAAGGATATTATAGCCAAGTGGTCGGATACATGTGGATAATTTTTCGACTAAGTGTATGGCTTTTATGCTAGTTCTACGAAAGAATTTTCTCCAAGTGGTGGAAGACAATATAAAGCCCATGCTTAAAGAGGTTTGGGTTTAAGGTTTTGATTTAAATCTTTTAACAATCTAATTAAAGACAAACCTAATCATTTATCTGAAAATGCCGAGGGGACTCAAAGGTGATCATGAAGCAATTTATATTTGGCATCTAAGACAAACCCCATCCATCTCACCATGCATATTATTATGACAACCAATATCTAATCGACAATATACTACATGTTTGGATAACAATTGGCCTCTACCCATAAGGGAATATTTGCAAGAATGTACTAAGAGGTTGACTACTATAATAGGAGGAAAAACCCGGATTTTGAAGGAGATTATGATTGACAAGATTTAACACATATAGGATATGGTGAAAAGGAGACAAACACACAAAGGGAAGGACTAATGATGTACAAGGGTTGAAATATAGAGGGTAGGGTGCAAAGGAGACAAGCACAAAGAGGTAAGGACAATAACTATTTGCAAGGGTTTGTAGTTCGTATAAGTTAGTGATAATTTGTAATGTTTTGGTATGCATATGTACACAAAATGTCTATAATCATGGGGAAGATATTAATGTAATGAGTGGTGTTTTTTCATTTCTAGATTAATGGTCAATGATTAGTATTTGAGACTCTAAGTCCATATCTAGTAATTTAACCCCACATTTCTCTCACTTATGAGGTCCTGGTAATGACAACCCTATTGTGCTTTGGGTGAGACCTTTAGGTGCAAACCTGATTGAAAATACCAACGCAGAGGATCATCAAATTTGATGTTAAACGTAAAGCCCTCACATGAGCTATGTTGGGCCAAATTTTGGTTATGTTGTTAGCACCACATTAATTTGGTTGTAGGGGTGTTGTGAATGCTAACCATGGTGTGGCTAGAAGGACCAGTCACATTTGTTAGTTTGTGATGAAAATTTTGAGTGAAACATACGCAATGATAGACTAAATTTGTGATGCACAAGGCTTAGGTGATGGAAGGGTTGAAGGTGGTGTTGGATTCTTACACTGAGATAATCAAACCCCATACTAAGGAAGAGATTTTGCACACAATTGTGGAAAATGAACCCGTAAGGGTTGCTATTAAGGACACCTAGAGGGTGGAGGAACCTTATCTTTACAAAATT
The DNA here is from genome assembly GCA_018340775.1 of Taxus wallichiana var. yunnanensis. NCBI lineage: Eukaryota > Viridiplantae > Streptophyta > Pinopsida > Cupressales > Taxaceae > Taxus > Taxus wallichiana. Next base: position 293,115,728 of record CM031237.1, on the reverse strand, counting down.
CATTAAAAATTTAGGAGAGAAAGGGTGGCACAATACATAAATACTCGTGTTATGGTAAAAATTTCTCATGTGAATTGGTTTTTTGTGTATAGCCTTCAAGGTAGTGGATGAAAAGAGTGAGTGAAAGGGAATTGTTGAGGGAAAGAACACAATACTAGATGAGCATGTACCTTATCTTTACTTGAATATTGAATCCTTTTCCATGTTACTTTTGCAGAAGTGAAATATTTTTTAAAGAGGAGTATTTGTTAAGTAAGAAGCAAATACTTGTGAGAATTTAAGAACAAAGAAAAAGAATTCATGAAGAGAAGATGACTTCTAGTAGGATGAGCACTAGAATTGTGACATCAAAAATTTCTATGAGAATGGTTTCAAGAGGGCATGTGACGGCCCAATCACCGATGATCACTCTAGTTTACTTAGATGGAGCTATGAAGTTTCTAAAATAGCGTGGTGTAGAAGATGCAAATAAACATTTGCATTGATGTGACATTATGTGGTGCACAAAAGGGGTGGTATCAGCGATAGAAAATCAACACATGACCTTCTTCGCACCCGACCTATCGAGTTCGTGCCGAGACATCTAGTGTGGAATTGAAATGGAAGTGAAAGTGATGGCGGTGATCAAGCTAATGGGGCAACCTTATGTCTTCGACACGCAATACTAGAATCTGTGAATCTAAGGCAAAGAATGCTCTCCTAACTCCGAAAGGGTGTGATGGTATGGTCTGATATGATAGCTACTCGGAGACTCCAATCGATGTCTAGTTCTGTTGAGATTCTATTGACTAGTTGCAGAACACATGGAAAGTACCTTGTAGGTGCCTCATATGGGTTTCCAGACAAGGTCATGGAAATGGAGACAAGAGGTGTAGTGGAGCTGCAGAGACTATGGGTAATTTTCTAGTCTTGTCCAGAAAGTCTTAGCTTGATTGGCTGCTATATTTAATAATGAAAGTTGTGTAATAATATCGGGTGGAAGCGGTGAAGATATGAATACCAATGTGTGTAAACTAGTGTCAATATCTAACTGACTAGCAGGCCCATTGGGTTGCAGGACCTGTGGGTCACAACCAAAGACTCGTTGAGGTTGAGGCCCTTGTATGGTCATGCATGCAATCAAATCCTATTTCCAAGAGCAGTCCAAAAGTCATAGGCTTGATTAGCAGTTGTGTTCAATGTCTCTAACTATCTTATTTTCTCAGCGTATGTGGCAAGTGTAAGTAAGATTGTCAAGCGCAAACTTGTGTCAATGTCAGTTATTAGCTCTGGCCTGTTGGGTTATGGGACCAGGGGATCAAAACTGTATGTCCTTTCTTGTTGTGGACCATTGATGGTCATGCAAGATGAATTGATTTGTTTTCAGTAAATGAACTATCTATCAAGTAAATCTAACCTATATTTTTGGTATTTTCTCAATATATCAGAACAAAGTAGTAAAACAAGCTAATCTATGGAAAATAAATGTTTTTGTTCTTTTCTAACTTTTCAGACAATGCATCTAATCTAACAAATAAATTAAATACAAACAATTAGCTGGATGTAGCTAAATATTTTTAACGCCCTCTAAAAACTCCCATTTGAGACCCAAGAACAACCTAGGTTTAGCTAGAAGAGTTAGGATTTTTTTTTAAAAGTGTTCACAACACAATTCCCAGAGTCCATTACAACAATTATCAAATCACCTTACAAAACAATAAGAGAGTGAAAGTTATCCCGAGCATAGTTAGATTATCTTCTTACGGGGCACGGGAAGAAATTTCTCCTGGGCGCGAAGAATTTTTTCTCCTGGGCGCGAAGATGGGGCGTAAGAGCTCTTTCTCTTCTTCGAAATTCAGAGGCCATAACTTTTGATAGGGAACTCATTTTTTGGAAAACGAGGACTTTTGGAAAGCTCTCGACATCCTATTTGCACAAAAACCTTAAAAATTTAATTTGGATAAATTTTTAAGGGTTGACTTTATGAAAATGATCTCGTGCTTTTAAAATGAAAACGGTAACATTTGACTTATAAACTTTTTTGTTCGATTCGACCTCCTTCCTTTCTTGACATGCTAGAAAGACATGGAGGATTGCTCTTAGAGGAATTAAGGATGGATTGCAAGGTATATTTTGTTTGATTGATTTACAATTCGAAATTTCTCAATTTGACAGCAAAAACGACTGTGAAAAGGTTTGAGCCCGATTTTGAAAGGTTCTATGAAAATTTCTTAAGTGGTAAGGTCTATTTGGGGTCATTTTGATCATATTAAGTTCAATTTAATGTTTCATTTTATTGTTCATTGTTGCAGGGGTCATTCTGTACATTTTGAATAAAATATTTGCTAGTTTGAAAATTCTCTAACAGAGCTCTACAACTTCAAATTCAAATTGATCCATTTGCATTTACCAAACTTAAAATTATGAATTCATTCTAATCCAATACTACAATGTTCTATTTCCTTCAATCAAAAGGTAGAAACAAGAATGCAATTTCTATTTCTTTCAAAAACGTGCTTTTCAAACACAGGGTGCAATAATTCTGATTACACTTTCCAATAGAGATTTCATACTATATTTCAAACACAGGTTTCCAATGAACACCAAATTATTTGACAAGGTGAAACAACATTCATTAATTCAAAAAAATATTTCTGTACAACTTTCTTCTTTCATTCCTCAATTTCAATATACAAAATACAATTTCCTTCTCATTCATTCAAAAACAGAAAACAGAGTACATCTCTTTCACATTTAGAATTACAACTTCCATAGCCAATAAAAAACATATTTCCATCACAAATAATATACAAGGTCATCCACTTCAAAGTGGGAAAGGGTTACAATAAGAAATACTCAACAAGGACTCATTAAACTTTTCTTTTCCTTTTATCTCGGAATGCAACAACATGCAGATCCATCATTCTCCAATTTGATCACAACAAAAGTAGGGAAAGGCAACGCTCTCCACCCAACCAAGACATCCAATGAAAAGGAGAAGCCATCCTTCTTCATTGGCCCCCGAGCCCCAACCACAATGCAATAGAAGATGTGTTTCAACTCATGGCAACAAAGGCTTCCACAACACACAAGTAGAATTTCACATTTAAAACACAAGTCCAAAACAAAATGTAGTTTGCAACCACATTAAAACATAACAAACAAAACTCAGGCTTCATCATGTAAACCAAAGGAGCAAGAATTTATGGGGAAGCTACTTATGCCTCCCAAAGGGGAAATGGGTATCACCATATGAGAACAAACCACCAAAATATAACATTTCAAATGCCTGACATGCCCTTATGCCTCCCCCAAGTACCCCTTATTCCTCACATTTCCTTATGCCTCCCTAACCTCTTATGGCACTCCATAACGAGTAAATAAATGCAAGCTATTTATTTGTAAGGTGGAACGAAAATCCCAACTCCTCCACACTTATACCTCCCTAAAATACTTATGCCTTCCATAAAATAAACCCCATAGCCTTCTCCTACACCATTCCTAGGCCATCTACCCAACAACCCAATCAAACAATAACAAACATTCAACCAATTTACATATTCATAACAAGAAAAGAGGGTCATTTCAAGAGCCAAGATCCTACCTCTCCATAATGGAGTTTGTTCCAACTTCAAAACATCAAGCTCCACCAATGCAAACAATCCAAAAATCAACCAAGCACAAGTATGCAACAATCCCCAATATTCTCCAAAAACAAGAGCTCTCAAATCAAAAAGAAGTCACCCAAAATGAAGTGATGAAAAGTGAAGCAACCCAAAAACAAGCTAAGGAGTTCCAATAAATAGAAGAGGGAAGAGAAGAGGATGAGGTGGATTCATGTAGGATGCCACTTCATACATCCCCACTTCACCTCATAAGTCAACTTCATTCTCCAATGCATAATAAATAGGTGGGTGAAAAAATATGACAGTTTACTTACACACTCAAATCAAACCCACACCCCAAAAGACTGAAATTACAACATGCAAGAAAAGTGCAATTAAAACATTCAACATGACTTACAAAAATGCATAAAGAAGGGATAATTTTAACTCTCCAACCATAGGTAAGGTTGGTATATAAATTTAAGAGGTATGGGACAAGTTTAACTTGTCCCACAAGCCTCCAAAATCAGCCTCCAAGGACAAATTCGAATTTCAAAGAAGATGAAGTGTTTCATACTCCAAAATCAACTTACATATCTCTTACACATCACTTACACATTTCTTACAACACTTTAATTCAAGGCCAACAACTCTATTAATTACTTTCTTATGACATATTTTAATTAATTAACTTAACAACATGATTACTCACAATATTACACACCATTTAATAATTAATGAAAGGGGTCAAAGCACCACTAAATAAACACATGCAAACATTAACAAAGGGACCAAATAAAAGAGAATACATAAAATCCCTTGGTCACATTTAAAGCTAACCCGAAACCCCATGGGAATCCCTAACACCATCAAATACACACAAACAAATACAAATTGTCATGGTGACTTCGTTGAATTCATCTAGAATTCCAAAGTGGTTGGTCTACATCCCCCACCGATGTTTGTTGTGATATTTTAAACCTCGCAAAATACAAATACCTCCTTCGGCCTTGTGGCCATATAATCAACATCCAAATGAATGTAAGTGTACTTTCAAGATCATCAATATATATGTGAATCACAACAACCATCAAGACAATCAACAATATCACTTACAATTTCATCAAAACTATATCATCATCAGTTTTCCAATTCAATTTTCATTTTCTAGGTCTACTCAAAATATCCAAATATCACAAGTTCGAACAACATCTATAATATAACTATGTCAAACAAGATATCAATTTAAATATATAAAATTTCTCTAATAATCATCATGCATCATATAAGAATCAAAGTCAACAATAATCCATGCTCTAACATCTAACATCATACTAAATCAAAACTATAACAATGTCCATAATATAGTCAAGTAGTATCAATGATTAGTATCAAAAGGTGTCAAAGGGAAGTGGGCACTACACTATTTGTGCAGATGTATGAATCTAAATCTAAAAATCTTATTCTAATTCAATCAAAATCCTTCCAACCCTACCTCAGAAGTGAAGAACAAATCATAACCCTAATAGAGCTATTGTTCCCCCCAGCCTTCCCTAGTAATGTTGAAGAGACAACTTCCTATTGATTTGATCTACTTGAAATTATCTAGCTAATTGAAATGAATTGTTTCTCTACTCTATTTGATATGTAATTGAAATTAACAATTTGTAATTGACAATTTGATAAACAAAGCAAACAAATACACAACTCCAACCTGGAAGAGCAAGAACCTTGACAAATCCAATAGTATCAATATCTATCCCCTCAGTTCTTTCCTTTCGTTCTCTAAGTGTTCATGTGATTCCAAAGGATTGGGAATGCAAAGAACAACAACAAGAGGATGGCGCTTAAGCAATGGCAACTTGGAAGCAATCTGGATGCAATGCAAGTAGAAGAGAGATAGCACAAGAGATTTGAACTTGGCTATGCAATTCCTATCAAGATTATGACAACACAACAATGCAAGATACACAAAATTCTCAGGCCTTTTGCTTGAATACAAGTATTGAATATATAGGAATGGAGGCTAGAAGGTTACTTCATGCACAAAGCAAGCATAATCAGTTCCAACTAACTAAATCTTATATAAAATAGAAGGAGCAAGGAGAACCAAGCAAACAAAGATATTTTTAGCCAATTTGGCTCATGGATGCATGCAAAACGCAAACTTAAGTTAATCATCGTATGCTTGAAACACACGTGAAGAATATGGAAAAAGCGGGAAGGATCCGCCGCCTTCCGTAGGGGGTAGCGGTCCTCCACACTAAAGGCCCAAAACAAGCACATAAAGAAATAGGGAGATGGAAAAATACATGGAAAAGTTAAGTAAGGTTATCTAGGCTACAAATATATACTATGAATGGGTTTTTGGAGCTCGAACACCTTCTTGAAAGGATTTTGAATCATCATTGGGGACTTTGTAACCATTTTCCCGACAATATAACACATGTAATTTTGGGTGCGTACATATTTCCCCCTCGAGGAGCATCTTAGCCATGAAAAGGTGTAAAACATGGAGTTCGATTATGGCATTCACGAAATGGGGAGTTAGAATCTATACCTAACACGCCCTTGTGTCGAAACATCGTCGTCCAAGCTCTCACTCCCTGCAAGAAGGAGAAGAGAATCAAGTGCACATAGATAAGATATTGGAAAATAAACACTAAACCAAATCGTAACATCCAAATGAATATAAGTGTAATTTCAAGATCATCAATATATATATGAATCACAACAACATCAAGACAATCAACAATGTATCACTTACAATTTCATCAACGACTATATCATCATCAATTTTAATTCAATTTTCATTTTCTAGGTCTACTCAAAATATCCAAATATCACAAGTCTAAACAACATCTATAATATAACCATGTCAAAACAAAAGATATCAATTTCAATATATAAAATGTCTCTAATAATCATCATGCATCATATAAGAATCAAAATAAACAATAATCCATGCTCTAACATCTAACATCATACTAAATGAAAACTATAACAATGTGATAAGAACTTTGCATATAATAAATCAATAAATTGTAGAAGATAACACAAAACCAAATATATGGGGGTCAAGATGCCCTAATATGCAATATATTTAGAATAATATCCTTAAGGTTGGGAAACACCATACAATGCTCCTTAAGGAAGGAGTAACTCCACAATCTTCTAAGATTGGAATCCATTTCGAGGGGGACACCCCAATATACCTCTACCAAGTAGAAGACTCAACTCACTCATATATCCATCATCTCTCATAATGATACTCACATCCTTTAAATACGATGGGTAACATCTAATCCCAATGTAGGCTGACCCATTACCCAATATAATTAATTCCTATGTGAGCCCACATAACTAAGGCGATGTGTGCCACATGTCGAATATTCATCAACCCATATACATTATAATATTATATCCCATGTGAATCCATATATAACTAAGGGGATGTGTGCCACATGTCAAAGCATCTCCATCAACCCATATACATTATAATATCATATCCCAAGGTACATATCATTGCCTCCCTCTTTGACATGTTTCATCCTCGAAACATAAGAAGAAGCCATATAATGAGTGTGATTTAAATTATTGCACAATAGTCGCCATGCTCGATCATCTAACCACCCATATGAGATCCTAATGGGTGATGTTGCTCCAAAACTAATTCCATATTCCCTTGCACTCATCTGATTCCATCCTTGTACATATGTATTCCTCCTCGGCATCCATGTGTATCCATAATAATTATTCCTATGATTCCATTTCATATAATTGTTTCTCCATTGATTCTGTTTATAGCCTTGATAATTGCTCCTCCAATTCTCTGTATATCTATATAGATTGCTGCCCTTATGTGCCCTAACATGATAAGAACTTGTATAGCCAAAATTATTACTCCTCCAATTCCTTGTATATCCATATAGATTTCTTCCCTTGTGTGTCCTAACATGTCTCCATGATTTTTTCCTCTCATGATGATGTGGGTGTTTATATGGTGCAACCTTAGTATGCTCAACCTTATCAATCTTTTTCTTCCACTTTCTTTTCCTCTTCCAACTTGTTTACTATTTCTTTTTTCTCTTGAGTAGAGAAACTATTTTTTAATTTTTCATCATGTTCTTCATCCTCTCCTTCTGATTCATCCTTATTCCCTTCTTCACCATCTTCATGATCCAATTTTACATTACTTTTTTCCTTGCTAAAGTGTGATATCTTGCAATGTAATTTTTTTCTCTTGTACCATAATTTCATGAATTTCTTTTGCACATTAATATTAATTGTTCCCAATGTCTCTAACCAAGGATATTTGAGAACAATATCCATACCATCCATATCTAAAGCATAAAAATCTGAATGTAAAACATATTTATCCATAGAAAGCTTTAAATCTTCAAAACTCGAATCATTTACCATCCATTTGAGATTCCTTGATATGCTTTGTTTGCACATGTAGATTGTTAGCTACATCCATATTGATGAAGTTATATTTACTGCTAGGGTTTATGGAAATAATTACCTTTTTTCTTTGAATGCACCCTTCAAACTGAAATATTTAAGCTTCCTTCCTCGAGATGCACTATCTGTGTGTAAAGAACTTCATCATCAACATTTTCTTCTTCTTCTTCTTCTTCTTAAGTTGCTTCTCGCTTCTTCTTCTTCTTCTTCATCATCTACTCGCTTTCTTCTTCTTTTTTAACAAAATTGTGTTTCTTTTTTGTTTCCCATCTAGCTAAGAAAATATCCTCCATTTCCTCCCAATCCCAATCCAATAGATCTATATCCAAATAAGAATACCAATGTTGTGTTTTCCCACCAAGATGAAGATAAAAACTAACCCATACTAAAAATTATTCAAAATACATTTGTTTAAATTGTATCCACCATTTTTTTGCATCAATTTCCCCATTACCATAGAAAATTGGTATATCCATGATGCATAAAAATTAGGGTTTCACAAACTTACTCCTTTGACCAATATTTGACCTGATAATTTCATCAATCATTCAGCCTCAAATATGAAACCACAAATAAGTAACCCCTACTAAAATTTTGAGATATTTCTGAAAATGTAAGAAATTCAGAAAAATTCCTCAAATTGCAGCCTATGGAGCAAAATAGTGAAAAACAATAAAACTGAAATAAATCTGTCAAAATAGATCCAAAATTCTTAAATTTCAGTGGTATCACCATTTAATATATTACCAACAACCCAAAAAAAATTATTTCCTAATTCGTCATTATTCAGAAGATATAGATGAAACATTAGAATTAGGGTTTCAACCCTAAAACGGACACAACGTTTGCAAAACAGCTCCAAAAAATCTGAAATTCGGAGGGAAGATCACTTAGATTTTGTATCCAATCCCCAAAAAAAAATATCTAAAAATTCTGATTCAATCTCAAGATATAGATGAATCGCCAACATTAGGGTTTCATCCCACAAATTGCCCGGATCACTGCTTTGATACCACTTGATAAGAACCTTGCATATAATAAATCAATAAATTACAGAAGATAACACAAAACCAGATATATGGGGGCCAAGATGCCCTAATATGCAATATATTCAGAATAATACCCTTAAGGTAGGGCAACACCATACAATTCTCCTTAAGGAAGGAGTAATTCCACAATCTCCCAAGATGGGAATCCACTTCGAGGGGGAAACCTCCAATATACCTCTACCAAGTAGAAGACTCAACTCACTCATACATCCATCATCTCTCATAATGATACTCACATCCTTTAAATAGGATGGGTAACACCTAATCCCAATGTAGGCCGACCCATTACCCAATATAATTAATTCTTATGTGAGCCCATATAACTAACTAAGGGAATGTGTGCCACATGTCGGCATCTCCATCAACCCATATACATTATAATATTATATCCCATGTGAACCCATATATAACTAAGGGGATGTGTGCCATATGTCAAAGATCTTCATCAACCCATAAATATTATATTATCATATCCCAAGGTACATAACACAATGTCCATAATATAGTCGGTAGTATCATGATCGAAGATCAAAGGTGTCAAAGGGAAGTGGGCACTACATCCCCTCCCCTTAGACTCGACTTCCTCCTGGAATTCACTAGAACATATGGGGAAACTAAACTCGTAACAATGTAGCATCCTCCCAAGTAGCTGCAGTCTCATCATATCTGTCCCATTGCACTCGCACCTGATCAATCTCTCTACCTCGAAGGCCCAGTGGTCCCGCTCCATAATGTGAATGGGCTCCACCATTACCTACCCCTAATATTGAACATGTAATGTGGTCCAATCTAGCACATGAGAAGGATCAACAATGTATCTCCTAAGCACTGAAACATGAAACACATCATGTACGTGAGACAAGCTAGGTGGCAACGCTAGATGGTAGGCCAAAGGGTCGATACACTCCAAGATCTCAAAAGGACCAACAAATCTAGGAGCTAACTTAGAACCTTTTCCATAATGGATAGGGCTCTTATGTGGTCTAACACGAAGGAACACCTTCATGCCCACATCAAAACTATGGTTAGTCCTATGTTGATCTGCATACTTCTTCTACCTATCCTATGCCTCTTGCAGTCTTTGTCTGATCAAAACCACCTACTGCTCCATGTCTTGTAACAAAGCTAGTCCAAGAGAAACCCTGTCCTCTAACTTGTCCCAACTAAGAGGTGTCATGCACTCTCTTTCATACAAATCCCGAGAAGGCGCCATGCCTATAGAAATATGAAAACTATTATTGTAGGCAAACTCCACCAAGTACAGGTACTCCTCCCACATCGATTGATGATCCATAACATACATCTTGAGAATATCTTCTAAAATATGATTCACCTACTCCATCTGTCCATTTGTCTCGGGGTGATATATTGTGCTGAAATTGATCCTCGTCCCGAGGGCATGTTGCATGGTAGTCCAAAATTGGGAAGTATACAAAGGATCGCAGGTCACAAATAATCTTCCGCTAATCCCGTGCAACCTCGACAATCTCATCCAGATAAACCCGTGCCACTGCACTAGCTGTATAAGTGGTCTTCACCAGAGAAAAATGAGCCACTTTTGTCAATTTATCCACCATGAACATGATGGCGTGGGGTGATATCACGAAATCGGTAGCCCAACAACGAAGTCCATGGAAATGGTGTCCCACTTCGCCACTCTAGTATAAAGCATGAGGAAAAAGAAGGCCAACTAGATTTTGATGCTCACCTTCACTTTCTAGAACTTTAAACAAGATGACACAAAGGCGAGCCACATCTCTACAAAGTCCTCTCCAGTTATACAACTATTTCAAACTAGTGTGCATCTTCTTCATCCTAGGATGGGTTGAATAGGGTGCACGATGTGCCTCTGTCAAGATGTCTCGCCTTAAGCCTCCGTCACTAGGAACATAAATCCACCTCCATGTGACTAAGAAGTCCATTTTCCTCTAAATAGAAACCATCAAAATTCCCTCAAGGATTCTTTAAGACTCGATCTCCGCTCTCGCTATAATGTAGAAGTTGTCAGAGGAAGCTACAGTAGAATTCTGCTCCACAAGTCTATGCCCACAAAAGTGGCCATAACAACATGTCTCCGTCTCTACCGAGAGCATCTGTAACCACATTCTCCTTTCCTCTCACATACTCTATCTCCATATCATACTCACAAAGAAACTCCATCCAACGCCGCTGACGAGCGCATTGAGATTGGTTTGCGTGAAGAGGTGGTGAAGACTCAAGTGATCAGTCTTGAGTGTGAATCTCCTACCAAGAAGAAAGTGTCTCCATTAAACCAAGGCATGAACCACTACCGCAAGCTCAAGATCATGAGTCGAATAATTGATCTCATAATATTTGAGTTTGCGAGACTCAAAGGCCACCACTCTACCCTCCTAGCATCAATACACCTCCAAGTCCTACCAAAGAAGCATCCGTGCATACGAAAAACTCACCATGTGGATCCGAAACTGTAAGAATGGGTGTTGTTATGAGGCACTCCTTCAGTGTCCTGAAGGCATGCTCACATCTATCTGACCAATCAAACTTCTTCCCTTTCCGTTGAAGGGAAGTAATGGGGTGCGCAATCCACGAGAAGTCCTGAACAAATCTCCTGTAATAACCTACTAACCCCATGAAGTTGCACACCTCTGTCACAGTAGTGGGTGCTGGCCAATCCATAATAGCTCTAATCTTGGAAGGATCGACTGTGATACCTTCCCTAGAAATGATGTGGCCCAAATACTGCACCTCTGTCTGAAAGAATGCACACTTCTCCAAGTTCTCGTAAAGTTGCTCACAAAGACAGACAATTAAGAACTTGGCGAAGGTGCCCCTCGTGCTCCTCACGCGTACGTGAGTAAATTAAAATGTCATCAAGGAAGATGAGCACGAAACAATCTAAGAAAGTCCTGAATACCCCATTCATCAAACTCATAAATACTACGGGGGCATTCGTCAAACCAAAAGGCACCACTGTGAACTCATAATGGCCATATCTCGCATGCTTGAAAGCGGTCTTATGAATATCCAACTCCGTAATCCTCAGCTGATGGTAGCCTAACTTAATATCAATCTTAGAGAAAACTATGGCTCCCTTCATCTCGATCAAAAATCATCTATGCATAGGGGATAATGATTCTTAATCGTTACCTTGTTCGGTGGCGGTAATCAATACACAACCGCAAGAATCCGTCCTTCTTCACAAAATCACCGGTGTACCCCAGGGGGATACACTAGGATGATTAGGCCTTTCTCCAAAAGGGCCTTAAGATGCAACTTGAGCTCACAGAGCTCGTGTAGTCATCCGATATGCTCGTGAGATAGGATCTCGCTCCCGGAACCAGATCTATATGAAAATCTATCTCACGTGGGGGTGGTAACCCCGGTAGCTCCCCTTAAAGATATCTAAGAACTCTCTCAAAATGGGATGGTCATCTAGCGATGGTCCACTAGACCCATCCTATGATTGGTCATTGACTGTAACAACATACATCTGACAACCCCATCGCACACACCGCTTAAGCTGCATAACGGAGATGGTGCGAATGGAGATAGGTCTCCTGACCCCAAATATCACTGACTCAACTCCTAGATCATCTACACAAGATATAGTCTTATGGTAACAATCCATCCTAGCCCTATGTGCAGACAACCAATCCATACCCAAGATGACTCCATACGAGCCCAAAGGAAGGATATGAAGATCCGAGGTAGTGGTGAAAGGTCCCAAATCCACTACACACTCCTTAACTAAGGAGTCTACAGAGATCTTGGTTCCAGAAGCCATCTCAATGTCCCAACTAAGACCCTGCCTAACTGCCACCAGATGCATCGCTCAACTAAAGATGGTGCAATAAAAGAATCTGAAGAACCAAAATCAAACAAAATGGAGGTAGGAATACCACCAATGCTACCTATGGTCTCAATAGCGGTACTCTGATGCTCAGCTTTGGCGGTTCTCAACCGTGCATAGATTTGATGACTCGCATCTCATATCACCAACCCAGTAGGCTCTAAGATTTGTGTCTTACCCTTATTATTTGGGTTATGAGGGAAGTCTCTCCAAAATTTCCCATCAATGCCATAACCAAAACAACCGTCTGATCCTCTCCCATGTGTAGTAGTCCGATCGGTACTCAGGAGGTCTGATGGTGTGGATCCTGATGATTCAACTGTGGTCATTGTGATCTCTGTTGGCAAGCTCCTACTGACTGAGCTCTAGGTGCTCCCTATGTCCTAATGGGACCCTTAGGAGGAGGCCCCATACTCCGACCCCTCTGTGCATCAAATCTTTGTGGAGGTCTATAAGGTGGGTGGGACTCTATTGCATTGCTGTGGTCTAAAAGATGACCATGTTAAACTATGTCCACCACGAGGAGTGAGTACTAACCCCCTCGATCTACTATCCTACTCTGTCTCTAGCTTGCTCTCTGCCTTTCTCTTTCCCCAAGTCTCCTCTACTATATAGGCCTTCTCAATGGCCTCAGCTAATGTCTATGGACAATGGATCCGAACTGCACCTTCAATGTCAAGATTCAGGCCCCAGATGAATATGTGGATCCGTACCTACTCATCCTGCATGTAATCAACATACTAGAGTAGATCCATAAATCTGCTCTCATACTCAGCCACTATAAGAGATGCATGTCGAGGTCATGAAACACATTCTCTACTATATGAACCTCCGTGATAGATATCTACTCTCCAAACACTCCTCAAATAGCTTCTGTAACTATCTCGAATCAACATAGATCTTTTGCTCCTCTCGTCTCCTTGACCGAAAACATGTTCTCGTCTCTATGGAGATGGATCGCAACACGATATTTCATGTTGCTAGAACAAGGGCAAAGCTTGAAGCATCCCCTTAAGCTCACCAACTAGGCCTCTACCTAAAATCCACCTACATCACTAGGATAATGGGATGGTCGTAGCTTTAGGATCTCCCTGATGTGGTCTGAAGTTGTAGCTGACAACCCCTAGGCCTCCCTGTAAGCTCATCCCTAAGCCTAGGGCTCTGGGATTTATCTCTACGTCCTAAAACTCAGTCTCCCTGTCCTTTCCATGGTGACTCTGCTCTGACTGACTCCACGTGGGATTTCTCTCCTCTATGTTCCTCGCTATGTTGAGGAGATGCACGAGCCTAAATGGATGTCACCCTATCATGTCCGACTGGATGTGCTCCTATGGTCCCTCCACATAGAGCGGCATTAACATCCTGGAGTGTCTGTAAAATTTGTGGTAGGATAGTTGCTACAACATGATCTGGTGGTGGTAAGTCTAGGTCTATGTGAAAGGACCCATCGTCTTTCCGCGCCTCCTACACAGACCAATGCAAGAGTTAGTTCATTATCCTAGGTTTTTATTCAATTTTTCCATGTTTACTAAAATATGCAATTTCCACACAAAGTTGTTTTCTAGATTAAAAAGTGTGCTAAGTTTAATATTGTACTAGATTTAAAGTTCATGTCTCAAGTCTTCTAGTGTGCCCAAGGGTCCAAGATTTGAACCCATAGCTCTAATACCAAGTGTAACACCCTCTAAAAACTCCCACTTGAGACCCAAGAGCAACCTAGGTTTAGTTAGAAGAATTACGGATTTTTTTTTAAAGTGTTTACAACACAATTCCTAGAGTCCATTACAACAATTATCAAATCACCTTACAAAACACTAAGAGAGTGAAATTTATCCCGAGCACAGTTAGATTATCTTCTTGCAGGGCGCAGGAAGAAATTTCTCTCGGGCGCGAAGAATTTTTTTATCCCGGGCGCAGAAGAAACTTTTTCTCCCGGGCGCGAAAGACGGTGGAAGAAGCTCTTTCTCTTCTTCGAACTTCAGGAGGCCATAACTTTTGATAGGGTGTAGACACCAAAATTGGGTCACACTCCCCTTGGTCCCTTGACAAATAACCAACTTGAACACACCCACCTAACCATGGCCCCTTTCACCCCACTCTAATATTAATTTAATTAATTAAATTAAATTAATTCATGATCTCATAATATCTATTATTTAAATATCCTAATTGAGATAATGCCCACACATCCACCTCACCTATACACCTCATCTAGCCACCTCACCCTAAGACCTATTCTTAGTATGTTTCCATAACTAACTAAGACCTACCTAAACCCTAAAAATCAAATCCTACATTCCCTCTAACCACATTCCCACCCGTTAGAAAGGAAGCTTCCATTCTAATCCATGGAAGAAAATGAACGAGATCCAATAAAATCAAGGGGATCTTCCCATTTTAGAAAACCTAGAAATCCCGCCTAACCGACGCCTAAGTTACTCTAAATAATTTCCGATCAACCCGAAACCATCGCGATCACCATTTATTCCCAAAACAACGTAATTTCAAGGTTGACATACTTCGGAGCAAGAGATGAAACCAGAGCTGCATGCAAGCGTAACCGATATCTCGTACACGCATCGAGCATCCGTAGCCAACATCGAAGCAATCAGAGAGCCATTTGCATTCACGAAAGCATCCAGGGAAGTGTCATCACCACATCAAGCTCCATCCATTTGATCAACTACCATTTCCCTCTAGCCATCAAGCTCATACAACAGTAAGTGTTTTATTAACCAACATTCATCCATTTTTGTTTTAGTAGGTTCTGTTATATCTATTATCGATTCTACTCCCCTTCCCATTCTTCCACCATTTACCTCCATGCAAACTTGACCATTCCTTCACCCACACCATTGAACTACCCATACCCAGTTTTTAAAGATCCCTGAGTATACCTAAGACCTACACAAACCTTGCCATTGCCCTCTCCATTTCCATTTAGTCTTAGATCTGCCCTCACATCAAGTTTTTGTTAAGCTTCCTTTATCCCGACCATACCGACACCGGTTACCCACAACCATCGCCGGTTCACCTAAACGACATCGGTCATACCAGACAACGACGTCGGTCTCTGTGTTTTACCCTCAGACCAAGAACAAAGCCTAAAATCTCCACCAAATACCCAAAACAGCCCAAAACCGATCCCCACTAATACCAAGACTCGACAAAGAATTTGACCTCCGTTGATTCAATCATAGCTTTGCCTGTGAGATGAATCGCTTATTATAATCGAATGAGATACCTAATTATTTTAACTATAGTAGGATTTCATTTATTGTTAACATCAAGTTGTTTTAAATAGTGGAGTGATATCGTCAAACATCCAGGAGTATCACACTTCCCAAATCTAGCATACGCTACGTAGTCCACCGCATATAATGTAAAACTTATATTTGGTGGTCTTGTTTTCTATTTCGTAGTTCATCCTAGCCAAAAGGAAGCTATCACGATCAGCTATGGATCAAGAATTCATACGCGCAACAAACTTCAACCAGATTTAACAGTATTCCTCCTAGCCTATTTACCCTTATATGTTTCGTTAATATTCAAAGAAACACTCTAGAATCGGTGAAACAAAGGGAACTCGCTTTTTGGAAAATGAGGAATTTTCGGAAAGCTCTCAATGACCTCTTTACACAGAAACCTTAAGAATTTAATTAGGATAAAGTTTTAAGGGTCGATTTTACAAAAATGATCTGCAGGATTTTAAAATGAAAACTGGTAACATTTGACTTATTAAATTTTGTTCAATTCGACCTCCTTCCTTTCTCGACATGTCAGATAGACATGGAGGATTGCTCTTAGAGGAATTTAGGATGGATTTCAAGGTATATTTTGTTTGATTGATGTCGACAAGTATAATTCATCTAAACATGAAGGAAGAGGAGTGGAAGGGGCCTCGCACACTAGAAGTGGAAGGGATGCTTTGGTGTAATGTCTAATGAAGTTGAAAGGAGATTGGTCAATGTCTCGATGAGATGTGGGAAGTGTCAACACTCTCTGGAATAGGGAGAGTAGGAGAAGAGTCCTCTGTAGTACTCTCTCGCATCGAACCGGGTGCACAATCCTCGTCATCAAAAGAGTAACCAAGCGAGTTTATGTCGGAAAAAACTACCTTCACATGAAGAAGAATAGGAGACCACCGGATCAACAACGACAACAACGAAAACAATTATAATGTCCACTTTCCTACACCAAAGGCCTAAGGGCCAATCCGATTCCAAGCCTTGGTCATACCTAAGGGGTGGACACTGGGAGCTATTGGGTATGAATATCTAGTCCATTTTGTTATAATTCTTCATTGACATATGCAAAAAGGTGTGTTGGAAGGACTAGATGTTACGTTTTGTCGTTAGGAAGGGGCCACATGGTACTAATATTCTAATTTTGTGTTTGGGGTCACTTTTGGACCATGGCGACTTAAAAAGGAAAAGTAACTTAAGTTACTTTTATTTTATTGGCCCTTCCAAGGGAAAAATGTGACTAGGGTTTATTGGGGCTCTTTTGCCTTGGAGAAGTTATATAAGGAGTTGGGGAGAAAGAAAAAGGACTTTTGCATACATAATTATTTTCCTTCACGTGCAACTATTGTTTGCAAATCTACAGACTTGTGGAGTGAAATCCCACAGAACCCTAGCTTCGGTGGTGAGAGATCCATCCCTAGCTAGCAGGGCATTCTTCGGTAGTGAGAGATCTACCCTAGCTTGTCATTTTGGAGCTATTTTCAGGGTTGTTTTATAGAGATATTTTCAGAGGTTTCAGAGGAAGGGTTTTGAGGGTTTTGGGGGCATTTGGGGAAGATAATTAGAGGGTTTTTAGATCATATTTATGACAGCCATTTGGGTAGGGCTTAACATCACTTTGAAGGCATCTTCATCAATTTCCAACCCTTTTCCAAGCTAGGTGACTTGTTTGGAATATTGCAGCCTTTATTTGGAGGGTTTCCAGTTGGCCATTTTCAGATATGAAGGTTGAAATATCATCTCCTATATTTGTAAATGTTATTTCCAAAGTCTCATAATTTTTGCACTTGTATTTGGAGAGTTATGAATTTTAGAAGTTTTCCAGTTGTCTAGGGCATGTTGTAATTTTCTGGCAGCATTTTATTATTTGAAAAATTCCAAAAACAGTTTTCTTATGTTCTTTATAATATTAGCAAGCTCTCTTTAAATTTTCAAGTAATTCGGGTGGATATTTTGGGAGATATTAATTTTCTTTAGTTCGCTGCCCTAACTGTAAAAATATGCAAAAATCAATATTTTATTTGGCTGCAAATTTTCAATATTTTGTGCATTTTTAAGTGGTATCCCACAAGGGATATTTCAACAATATGTGAAGGGTCTCCATAGAGGGACTAAAAGATGCTCCAGATGTAGTGGGGAGGATCTAAATCTACCACGTGAAACCAGAGAGGTCTGGAGACATGCATCATCAAGTGACCAAAAACATGGTCGTAAGTGAAGAGAAAGTCCTCCGATGGAGATGATCGGTGGGTGTTGAACTAGCCCAATCAAGAAGTGTGAAAGACCCTCATGGGTGAAGTAGCATTCCATGGAAGCATGCCAAGCTAAATAGTTCACTCTCCCAAGAAGAATCGGCGGAGGTCTATGTAAGGTGATCATTCAATCTCAAGTTTAGAAAGAGCATCCTCCATGATGTAGAAGCAAAAGCAAAATGTGTAAGGTGCACAAGAAGAAGGGTGCAAGAATTTAAGACGTCGAACTTAGCCAATAATGTGTCTGCAAGAAATACGACACCCGAGAAAAGAGCAATGATAACCCCCTTATCTGCGGCATTGGATAGTGTGTGACTACAATAGAGTGCGATCATGCGACATCGGACAATTGACCACTTACCTCGCAGTAGGTGAAAAGTCGTGTGAGAGTGGATGCCACAATGGGGTTCTAATCGGAAGCAGAGGAACACAAGCAATCATGCACAAAAGCACGTAAGTGACAAGGTACAAAACATTACACAACGTGAGAAAATAGGCATTTCACGACGCAAACAAGAAGGCTCTCTTGTTGCAAGGCTATGGTGGGCACGTCCACTAGCCATAGGCGAAGAAGAGTGCTATAATGAAGAGCCAAAAATGGCCTAAAAATCCTAATAACCCTATACGGAGGCTCAAAAAAGGTATTGCCCCCTGTAAACACCTAAAAAAGGTACCTCCCCTTTGTACAAGTGAATTTTTTTATTTTCATTATATTCCCCCTTTACAATGTGAAAAAGGGGGGGTTCGAAGGGGTGTGAAGGGCTCTAAGGGTGGTTTGAAATAGCTCGGCAGTGCAAAAATCCAACTCGACGAGCTACAAGCAGAGTTGGTAGCGAGATGCAATGGGAGAGAGCTCGAATGGGTGGGAGTGGGTAAATGCCGCGTGGAGATCCGGATGAGCTGTGGAGACCAAATGAGTCGTGTAACCAATGCACCGAGTCAATGATAGAGGAGCCTCGTGCGTTGACGAGGTGGGTTGGAACTGCAATCGTGATCAAATTTGAAGGGCTAGTCCCAATTTCATTGTGAAGGGCAAAATATTGGACCAACCCTTCAACCATGAAAAGTAGTATAATCATTTCACACTTCATATGAAAAGAGTAAATCAATCATACATGTCACAAAAATTGAACACTTTTTACAAAGAGAGATTTATTTTTTAAATGGGTGATTTTACAAATTAAAAATGTCAATGTATTGTATCTAATAAGAGTGTCTCCCCTTAAAATATAATAAATTCCATTTCGTAAATAATGTAATGAATAAGTTATATTGTGAGATCCATAAAAAATTTAAAATTAAACTCTCTAATCGACATTGAAATTACGAAGTGACAAACTAAAATTTTAACACTCATGATGAGCCTAAAAATTAATGACAACACAAGGTTCTTTTACTCAAATTTAATTTGCTAAATATAAGAGAAAAAATAATTATTTGTATAAAAAAAGTCATGTTTCATCTAATAAATAGTATCAAGAAAAATATCAAACTACCAAAGATAAGATAAGATAATATAATAGATAATAATATTAATGTCCAACACATGACCACAAAAGTAGGTCAATGGGACTGCAGGATACAAAGCAAACAAACCCAGCAAGAGGACCCAAACGGGTCGTCCGAGATACAAAGAGAGAAGAAGAAGAAGAGAAGGAAGCAGCAGAGGCCGAGAGACCAGAAAAGAAGAGGAATAGGATGAAGGTGTGGGGGGGAGCATAAGAAGGAGCAACCCCCCCAACAACATCACCTAACACTCAAGGCCGATGGAAATGTGATCTAAATAGAAATGTTTCTCGTGTTCACCTCAATGTGAGCAAAACATATCACCAACACAATTTTTAGGCTCCCTTCAAAAAAGAAAACACCTGAAACACAAAATGAGATACAAGTCATTACAAGACAAATTGATCAACATTCAAACCTTTATTTAGACCGAGTCAAATGTTCTTGACAAGTATTCATTAATTATTTTGAAAAAATCTTATTAAATTAGTAATAAAATATTGAAAACACTTATCTAAACTTCCAAAGAAAATATTTTTATAAATAAAAAACAATAAAGAACATATTTTATATAAAGAACTTCCAAAAACTCACCATTTATTTGTCTAATGGAAGTGGTTTTTGAGCCTTTTTATTCTTCCATGCATCATAAATAGCATTCCAATCTACCTCATTTAGAGCATGAGGTGCACAAAGAGATAGAAACATTAGCATATCCAATGTGCTCAAAGAAATCTTGGATCTATCATCATTCTTTATCCTATTTAACTTTGAAAACCCTCTTTCACATACATTGTGCTTGCTGGAATTACAAGAATAGCTTGCCAAAGTTGCATCAAACATGGAAACCCTTCAAACCATTCAGGTTCACCACCACATAGATCCCATGCTCCAAACATATGTTTTTTTGGGTATGATCTATAAATAGTACAAATAAATTCATCCATCTCACCCAAACATTTAACATTGTCCACAATAGGTGAGTTTCCAACACTAAATTTGTCACATAAAGATGTTAACCATCTTTTTGTTTGATGATCTCTATCTTCTATCTCCTCATAGTAATTACGAGGACTGAAAAATTTAGCAGCATTAAATATAGGTAAATCTGTGAATCTTGTATCAAGAGAATCAATTACCTTAACTATAAAGCTTTTTCCCAATTCAATGCAATCATCTAGCGTCCTTGATCTTTGTGACTTAGGCAAGCTCTCAAATCTCAATGCATGTACATGTAATGTACCTGTTCCATCTGCAAACTCAAGAGATCCTCCTTGTGCCCTGGTTAGAAAAGATGATGTATGTAGAGTACCTGCCCCAAATATGCCTCTTTGAAATCTCCTACGAAGCATGTCAATTGTGATATCTAATGTAGTCCCAATGGAAGTAATGTCAATATGATCCTCTTGAAATTTTTTATTCAACTTATTTAACTCAAGTAAGTACATCTGCAAGTAAATGGATGCAAAATTGTACCTGAAATATTGTTGCCAAATCATACATTTTTTTCTCCTCTAATTCCCATTCTTTCAACAAAGCAGGCATGAGTTTGACAAGTCTTTCCATGACCTTTCCTCTAGAAAGCCACCTAATTTGATGAATTTGTAACACCTCCAACCTACTGATTTGAAATGACTCCATCAACTCTCTCAATGCTCCATGTCTTTTAGCAAATTTTCCAAGCAATGAATATATTTTATTTGCAAATTTATCAATAAACTGTAACTCTGGAAAATAAGATGAAGCATCATTTGCTGCTAATGCTTCTCGATGAGCTATGCAATGAATATCTAATAAATGAGGAGCATCTCAACGAAGCTTTGTGGACAAACCTTCACGAATTCCTCTCATGGCAGACGCCCCATCAGATCCAAATCCAACTAACTTCATTAAGGATAAATTCATCTCTGTCAAAAGAGTGACCACAACATCATACATAGCTTGAGTTGTTCCATCCTTTATTTCAAGGAGCCGTATAAATTTTGTTACACATTGACCTCTGCCTCCATTTGTCAAGTATGTAATATAAACAATCAAATGTTGTTCCATAGTACGATCAATGCTTTCATCAACTAAAATAGAGTAAAATGGACTATGAAATATCTCATCTTTCAACTTTTTCCAGTAAACCTCCTTAGCAGCTTGTAAAAACTCTTTTCCAGATGTTGTATTTGTATATGCAGAATATTCATCTGTGAGAGGCATGTGTGGAGTTCCTTTATACCTGTTCAAGTCACAAATCGGCTTATAGAGCTCCAAAGATAAATCATTTATGGCAACAAAATACATATTTTCCATCACTGATATGATTCTCTCCTTCTCAACATCTACCATGAGTTCTATGTGTTTAGTGATTGAATGCTATTTTGTTTATTTTCTCCCTCAAAACGTTGTGATGCAAATTTATGAGGCTCTGATTCTGCATGGGTAAGAAGGCCACTAGCTTGAAGGGTGGTGCTTCCATCTTTAGTCAATGGAGTATCTCTCTTATATTTGACACACCAAGAACATTTTATCCTTTCTACACCATTGCAATCTTTTATAGCATAAGCCCATGGAAATCTTGTTTTCCATTTGGCCTTGAATGTCCTTTTAGGTTTCTTTGATGGGTGTTCCTCTTCCAAAAATTCTGCTCCATCTAACTCGTGTTCTTCTTGTGCAAGAATATCAAATTCTTCATTTTGAGAATCACATGGTTGACTAGAATGTCGAGAGATGCCAAACACATCAACAAGTGACAATTGTTTTTTATCCTTCTTTGGACGACCAATGGAAGCCATTTTCTCACACAACTTACACGATACTTGTCACCTATTCCAATGAAATAATTATAAAAATATCAAAATAGTGTTTTCACATGAATTTCTATGTATTATTTTGAGAATTTAGAATTAGAGATTAGAGAATATTTAAGAAATAATTTAGAATAATTTGTATAATCATGCAACACTAAAATCTCAAATATAAGATTGCACTAACAAAGGGTCATGAATATCAAAGTCTTCATTTTGGGAATGACATTGTTGACTAGAATGTTGATGGATACCAAAAGCATCTGCAATTGATAATTGCTTTTTATTTTTCTTAGAAAGACCAATGGAACCCATTTTGTCACAACTTACACAAACATCTATTCAATGAAATAATTACAAATAAATATCAAACTAGAGTTTTTCAAAATGATTTTACATGTAAGGTATTTATAAACATAAAAAGTAGTTGAACAATTATTATTTTTGTTACTACTATCAAATTATACTATCTTGTTGATGTATTTAGGTTGGATCGTAAAGTGGAATTATATAGTGTGAAGTCTAATTAGTAGAGAATTTGTTGATTCACAAAGATCCTACCAAGATTTAAAATAAGAAACAATGTGTAAGCTCATAACAATATTAATATTACACTAAAACATATTTTAGTTATTCGATACAACTCAATAACAATAAGTTGATTTATTTTCTAAATAAAATTTAAATCCTTTTTATACATAGATGAAACTAAGGGATGAGAGAGAAACTTACAAAGACACTCAAATCATACAACAAATGTTATGATACATTAGATTTATAATAAAAAATTTATACAATTTTATTCTTTTAATAACATGTTTTTATATATTCTTAAAATGAATTATCTTTAAATATATTCATTTTAAGAAAAATATAAACTATGTTATGGTGTCCTTGCGAAATGTGAGGGAGAATTCATTAAAGAAGAGGATTGTTGGCTCTTTGCAGGAAGAGAGAAATTATGTTTAGTAAAATCATGTCATGATGTCAAAGTCCTAATAGTTTACCTCTTAATAGTAAACTATTAATTGTACATTATTCAAGGTGGGAGACCTTTATTCGTATGAAGTATGTATTTCAAAGTATTGGGTTATAATTGAAAGTTTTCCCTATTTTCTTTTGGCCGAATAATTCTGGTCTTCATCTAAACTCTAAAAGAACATTAATACATTAGGTTCTAAATTACACAAATATTAATGAAAATGAGTGGCGAGGTTCTAATATCTACAATTAGATACGAGATACTAGACAATAATTATTATTTAAAAAGAATATGAGAAAGTATTTAATTTTGTGTGTAGAGATATCTAATATATATTATGTGTAATATTTTTTTACCAAAATGCCAAAAAATAAAACTTAGAAATGTTAGCTTATTTTTTGAACTTGGATTGGCCATTTGGGTTTATTCGATTAAATTAGAGGGAGCAATATTTGTATGGAAATACTTGGAAGAAAATGATGGCTTCATGATGCATTCAAATCAAGCTTAAAATCATTTCCTTGTGTAAAAAAATTACAAATTAGCAAAACAAAAATATAATTTTGTATTAAATAATGGAACTGAAGGTAGAATCATACATTAATAATCCAATTTATAAAGGATAAAAACAAGAACAAATAAATAGTCTATTAAAACTCAGATTTTTTCCCATGATCTAATATATAACATGAACTCAGAGAGAAACTATGGTGTACACAGTGCAACAATGGACTTGATACATAGACACTCGAGATTGGTGCATTGGTGACTACAAACTGGAATGCAAGGCGGATCATGGAAGACAAATGAATGAACCCGTTAGTGTTACTCTATGTTTAAATTAACTTTGAAGTATTGAGTATTTAATTTTGCAAGGCATTAAAAACGCGGTGGGCGTCCCATTCTACCACCTGCAAATTTGAAGGGTCTCTACTTTTATTATGAAGGGTAAATATTGGACCAACCCTTCCATGATGAAAAGAAGCATGAATATTTTACACTTCATATGACAAGCATAAATCAAGTATACATGTCATAAAAATTAAGAAAAACACATAAACACATATCACTAAACACATAAATACCATCAAATTACGTGTGGGACACTAAGATCTCTTATCAAAATCATAAAGAAAACTTGTAAATAATAAAATAAATAACTGTAGCTTCAGCTTGAATTTTAGTGCTAAAATTAAAATCCATTTGGATTCTTAGCACTTCAATAAAAAAATTCATTCGATGTTTAACCACTAATAGTATAATAGTACTAGTCTATTTATTATATTAATTTTTTTTATAATTGCAATTATTACGCCTTGTCTGACGTATCTACGAGTCATGCGCAAATTGTGGAAAGATGGAGGTGATTGTTGTTTGTAGAAGTCATCAATTTTTTTAGGTTTTAAAATTTCACACTAGCCCTTCTTTTGACAGTTTCAAAAGTAACTTGCACTTCTGTATTGTCAAATGATTTTTACATTTTGATTTTTTTTTTGAAAATTTTTACCGCCCTTTTCTGACGGGTTGGAGGCCTTGGGAAGGGCTGTGACGGGCTCAATTTTGAACCCTGATTCCCACTCCAAAACACGAATAAACAACGTATTTTATTATTCTTTTTTCCTCCACTGAAACAACACGTCGGACACCAAGAAAAATAGATTCCTTCAATCTGCCAGCCTGCCACGCATTGATATTTATATATGGTATTTGTAGGAAAACTAGGAATTAGCAGCGTTGATATGAAGGGTGGGCTAGATCCAGATTCCGAGGGATTAATAAATTCATATTTCAATGCTGTTTCAGCCGCAAAACAAAACGACAAAAGCCAGTACTTACAATTTGTGGATTTACAAATATATTTCTGGGGATTTACAAATGCGATTGAAAGTGACTGACAAGCCATTTTCAGACGTAGCCCTTCTTTTGACAATTCGAGCAGAAAGTTACACTTCCCATTTGCCAAACGACTTGTAAGTTGTGAGTTTTTTTACGGGCAAATTTTTAACACCGTGGAGCCTGCGAGTTGTTCGAGGACCGTTGAACACCGAGGCCGGAGTGAAACGCGTGTGGGGTGCTGCGAAGGCCACTTGGAGGATCGAGTCATTTGAGGATTTCGGTGAGTCCATCGGGAGAGCTGGGAAACATTCACGTGGCGAGGAGGTCCCAGCTGGTCAAGAGTTGGACGCCGAGTAACGACAGTATAACTGCCGAGCAGGTTGCCAAGTGTGCGAGTTGGGAGCCACGCATAGCGATTGAAGCGGGACTCCCAGAGCGGGTGGAGAGCAGACAATCCAGTGTAAGAATGACACGAATAGAGATCCAAACGCAGAGATCAGGAAGCAACCACCAAGTGTGCGCAGAGCACACGAAAGGAGGGCCCAAACACAGAGATCCAGCAACCGGCAAGGAGGAGCATGCAGGGTTGGAGTGTGTAGACACGAAGGCAGAGCACGAACGCAATCACAACAAGGAAGCAGACCACAACAAAACCCGTTCATTAAAGCAATAGTGCAGACCGAGCTAGGAACAAGGAGCATGAGTGGTCAAAGTTTAAAGGAAAACCCGATGCAAAATGAGTAGGCCAAGTCACGAGGTTTAGGCGGCGAGCAGGAGGGGCCAACTCGGTTCCCAAATCGGCAAGCTGGGGTCGAGTTGAGCCTGAAAAATCTCCTTCAACCCTAAAAAAAACCTCAAAACAGGGACCTTAAAACTCTGGTTTGATCCTTAAACTGCAAGAAACTCTAGAAAAAGCACCCCAAAACTGCATGCAAGGTCAGAAACCTGAAAACCTCGAACACACGAACCATGAACAGACTCAAAGAAGCGACCACGAACACTTGAAAAGAGGTATAAATTCCCAAAATCACTGCAAGAAGAGCACTGTAGGAATATCCATTACAACACACGCAACGAGAATTGTAACGCTAGAAAGACAGAAAATGCACGAAAAACGTCGAGGAGTGCATGGATCCACATGATCAGTTTTGATACCATGAAAGAGGGTTCAAAACTCTGAAATGTGAGGATCATGAGGATGACACAAACATCCATGGACATGTGAATGACAACATGCAGAGATCTCGGGAGGAGCGAGCATCAACCGAAAGTGCATGCAAAGATTTGAAAAATGGGCAGAACCTTGTTACAATAAAAAAACTCTCTCTATCTCATAGATCAAAAATGGTGTACATATAGGAGGTGTTGAGTAACCCCGAAGTGCTACAATCATGACAACTTGAGTGGAGAGGGGGAAGTTATATTCCCAAAATAAAAAAGTAACTCCTAATGACGCGCTAACGTAGTGACGCGTAGGGGAATCCCATAATGACCCCTAAATGACACACAGACCTAAAATCTCACTTGTGAGATAACTCACCCGATGATGTGGAAAATAACTCACACCAACAAAAACACTTATCAAGGAGATTAGAACAAGAAAAATCATTAATGTCTTCAAAATTGACTCAAAATTGCCTTTTATGGGCTCTTAAGACAACGACTCATGGATGGTTCATGGTTGGAAACTTCGAGCATACCCATAATGAAGTGAAAACATCTCTAGATACCCTTTATCCCAATATGTGTAGGGTAAATTTCATAGGCTCACTCTTTGAACTTCTCTCTATCACCTTTTCTTTTCCCTATTTCTACAACATCTACTAGCCCATCATTAGATCTTTTCATGCATAGCTTAAGAAAGGATGAGTTTCAAATAAAATAAAGAGGGTTTTCAAATATCCATTTGGCTAGTTACTCAAAGTGTATGAAATTTCACCATGACTCTCTTTGTGAAAAATGCTTCAAACTCACAAGGGAAAGGTTCAAATTAGGTCTTTTATACATGTACCACTGTTTTCCATCATTTGTCAAGGATTTTGGAAACATGGGTTCACATCAAACTTTTAAAACTTTCAAAAATGGATTAATATAATGTTTAGAAGATCTATATCATTTTGGGATCTTAATTGAAAGGGATAAGCCTCCATCTAGGGTTTTTCCACCAAACCCTCACCGTGCATTCAACAAGCCCGTGAATGTACAAACCTTTATAACATGAGTTTTTCTTGACTTCAAACCTTAATATTTGACCTCTAGGTCTATTTTTACATCCTCATTGATCATGTTTTACCAGTAATTCTTGATAATGAGAATAATATCACAAACAACAAGAAACTTCACTTGCATGCACGTAGAAAACAAGGTATTTTAAACCATCAATCTTCAAGTTAAGATCCTATTTGATGAAGAGACCCCACTAATGTTCTAAAATCTACTCATACATCCTCCTTTCATGGATTTCATGCCCATGCACACTATCATTTTGTCAATCCTAATGCTACACATAACCTTCAAGATAAATCATGCACAATTCTCATTTCTCGGACCGGTTTCATATAGTTTCCCAATATGCAATGGAATGTAGAAAGGTTTTCCTTCTCCAATATTTGAAATAACTTCACAAAATCCTCTACAATGTAAGTTAACAAAAGGAAAGGTTACAACACAAGGATTTCAAACCCATACTCACACAAACTCTTACAAAATTCAGTCTTATAGTCAATTACAGTCTTGAGCATGAATCTTTGATAAAGTATACCTTCTTCAATCCAACATATCTCTTCTACCTTCTTGATAAAGAATTCAAACCATGCTTCACAAATGATCATAAGGACTACTCATTAGTGCTAAACCACATATGCTCAAACTCGGGATTTTCAAAAGGAAGACAAGAAATTCAACCATGAACAAAGTTTTATTATTCAAAACCATATTTTCTTACAAAATTGTAAACTCCTCCATCCTATCTCCTCCAGAGACCTTGAGGAATGCTTCATAACTAATTATTTTCTTAAATTTATTGCATGCTTCCCCTAATCAATAACATTAACCAAATTTTTATATCACACTAATGACTCTACATATGCTCATACATAGCCAAAATAGGCTCGTAATCATTATTTTCAAAATTTTATGACCCATACCTTCATCTATGACCTATAATCACTTACACATCCACTTAAAACCCATCTAGACTCCTTAAAACACCATACTTTTTCCTTTTACATACTTCAGGGACAAATGGAAGTGAGGAGGGAAGGATGGGAGGAGGGTAGGATGGAGGCAAGTAAGGAAGGAGGGAGTGGAGGGAAGGAAGGAAGGAAGGAGGGTAATTTGGGAGGGAATTATGGAGGGAAGGAAAATGGAAGGGATGGGAGGGAAGAATGGATTGAGGATGGGAGGGAAAGAATGAAGGAGGATAAGATAGAGGGAGACATGGAAAAATGAAGGAGGTCCAAGGACATAAGGAAGGATGGAAGGGAAGGAAGGATGGAATTGAGGAAGAAATGAGGTATGGTTAAAGGAAGGATGGAAGTGAGGTAAGAAAACGAGATAATGAAATGAAGGGAAAGAATGAAGGAGGGAAGGAATGATGGAAGGACGAAGAAAGGAGGTACATTTGGAGGGACAAATGGAAGTGAGGAGGGAAGGATGGGAGGAGGGTAGGATGGAGGGAAGTAAGGAAGGAGGGAGTGAAGGAGGGAAGGAAGGAAGAAAGGAAGGAGGGTAGGAGGGAAGGGAGGGAATTATGGAGGGAAGGAAAAATGGAAGGGATGGGAGGGAAGAATGGAGGGGAGGATGGGAGGGAAAGAATGAAGGAGGATAAGATAGAGGGATACATGGAAAAAATGAAGGAGGTTGGGAAAGGACATAAGGAAGGATGGAAGGGAAGGAAGGAAGGATGGAATTGAGGAAGAAATGTGGTATGGTTAGAGGGAAGGATGGAAGTGAGGAGGGAGTGAAGGATGGTAGGATGGAGGGGAGGAAGGAGTGAGGGAGGAGGGAAGGAAGGAGGGTACGATAGAAGGTAGGAGGGTAGGAAGGAGCGAAGGAGTGTAGGAGATATGAAAAGAAGGGAGTATGATGTAGAGAAGGAAAGAGAAATGAAGTGGGGGAGATGGTGAGAGGAAGAAAGGAGTGTAGGAGGGAGGGAAGGTGGGAAGTAGAGGGAAGGGTAGTAATTAGGGAGGGAAGAAATGATGGAAGGAGGGAAGGGAAGTAATTATGGAGGAAGGATAGATGTAAGGGAGGAGAGGGAAGGAAGAAGGGACATTGGGAGGGAGAGATGATGAAGGAGGGTAAGAAAGAGGGAGTCGGGGGAGCAAAGGAAGGAGGTAAGGAAATGAAGGAGGGAAGGAAGGAGGACGAAAGGAGAGGGAAGGAAGGATGGAAGGGAGAAAGAAAGGACGTACGGTTGGAGGGGAAGGATGGAATTGAGGAGGGGAGTGAGGGAGGGAAGGATGGATGAGGGTAGGATGGAGGTAAGGAAGGAAAAGGGGGCAAAGGAGGGAAGGAAGGAAGGAAGGAGGGTACGATGGAGGGAAGAAGGTAGGAAGGAGTGAACAAAGGTAGGAGGGAGGCAAGGAAGGGGGTAGGATGGAGGGAAAGAAGGAGGGTAGGATGGAGGGAGGGAAGGAAAGAGGGAAGGAATGAAGGAAGGGAGGGAATTAGCGAGGACATGATAGATGGAAGAACGAGAATAAAGGGAAAGGAGGGTAGTATGGAGGGAAGGAAGGAGGGTAGGAGGGATAAAATAAAGGAAGGAGGGTACGATGGAAGGATGGAAAGATGGAGGGATGGAAAGATGGAGGAAGGGAAGGAAGGAGAGAAGGGAGGGACTTAGGGAGGGAAGGACATATGGAAGGGATGTAATTAAGGGAAACAATGAAGGAAGGAAGGAGAGTAGGATGGTGGAAAGGAATGAGTGTAGGGTGGATGTAACATCCCCATTTCAAGATACCGAACAAGGGAAATTTTTTTTTTTTTTTTTAAACAACGTTCCTGTTATGAATTATATAATTCAAACACACGTTCAAGTTTTAATAATTGTTCTTTGTCCAAATAATGCGGGATCACACAATTTCCCTTTAAAACTAATGTTCTCTCTGCTCACATATTTGTAATATGGAACACACATTGATGCCATTCAGTTGGTAAATGACTCGAAGAACTACCGATCTCCCATTACATGGCTCGGAGTTTCAGCGATCTCTCATTTCATGACTCGGCAACTTACCGATCCTTCATGTTATTTCATGCATAGTATAATGTATATACAAGGTTCTCTTACCATTTCCGGTTATCGAAGTGATCCATTTAAGAAGCCTATCTGAATATCTGTTACTGATATTCATCTGACATCCTGCATCTTAAATTAGGTGATTAGGACAACGCAACCAGCACTTGCGATACTTTGGCCAAAGATTTTCACATGCTTTGCATGATCATATTCCAGGATGTGATACACACCAATGGAATACGTCCTTCACCTCACTTCGTCTGTTATCTAGAATGGTCTTTCCTGGTCCCTACCAGTCCTTCCAATTTAGGGTCAAACTCTAACTCCAACTAGCAATATGAATGAGTATAGGAAATTACTCATGGTAACTAAAGATACACAGACATACGGTGTCGTCCCTAGACGACTCCGTGTGTCTAGTTATCTTTAGTCCTCCAGAGTCACTCCGTATACGTGATCACATTCCTATACTTAGGCAAGAACTTAGTATCCAGCTTATGTAATCTTGATGGTTTAATTCGGGAGGGCATTGTAATATGTCGGCTATAACATTGTGTCGTCATGAAGGCCCGCCTTCATGAAGACACCATGTTGAAGCCGGCATATGTCAATGTCCTACGGAATCCTCCCATCGAGTACACATCCAGCTGAAATGATTTGGTTATGATCTTAATATTTAAGATCAACTTTCAACAAACCATGCATCCTTTATCCTTGTTCTTGTTACAGATTGTATGTAGCTAAGAGAGACCATATCCGTCTTCTAGCTTACTATGCATCTTCTCCTTCGGGGTTGCATTTTCTCTACTTGGTTCTTTTATTATTCCTTGGATTAAGTAGCCCATTACCGATAGACTTAATAAGTTTAACCTATTAAACTTAACCAAGTTTTCCACAATCGTAAACAAATTGAATTCTAGCTTATTAGGAGGGAATTTATTCATTTCTTCTCCTTAACCTTACATAGTTAAGGTTTGTTAGCCCTGGATATATTTTTCCCATATCCTTACTTTCTGAATTTAACATTCGAGGCTATTAACGGAGTCCGAATACGAGGTTCGGCTACTCCTAAGTTATTTGATATTCCTTAGCTTTCAAGCTAATCCCGAATACCTTTCGGAAGAGATCATGCACTTCCTAAATCCTTTTTAATGTCAATTAAAAATTCATCTTAACCCAAGTATGAACTAATTGCACATTTCAACGTAAAAGTTGTATTTAGGTAAGGATAGATGTCATTTCCTTTTAAATCCATTCATGAACAATTGAATAATTCCAAATCAAGGAATAATATTATATTCCCAACTTAATCAACAATATCAAACTGATACGGATTCATCCATCCATTTTATAATCTATACATTTGCAGAAAATGACTGGACTTTGTTTATATTAAACAACATTACAACTCATAAGATAGAAGAATGTAGTTTCTTCTTTTCTCAATTCCTCGTAGAGGAGTAATAACTATCAAATACAATCCATCTTCACTCAATCAAAAGAAGTATCAGAAAACAACCATATCTTCGCTTTACTCAAGTTCCATCTGCAAAATTACTTGCAGATCGGTTCATTGGCAATCGGCATATTAAGCACTCGTCATTAAAATGAGGTGCTTTTAATTAACCTGTCTCAATAAAAGAACCCCGCTTTTATGAAACGTTACTAAGAACATCATTCAAGAATTAAGTATCAAAAGAATGATCAAAGAGGATTACTCGCCCTTTTCCCACATAATCATTACAAGACGCAATTTCCTTCAACAGGTCCAGATTACAACATTTGTAAGAACTAGGAATACAAGTATGTATCTCAGATTAAATGTCACAATTTCCTTCCCTTTTATTAGTTATAATATCAAAGGATAAATCTAACTGAAATATAAACCAATTTACTTTCCTTTCAGTTCATGCAACTCATTTGATTTCAAGCAATCAAGTACAGATGAGAAAAGCAAACAACAATAAAATGTAGATGCTTAAACCAAAGCAATACAAAATTCGTTCCTTAACAATTACAGAGGTTTCCAACTGTATGAGAGAAGAAATGATCATTGTTCCAAGTTACCCATCCACACTCCTTTTCCTTTCCTCATGACTGTACTAAAATTTTTATCCAAACGAGACACCAATCAAAGATAACAGTTCAGAGTGAAACTTACAAAATCCATTCAGAATTCACTTTCCAACAACAAAGAATAATTCCATTCATATTCAGCTTTAAATGAAAACAAGGAAGAATTTATCATCCATATCAATACTTCCTTTAAATCAGGCACATACGAATACCAAAAACAAGTTGGTAAAACATCGTATCCATCATAGAGCAAGCAATATAAAGATGCATCCTATGCTCTTACTGCACTAGAAGAATTCATACTTCATTCACTGTATTATAACCAAATGAACAGTTATACAGTCGCTTTATCAAATATTCACATGACTTTTCAATACCTATGAACGCACACCGGAAGTCCAACCCGTATTGGAAAAAGCTCTATTGAGGATATTTCCAGAATTCAAACAACAAGAAGATAAAAATTCATCCCTGTAATTATTTCAATAAGAAAGCACCCATTTTCTTCAACACAATAAGAATCACTCAAGTCGAGTTCGTTTTGAATGACAAGGCAAAATCGGAGATCACACAAATCATTTCAATCTTCCGTTTATACGAGAAAAACACAAAGACTCGTGAAACAATCTAAATATCACCGTCACTTCCATCAAACCGAACCTATAATGCTCAATAAAACCCAATTACCATTTCTTTCAAAATCTAAAACAGCAGAAAGAAGAAGAACTCGTTTCCTTAATAATTTCAGTAAGGAAACAATGTCAAAACAAACTTGACAAGATGCACAATTTCATTCAATATACTGTTAGCAAAGAAATACCCAAGTCGCTTACAGCAAGAAAACGACTCAACCCAAAGTCTCTTCTACATGACAAAATCGAATAAACCAAAACCCCCTCATCAGAAGAGCAGGGTTGTTTTAATGAGACGTTTAAGCAAAGCAAGCAGTTTAAGGAGAAGGGCTTAACATGCCTGTAATCTTCCTTGAAGCTCGAAGAAAACCGCGCCTACAGGAGTTATTTCCTTCCGCAAATGGCAATAGCAGAGCTTCCCAAACAATCACCTTCCTCTACAGGCTCAAAAATAACCTTAGATTTTCCAAAGAAACAGAGATAACAATCAAACACAGGGGTTTGTGAGGAACCGTGAAAACCAAATGCAGAGCAACTTCCAAAAACCCGAAAGAACACAATGACCAACAAAATTTCCTCCATACTCTTTCCAAGGCGGGCTGGTCGTGAAGACCAAGAAAATTAAATGCATTGAAGGCTCTACCTTTTCCTTTTTCCTCACGCCACCGCCGACTCGGGTTGGCGAATTGCCAAATTCAAATTTTGCATGAAAACCAAGTTTGGTCTCATGACTAACTGAATGCCTCTAACTTTTCCCTGTTCCCGAAACTTGGCGCCGTCCCACGGAGACCACATTCATTGCCCTATTAAATTTCCCACCATTCTCCCTTATCCTTTCCATCCACATGGGTCTATCGTCCCCTTCCTTAGGTTAGGATTAGTTTAGGATTTATAATAGTGTCCAAATCTAGGTCATAGGTTAATAGAACTTAGATCTATTTTCACCCTTGTAAAATTTAAAAAATCCACATAGGATAATAGTTAGGGTATAAGGTAGAACTTAGGGGTAGATTAGGGTCTAATCCCCTCTCACTTAATTAATCAATTTCCAATCAAGTCCTTCCGACTGACATCCAAATTCACCACTATGCAGGAGGGTAGAATGAAGGGAGGAATTAGGAAGGAAGGAATTATGGAGGGAAGGATAGATAGAAGGGTGGGGAGGGGAAGAAAGGAGGGAGGGACTGAAGGAAGGAGGGTATGACATAGAGATGGATGGAATAAAGGAAGGAGGTAGGAGAAGGGAAGGAAGGGAAGGAAGGAATGAGGGAATGAAGGAGGGAAGGAATGATGGAAGAGAGGAAGAAAGGAGGGAGGGTGGGAGAGAAGGATGAAGGTGAGGAGGGAGTGAAGGAGGAAAGGATTTTGGGATGGAAGGATGGAGGGAAGAAAGGAAGGAGGGGGTGAAGGAGGTAAGGATGGTAGGAAGGAGTGAAGAAGGGTAGGAGGGAAGAAAGGAGGGTAGGATGGAGGGAGTGAAAGAGGGAAGGATGGAAGGTGGGAGGTAGAGGGAAGGGAAGTAATGAAGGAAGGGAGGGAAGGATGGGAGGGTATGAGGTAGGGAAGGATAAATGGAAGGGAGAAAAGTAATGAGGGAGTGTGGGAGAAACCAAAAAGGAAGGTGAGATAGAGCGAGAGAGGGGAACGAAGGAAGGAGGTAGGCGAATCGGATAAAGAAAGGAACAAAGGATGAGAGGACGAAAAGAAATATTGAAAGGAGGAATGAGGGAGGGAAGGAAGGATGGAAGGGAGGAAGAAGTGAAGGAAGGAAGGAGGGAGACAAAAGAAAAGAAAAAGGGTATGATGAAGTGAAGGAGGGGGTAGGAAGGCAAGTAGGAGGGGGTAAAGGAAGGAAGGAGGGTAGGATGGAGGGAGGGAGGAAGGAAGGAAGTAGGAAGTGAAGGATGGAAGGAAGGAAAAAGGGTAGGATGGAAGGAGTGAATGAGGGAGGGAGGGTGAGAGGGAGTGAAGGAAGGAAGGAAGGGGAGGGAGAGAGGGAAGGAAGGAAGGGGGTAGAGAAGGAATGCAAGGAAGAGGATAGAGGGAGGGAAGGATGGATGAAAGGGAGGGAATACGGTATTAAAGGGAGGGGAGAGGGGAAGAAGGATGGAATGGAGGAAGAGAGGTAAGAGAGGAGGAGGAACAATAAGATGGAGTGAAGGAAGGAAAGAGGAAGAGAAGGAAGGAAGGAGGGTAAGATGGAGGGAGAGAAGGGAGGATACAATCTATGACTAAGGTCACATCCGTGCATTATAAAACTATCATGCGAACATGATTGTCGATTGTAATGGCATTTTGTTTTTAATAATTTTGTTAGTTAAGGCTTTGAATATTTGTGTAACCAAGACCTAGTCTACCGTAGAGTTGGCCGCAGATGACTTGGATGAAAACCAAGACAATTACAGTTTGTATGTCATTCATCAAGTTGAAGGTCGTAGTTGAGCTCCGCCATGTGCGTGTAGTGTGCAGATTGATTTTTTATTCAACAAACCATCTAATACCCAATATGGGATAGTGAGGGGTTTTTCTGCTTGCCGCCTTTAAAAGGGAATTTGGGGGATGATGAGAGGTTTCCTTTTTGATTGTAATAAGAAATGTGAATGTGTAGGGATTATAGTGAGCTAAAATGCAGAGAAGGTATCTTTCTTCGCTCCGCAGCACTTTGCAAGTTTGCGTGGTTGAGATCATAACAATGGCTTTGGATATTGTTTTTAAAGGTGGTGTGTAGAAAAAGTATTAGTTTGGAGTTTATGGGCACACCTAAATTGGTTCCGTTGAATTGTCATTGTAAATATCAAAAAAGTGTCTTCAATCCCGAATGTCTTCATTGGCTCTTATTATTTATTATTATTATTTTGATGGCCTTTGTTGATTTTATCCATTAGTTGGTAGTCTTATGATGAGTTTCATTCTTCATTATTATTTAAATGAATCATAACATGATGTATTAATGAGTACATGTTGAAATGTTTTGTTGATTTATAGACATTATTGTGATTTGTTCCTTTGCTTCTTTCTTTTTCTTGAATTTAGTGTTTTGGAGCAAAGTATGTGGGAAAATCGGAAGGCAACGATTTGACCCCATAATCTGCCACAAGAATTGCCTTTATTCCTTAGCTACTTATTTCAAGTTACTCAAGGTTGTCTCGGAAGTATTTTTGGTCCTTTCAACAAACCGTATCAAAATACAAGCTAGTCGAGGGTTTAGTTGTTCAAAACAAATGTTATTTCGCTTTCTTGTGGAAGCTTTAACCATGAATAACATATATCTCTCTAAGTCTAAATTCATTTTTAAAGCTTCCACATACAAGTTATTTGGCTTGGTCGAGGTTTTTCGGTATATCTCTGCCAAAAATAAGTCAACCAAATTCATTAACACAATACTAACAACATGGTATAAAACTTAAAATGTTGAAAATAGTGCCAAAGCAATATCATAGGCCTAAGGTAGAGATATATACAAAATCATGGTTTTTAAAGTGGAAACACTTTAAATTTTGGTGGCATACTTTATTGTGACCTTTACTTTGAAAGAAGACAATTTGAATGTCCATAAAGAGGGATCTTAGCTCTCCTTGTCCGAATTCAATCCTATTATCGACTTCTCAGAAACCTTGTTGTTTGTCTTTAGATGAGCGGCCTTTTAATAACCTTAAACATATTGAAAACCAATATTTCTAAAATAAATTTTCATGTAGACCATGGCATGTTGTAAATTTGTATTGAGTTGGATCTATGGAAGGTCATCTTGAAGAAACATTAACACTAATTGTAGTAGAGATGATAAATGGATGCATCATCTCTCAAAGTAGGTTTTCATTATAAAAACTTCTTTTTTAGTTTTCTTATGGTAATCCATTGGCTTGATAAAACCTAAAAATGCCAAAAATATCGCTACTTTTGTAGCCACTCATTGAT
Source organism: Taxus wallichiana var. yunnanensis (assembly GCA_018340775.1). Taxonomy (NCBI): domain Eukaryota; kingdom Viridiplantae; phylum Streptophyta; class Pinopsida; order Cupressales; family Taxaceae; genus Taxus; species Taxus wallichiana. The sequence continues at coordinate 293,078,318 of CM031237.1, read as the reverse complement.
AGAAAGAAGTAATGCAATTTTGAATACAAAAATTATGTAGTGCCAAATTTACACATTGCATATATAATTTTTTTAATTGTACTTGAAGAAACAAGTGTTAAAAAGTTTACTTCATCATGTTTATAGCGATAATATCTATTTACTCAACTTTGAGAATGGCCAATTTTTGAGGCCCCAACTTCAACACAACATAGTAATGATTTTGATTATACCACAAATTTTAGCATCTTCGTAACGAGGATAGCTTGATTTATCCTACCTTCAAAATAACTTAATCAAAGCTATAACTTATTGTGGTGTTTGTACCATTGATTTGGACCTATTAGCTATAACATTTACCCAAGGTATACAATAGACCGATAAATACCTACCATTGATATAAATTTTTATCCATAATTACATACTCACATACATACCTACCTTTTCATTAAATTATATATCTTCATAGACAAATAAGTAGAGACTAACACCTTATATATATATGTATGTCCTCATGTCATTCTACATAGACAAAAAAATAATATTGAGACACTTGCATGTAGTTATTTTGGTGTAAGGACCTTGGCTTATTTAATCATGAGGTGTATATGTCCTAGGTCTTTCTTGGTCGTTTATTGGGTTGGACCATGTATATGGATAAGAATAGTTCTTTAATATGAGAAATTGATTTGATTCTTTCTCGTCCAATAACTTTTGAATTCATGTCCTGCACCTCTTCCTTTACAAACTCTCATTGATTAACACACTTTGCACATTGTTTCTTAATCAACTTATATATTATACAAGAAAATCCTTCCATACGGTTGTTGACCTGGAAAATCCTGATTGATTATTCTCATAACTTTTTGGGATTCTAGCGAATTACACCCAGCCTTTATACAATAATATCCATTAGAGATATATTATACTTAAAATATTTTTGAAGTTTACTTCCTTAGCTATAGATTCAAAAAATAGACATTAGAATATACATTTTTATTTTAGTTTTTATAGTCACTCGTGATAAATTGAGAATAAATACGTGGATAAGGTTACAATATGTAAAAGGAGTTCCTAGAACTCGGATTTGAGCGAAAATAATTGAAAGGTTTTTATGTTGCAAAATGGTAGAACAATTATTGTATCATAAAATAGGATATTAATTGTACATATACATAGTCTCTTTCAAAAAATAAATAGAAAAGAGATTGGGTGTATGTATATTGTTGTCTTGAAATATTTAATTTCTAAAATTGTAAAAATTTCTAAAATTTTCACGCCAATTGACCGCCCTCACCATTTTGTGAAGTCCTTATTTTCCATACAACCTAGTCTTTAATTGTTGTAACGTTACATTGACGCATTCCCTTCATCATTTTTATCTTGTCTCACCTCACATACCCTCCCGAATTTATAAAAAGATACTTAACATTAAAACAATACTTTTAATTTACTTATTTAAAATTAATTATTTAATTAGTGTCATCAATTAATCAACTTTAAATATTTAAATTTACGTTATTAATTGTAATTGATTTAATTTTAGTTATATTTATTTAATTTATTAATTAAATTCTACAATTAATTATTAAATTTATGGCACCAATTTTATTAAAAATATTAATTAATTGTTAACTGGAAATGGTCTAGTCAGCAACATTTTCCAATCAAGTAAAACATGATGTGGGAGGGATATTTTTTCAGTGTTCTGCGGATAAATTTTTCAAATGGAAAAACACAATCCGCTCCCCCAATTTACCCTTCCCACAATTTTCCGCTACGAATTCTCCACTTCCCATTAAAAAGAAAATAGCATAAAATCAATTTCTTATTTCATTACTCATTGACGTGTAAAAGCATCACATATCCACAACATGAGGGACCACATAATTTCTTGGAATAAGTAGAAGAAATTCAATGTGTTGATCAAATAAAGTTTTGCAAATAGAACACATGTCACAAAGAGAGAGACTCCACATGATTTGCATCATCCGGTAGAAAAATACTTAGGTATTGTCAAATCAAGAAGGAGAGGATTAATTACAAACAAAAAAGGCATCCAATGAAGACCATAGAAAAATTGGGATAGAGGAGTGGAGAAGACAAAGCGCGCCACGTGGAGAGGAGGTAAAAATATGAAAGAACAATGTAATATTACATCGATAGGATACGTTTTTGAATTTTGTTTATTAGTTTGATTTAATATTCCACGTTTTGGTTTTATAGGGAATTGGTTATGATTTATAATTTTTTACAAAAGTTAAATTATATTTTCTTACCTTAATTTTTAAATTAGAATTATATAATTTATGTGTATAATTTAGACAATAATAGATTTTAATAAACTAAGCCATAAAATTTATAAGTTTAAAAATATCAACCACGATCTTACCATTGATATATTATTAGTGAATCGAACCTTATTTAATATGCATAATGTGTATGTTCCATTCCATCTCAATCCTTCTATTAAAAATATTCCTAAGTGACTTGTTTATACTAAGTAAATGTCCATTCTAAATTAGTTTTTTTAATTATTCTAATACTTTTTAAAATGCAAACCTTTCATGTTTAGATACTTGTATGTGACATTAAATTTGTTTTCACATGGAATTGATTATGATTTACGATTCCATTACAAACACTTAATTATATTTTCTTCCTCTAATTCTTAAATTAAAAACTACATAACTTATGTACATAAGCCATTATTAAGTTTATACACTAATAAACAACCCAAAAAAATTTATAAGTTTAAAAACACCAACTATGCTCTTACCATTGATATATTAATAAGTGAATTTAACCTTATACCTAGTATGCATAATGTGTATGCTCCCTTCCATCTCATTCCTTCTATTAAGAGTATTCCTAAGTTATTTATTTAGAATGGGAAAATGTCCATTCTAAATTAGCTTTTTTTTTATTGTTTGAATACCTCTATACAAGGAATTGGTCATGGTTAATGATTTCATTGTAACTATTAAATTATATGCTCTTCCCTAATTCTTAAATTAAGAACTACATAACTTATGTGCATAACCCATTAATTAAGTTTGGACACTAATAAACCTTAATAAATGAATCCATAAAACTTATAAGTTTAAATACAATTTTACCATTGATGTATTAGTAAAAATTACACCTTAGACCTAGTATGCATAATGCACATGCTCCCTTCCATCTCAATCATTCTATTAAAAATATTCCTAAGTTACTTTTTTATAATGGGAAAATTCCCATTCTAAATTATCTTATTTTTATTATTATAATACCTCTATAAAGTGTAAACAATTCAAGTTTAGATACTTTTATGTGGCAACCACTTTTGTTTCAAAGTGTACAATGGGATGATTATTTTGCTTTGATAAAAAGTGCTTTCCAATACTTGTACATGGTGTAAATATGTTATTATACATTAGTGCTCTAATATTTGTCAATATAACATGTCTAAATGATGTGATTGATTAATATGAGGTAAAATTTAGACAAATATTACATAGTTATAAGATAACTATGGGGCATTATGTGATCAAAACTAATTAGGATATAATTGGAATATGATTTTACACTAGTTGGAATCTAATAATAACAACATTAGAATCCAAAATCACACTACTTAAAACCAATAATAATAATATTGGTATTTAATATCACACTAGTTAAAAACCAATAATAGTAATTTAGGAATCCAATTTTAATAATTATGGAACCAAAATGACGATATTATTTAAGTCTAGATTCTTAGACATATATCTATATTTAATGAAATGTTAGCTAGGATAATATTTTTAGGATGTTGAATCATGGATTTAGGATATTTTTAGAAGTATAGTTCAATCTAGGAGCTCTTATTATTTCTCCATGTAATGTGAATAAAACATGTTTAGGCGTGCTTCCATATGGAGAATAAGAATCAATAAAGGCTACACTTAGTAAATCATCTACATGCATATTATTATACATGAATAAATCACAGTGGAATGTATTTCCTTATATCACCATTAGTTTGTGGTGTTTGTATTTGTTACATAAAAACTAATTTCCTTTTACATCTATAGACTCATAAATTTGATTTTTGTTCAATTTTTCTCACTCTTTAATTTTGGACCCTTTGCAAAGGAGATTGAATCTCTTTTATCTACTTGTGCATTAACTATTTTCCCAATATTTTCAATAAAAATAAATTGAGAAATATTTGATTAATTAACTATGTAAGGAATACTGAACCGGTCCTTCAGAATGGGAGTTGAAGTATGTACAGTCTATCTTTAGAAGGGTATTGAAGAAGAGGAGTTCGATATAATTCTCTCTTTTCCTTTTTGGTGCTTCAATCTACTCTCCTTCATCTAGGTTAATTCAGTAGCTTTGATTCACTTTGGGAATAATATCTCATTATCATATACATAATATTCAAATTGATGATTATCTCCTATATCCACATCTAAACATTCTAGAAGATGATCATTTTGTGCAAAAACTTATTTGAAATTATCAAGCCATGATCATAATGGCTCTTCATCTTCATATTCTTTTTCGTTTGGAAGATCATAGACAAGAAATCATGCACTTTAGGTATCTATCTAGTCCTAATCACATACTACTATTTGTATGATTCCTAAGAAAGAGAAGTATTAATTGATCTTTGTCTTTGGCCATATTTTCTTACTTTCTGTTGCCTCTGTTGATCTTACACTCCTTCTAGCTCAGTTTGTCTTTTCATACTTTGACATTTCTCATTCTAGACACTAGCACTCAGCCGAGACGCCACCGCCAAGTGCCCCCGACCTCTTTGTAATTTGTTAACATATTTTGGTTCATTTCTAGCCATTTGGACATCTTATCTTTTTGGTAGTCGGCCTTTTTACCGATAATTACAAAATTCAAGCAATGAAATCATATAAATCTATACAATTATGTGATCATAATAAAGGACCAAGCACTAAGCATTATCTATCTCTACCTAAGTTTGCATTCAAAGACCATTACAAGAGCACTCAAGAATTTATCTAACATCCACACACAAGGGCAAAGAACTGATACTTCTGCATACACACATAGGAGGGGAAGTTCATTATTTCATGCACACATCTATTTACATATTTTACATCTAGCTACTTGTTTTCTATCAAGTGTGACACACACAAGAGCCACTTGAGGAATAACACATAGAAATAGATTGGGTTTGAGATGTAGGAAACACTCAATCGTAAGTTCACTTTGTTGACAAGCAAGGACAATACAATCCCTCATTTACATTATTTTATTTTTGGGATTTAATGTGTTTTGGGTTTTTGTAGGTTATTTCTTCATTACAGGTTACATACGACATCTGTGAACTTAGTGTGACATACTAGTGGCAAACAATGAAGTAAAATGAACATCTCGTGACCCAACAAAACTGGTTTTTAGAGCTTCTGAGTAGTCACAGGCGCCTAGAACATGTTTACAGAGCCCCAGACCCTCCATAGGTGCCCCAGTCCAAGTAGATCTTGTGGTCACAAACTTTTCAGAGGCTCGGTGTGACACTTCCCTCTTTTTGTTTATCAGTTCGTCACTTCGACACAATCCATAATTAATTGTGAATCATATAAGTCATTCTATCTCTTCATTTACACTTAGGGTTTTGAATTTAAATCTTTTATTTTTTTGGGTCAATTCTACATTTCATTGCTTATTCATTTACTACTACATTACAATTAGACTTAGGCATTTATAAATTCTATATTTTCTTACTCAATTGGTGAACCCGTCTCATTTAAACACTCTTGGATCCCCATTTTTTTTTGTCTCTCATGGCTCCTAAAATTCCTTTATATGAGTTGCTTTAAATGCACCCCAATTGCAAGTTTGTTTTGAAAAGATCCCTAGACACCATATATCTCCCTAGAGATACGCCGCCACATCAAGTGAGTGCTATTTTTGATCGTCTATCTAACGATACTAGCCTTCGTGATCCTCCATCTAATCAACCCATGTTGGATTCAATTCAAGCTTTGCATTATTTATTTTAAGACAAATTTTAGGCTATATAATCCATAATTACATCTCTAAGATCTAAAATCCAATATTTAAAGGATGTTTCTCGTGTTCATGCTAGTTCTTCTTCTCATCCTCATTCTATGTATTCTACATGTGCTCATATCAGTGATCCTCAAGTATTGCCATTACCGGATCCTCTCACGTTTGATCACAAATCTAAGCAACATGATATTCTTACTGAGCTCTTTAGTCATTAATTAATCTTTTTTCCATCTACTCGTGGCTATCCTCCTTATCTCCTTGCTAAATATAAAGGTCGTTGATATTGTAATTATCATCGAATCAATGGAAATAATGACAATGAATGCTATGCTCTACAATGAAGAATCAAACATCTTGAGCGTCAAGGAATTATCTCATTCATTGTAAAACATTCTTTTCGCATGCCCATCTAAAAATTCTATATCTAAATGGGCTTAGAAATTTGCTCCTATGCCCAATGAGCATCATGCCTCCACTTCGAGGTGCTTTTTGGTCACAAGCGCCTTCTATTTAACCCATTCATACTAAGCAAACACCTCTTAAGGTTCATCTTCCATCACCTCCTCCTACTAATTCATCTACAACATTACCGAGTCAAACTAAGAAACCTCCTCTAAAGATTGGTACAACTCCTACACCTCTCAAGTATTTTGCATGTTACCAATTCCAAATAAGCAACCACCCACTACGCAAGACCAAAAACTTTAGCATGTCCTCTTTTTAAATTCTTCTTCTCAAGGCACCTTCACCATCACCACTTTAGTGTCCAATCACTTTTGTTAAGGAAAATACTCCTTACATTGATCCACTTAGTGTTATTGACTAGATCTACATCACTTACATACTTTGGGGGCATCAAATCTTCTCCGCCTTACATTGTTATCAAATATTGCTGTCATCCCATGCACTTGATTGTATCAAGTCATTATCCGATGACGCCCTCTCATGCTTTGGTTCACATTTGACTGTTGAGGGCATATTATATGCATGAGCCTCAGACACTACACACTACACACTACACACTACACACTACACACTACACACTACACACTACACACTACACACTACACACTACACACTACACACTACACACTACACACCACACACCACACACCACACACACACACACACCACACCACACACACACACACACCCACACACCACACCACACCACACACCACACAAACCACACATTGGTGTGTCTCCTCATGGCAATGATTTTTGTGAAGAAGAAATATGGGTCTCTTTATTTGTGTGTTGACTTCATATGGTTGAATAAGGTAACAATGAAGAACCATTATCCTCTTCCCCATATATACAATTTTATTAATTATATGTGAGGAGCCGAGTTTTCTCTAAGATAGATCTAAAGTCAAGATACCATCAACTATGTATCACGAAGAAAACATCCATAAGAAAACTTTTTAGACTCGATATGGGCATTACGAGTTTACGATAGTTCCTTTTAGTCCAAGAATGCATATGTAGTATTTATGATCCTCATGAACAAGGTTTTAAGGAACTTCTTGGATAGGTCTTTCATTGTGTTTCTAGATGAAATTTTGATTTATTCTGCTTGATTCAAGAGTACCATGAGCACTATAGATAAGTATCACGGGTTTTGAATGAGCACCATTTATTTGGGAATTTAGAGAAGTGTTCCTTCTTTTAGACCGAGATCTAGTATTTGGGGCACATTACCATAGGAAAAGGTATATTAGTAGATCCTTGAGATCCATGTTATCATTATTTGGTTAGTCCCCACCACCGTGATTGAGGTTATGAGCTTTATGGGATTAGTTGGTTATTACTTCGATTTGTTTATAATTTTTCTAGGATTTCCATCCTATCAATTCCCTTCAAAGGTCAAAGGGAAAAAGTTTTGTTGGTCATAGAAGTACGAGAATGCATTTCAGTGGTCACGATGTGGTTGACTACCGCACCCATCCTCACAGATCCAAATCCTTTAGTTGAATTGTGTTTTAAACAAATGCACTTATAGAGGGAATTGGAGTAGTGCTCATGTAGGATCACCACATCATTGCTTTTGAGTCCCACGAGCTCAAGGAAAAGCAACTTAATTACCCCACTCATGATCCCGAGCTTGTAGTAGTAGTAAACACATTGGTTCATTGGAGGAATTTTCTATTAGGAAGGCCCTTTGTATTAAGGAAAGATCATTTGAGCCTTAAAAATATCTTCTCTCACCAAACCTCAACATCCGAAAGTGGCGTTGGATGGAGTTCCTCTGTGAGTACAACATGGACATCTAGTACATCAAGGGGAAGGATAATGTCATCACATATGGTTTGAGTATACATTGATATGAGATTACTTCCTTGACATTATGATTAGATCTCAGAGGTAGGATACTTCAACAACTTCCAGGTGATAGATTCTATGAGGGTTCTAGGTAGATGGTTGATTCTCAAGGGCCTTTAGTGGGAAAGTACATAAGGTACACATTGGATTCTGATGGTCTTCTTTGGTTTCAAAGATGCATCTATGCACCTAGAGAAGGTGATTTACGTAGGTTTTTTCTTTCTAAGGCACATTGGGCACCTTACTCCACCCATCATGGGATAAAGAAGATGTATGTAGACTTGAGACAACTTTACTTTTGGTTATGGTTATCTTTGTGATATTACAAATTTCATAGCCCACTTGTCTTGAGTTCTAGAGGGTGAAGGCCGACTATTCCCATCTTGCAAGTCTTCTCTACTCTCATGATATTCTAGAGTGGAAGTGGGATGTGGTGTCCATGGATTTTATTGTTGGTCTTCCCACTTCATCATTTCATCATGATGCCATCATGGTGATAATGGATAATTTGACCAAGGTTTCCTACTTCTCTCTGATGAAGGTATTATATAATGTGGTTGTCATTGCATAAACGTTCATAAATGATGTAGTAAGATTACATGGTATACCTAGGATGATCATTTTTGATCATGGATCACTTTACACTTCTATTTTAAACCTCTTTTTAGGAAAATTTGGGGACTCAAATTAGTTTCAATTCAACATATCACACTCAGATAGATAGGTAGATAGAGAGAGTGAACCAGGTACTTGAGGAAATGCTTCATATGTATATGGTGGATCAATAGACAAAGTGGGAGCATTACCTGTATATGTTCAAGTTTTTATTATAACAATAATTTTCATAGCTCCATTGGTACAAAACCTTATGAAGATTTGTATGACAGACATTACAAGAAACCGTTGAGCTGAGATAGGTTAGATGATGGGATTATTATTTATCTTGCATATCTTCGGATATGAAGCAACATGTTCTTCTTATCCAACAACATTTAGAGCGAGGGTTGTAGGCTCATGGATTCCGGAAGGTGTATGTTGACATGAAGAGGGTATAGTATCACTTTTAAGTGGGTGACAAGTTTTTTCTCGGGTTACATCCGCACAAGATTTTGATCGATTATGAAAAGGGATCTAAGTCATCCCATCATTTTCTTAGGAATTTTGTGATCTTGGAGACTCTTGTTCCAGCTTTCCTATTGCCTAGCTCTTCCACCATGCCTATCCTGTGTATACAACATGTTTCATGTATTAGTGTTGCGGAAGTATGTTCTAGATACATATCATGTTTTGGGTTGGTCATTATTATAGGTGGAGAACGATGGTCATTATTATAGGTGGAGACCGATGGTCATTATTATAGGTGGAGTCCGAAAGTCATTGGAATTTAAAGCCATATGTATTATGGAGCATAAGAGATTGGTCCTTTGGGAGCACGATTTGGACCAGTAAGGGTTCAATGGGACATATATGATAAGACTACATCTACTTGGGAGAATGCAACACCATTGCACTCCTAATATCCTTACCTCTTCCAAAGGAGTTCCCAGAGGAATTAGACTCCTAAGGGATGGGGATGTAGTTCCCACCTTTTTCATTATTCTCATTTTGATTGCGATTGAATAACTATATCTATACTATCACAATGACATGGAAATTATTGATTATTTTGTTTTTTATGGGACATTATCACACCACATCGTTGTTTAACAGGGGATATTACTACTTTAATATATTGTTTTTATATGACATTGTTCATGATATCATATTGTTAGCATTAAGATGCTAACTCTTGTTGATAGGTTGTCTATGGGGCACACGATGCCACTGTTCATTTATCAAATATTATGTTATGATGATGATATCATGAGTTATTATGGACATGATTTTGTATTGATATTGGATCCATATTTGATGTATGATGTTATATCATTTCATTTAGTGGATGATTCATGTTATGATATATTGCTAGTTTAGCATGACTTGTATGGATGTTGATTTTGATGCATATGATAGTGTCATATTTTGTTATCATATTGGGCGGATATGAGGTTGCATTGATTTTGCAGGTGATATGAAATTAATCATGAGAATAACGTGGGATTCATGGAACATATGCCACTTAGCACAAAAGGCCTAATGCCCAAACTTATTCTTCTTATCGATTATGACATTCCTTCTCATGTTGTTTCATATCGTGTTTTCTTTGGTTTAAATTTTTAGCCTTAATTTTCATTTTATCATGGCGATAAATTATTATATTGTTAGCTACTTTTTAATTTCTTATGTTTCCTTGGTTTATTTATTAGCTAATGTTAAATGTTACCCATTTTCATGTGGTTCTAACATCTACTTTTGGTTTTGGGATGATGTGTTGGGTTAGGTGGAATTAGGCCACCTAATCATAGATTAGGTGAGCCTAATTTCCCCTCCTAAATGCCACATTTTTCCCAAACTCAGATTTGGGAAAAATGTGCCATTTAGGAAGGGTAAATGACAAGTAAGGGACCTCATTTTTATGGAAAATAAACCCTAACCCCCATCCCTATGGGTGGGTGGGCTATTTTCAATGCAAATGAGGCCCATTGGCTCATTTTTCCACTCACCACACACTTCATATTATGGGAACTTTGATTTTGGGAATGTATGGGATTTTGGGAAATCCTCTCATGATTTATTTGGGCTAATTTTGATTTTCCCTTCATTTTATTTTGTTGAATTTTTGTGGCAAGGGGATTGGATTTGATTTTTGTGAAGGGTGACATTTTTCACCTTCTCATTTCTTGTCTTGGGTGGTTTCTTTCCTTGTTAATCCCTCATGTCCTTAGTGATGGGGTTATTTTTTCTTAATTTTTTTGGGTGGAAAGATTTGGATATTGAAGGAGCCTTGGAATATTTAGGAGATATTCTTGGATTTGGCTTGTTTAAGTGTAAGGTAGGATCTTGAAAACTCCTTGTTTTTCTATGTTGAACTTTTTTACATTTGAAATGTTATGTTTTGGCATAAATTATGGTGTTTGAATGTGTGTTGGCTTATCTAGTTTACTCCACCCACCCTTGAGGGTTGTGGGATTTTGGAGATTGAATGCGAAAAGGGAGGAATCTCTCCATATTTATATTTTTGGGAACTTCTCTTACATTATTTTTAGGTAGGGAGGGATTTCCATTTAGGTTGAAATTTATCCCTACCCTCAAAGAAGGGAACTCTAAGTTTGAAAATCCTTCTTGGGGAGAATTTTGAAAAGATAAGGGGAGGATATGGGGAGATAGGTAGATGTTAAATTCATGGAGAGATAAGGGTTATATTATTGTTTTGCCATGGTGTTATGGTTGCACAAAATGGGATTGTCATCTCGTCTTCCCAAGTATAAACATCGAGCTTATTAGATGGATTTCATTGGTTAATTGTGTACATTTTATGCATTCAAACAAATTTTTAGATGTGATTGGAATGTGAATTTCTTCCATTTTTATATTTGGGTGTGTTGCCTCTTTCCCATGGGCTTGGGAGGCTAGCCTACCACCTTGGACTCCTTGGTGGCATGTAATGATGTTATTTGGTTGGGTGGTCAACCAATCATTTCTCTTGTGAATTAAAAATCCTTTCATTGTTGTTTTGGAGATGAATGGAGTTTCCTAGATGATCTAAAGTTTTAGTTTTGGAGTTGTGTTATCCTCGTAAAATTGATAGGGGCAATTTTACGGGTAACCATACCAAAATTTTGTTCTAGGTCCTCGTCTCTGTATGTTTGTGGAGCCTATTTGCATGTTAGAATGTGGTACACCTTCTATGTGTTACACTCGGGTACTTTTATGGTGGTCCCGCTTTGCCATGAGCGGCGGGGGTTCGGGGCGAAGCCCCAAAGCAAATTTTCATGGGTGGTTTATTAACCCATGGGTAATGGGTAACCGTTATGGGCTATTTTTGGGCCCATGGTTTTTTCGGTCTTTTGCCCATTGTTTTGATACCCATGGTTTTTGCCCTTGGTTTTGATACCCACGGTTTTGTATCAAACTGCTTAAGTAGTTGTCTATTTATATGGTCTTATGCATATGATAGATGTACAAGTAAATGTATTGCAGATGTGTTTTGAATTCGGGTGTGAATTCGTAGAGTTTTTGAGCATAGCTCAAACGGATCTCGGGTATTATATTGAGAGAGTGGAGGCTTGTAATAAAATCTAAGCAAGTGATTCTTGGTGGACTGATCGGGGATCATTTTTGAAAAAAATTCCTAAACATCCCTAAATGGTGTCAGTGTAGAAGATCATCTCGAGAGCTTTCCAACAACTATGAGAATGTGACAAACGGACATCGGGAGCTCTAGATATGTTCGGTCAAAGTTCAGACATCGGGAAAGTCAAACTATGGTCAACTGGTCAATATTGGACCAATTGCACTGTGACACGTGGCTTGCCAACACTCGTCGAATTCGCTTGATTTGCCTATCGGGAGATGACAAGTGGATTATATGCTATTTACCGAGTTAATTATTTCTATGCCACATTGTATGGGTCGAAATTATATTATCTTGGTAAGTCCACTTTTCAAATGGCACGCATATATGCCAAACCACTATATATATTAATGTGTATACATTAGTATTAAAATATAATACATTAGTATTAAAACCTACCTAACCACCAACATGCATTGCTAACCACGTGGTGAAGGAGGATGAAGCGGTTGTTGGGGGTTTAACCCATGCGTGGAGATCCACGTGAATGAAGGGGTGGCTAAGGTTAATTAAAACCTTAGCAAAAATAAAGGGGCCGCCAAATGTGGGATATACCCACTTCACCCTAAGCCGCCTCTTTTGGGATTTTAATCCCACTTCATCAAATGCTAAGCCGCTAACTTTGGGATATAATCCCATTAAAAATGCAAAATGGCTCAAAAACCAATAAAAACTCCAACCACTTTGACCAGAGTTGACAAAAACCACGGCAAAATGATAGAGGCGGGATTTGATCCCCTGACCTCATGGATCTAAAGCCAATCCGCCAGCCAACCCGCCAAGGGAGCACAACAAGCTATAAAATGGGGCGTTTCAACTTATACAAGGGGAGACAGGTCTGTGTAAAGCAGCTTAAGGACCAGTTTTCTGAAAACGCCATTTTTGAAGGCCTTGCACTCAGAATGGGAACTTGGAGTAAAAAAATGGAACGTAGAGAATTCTGAGATGATTCCAACCATATAAGATTTGATATTTTTTGTTGAGTTTTAACCTATTTTTGGAAGCTTTGAATGCATATTTTAACAGGGATCTTCAAGACAGCTAGTTGAAAAACACGATTTTCAATGCACTTCTGGTCCGAATTGTGACTTGATGTAAACATGAAAAGTGTTCAGAATTCATATCTGACCTCAGATATATGATTTTTTTTCATATAATGTTTTTAAATCTCCATTTGTAGGTGTTTTTCTAACACATTGCGGGAGATCACATTGTGAAAACACTTGTAGGAGCCAAGGATCGTTCTTGGGACAGTTTACTGCTATTTTTAGAGTTCTTGGGACATTGATCAGCTCATTTTCAGGTTGTGATTCATTATTGGTTGTTTGTAAGAGTTATTGTACTTGCATTTCAATATTATTAATGGATCGGTTCAATCTGAACCCGGGGACGTAGGAATTTCCGAACCCCGTAAACAATCTTGTTTGTTATCTAAATGTTTTTTCAGTTCTGATTATTTATTTGCTACAAAGTTTTCCACACTTCTATGGATGCATAATAATCATAATTTAATCAATTTGTGGAGTTTAGAATACTTAAAATTGGTTAAGAAAATCACGATCTTTGGAAACTTTTAAAAGTGATAAAAAAATACAACACTCGTTTTCAGATCAAGTTTGGTATCAGAGCAGTTAGATTGCCGGATTAGCTTCTAATTGTGTTTGGCTTTAGTTTCAATATTGATTTCAGTCTTTAGTGTGCAGACATTTTGGGGCTTGTTAATCTTCTTTTGCAATGTGCAGTTTTGGAAGTACGAGTTGTGTTTGCGAGGCAGGAATCATGGGCAAGTCATCCAAACAGGAGCAATCCAAGCCATAAACCGCCAACTCCAAGAAGAAAAATATTTCTTGAGAGATAAATTTTATTCCTTGGAAGAGGAAATAGTGTGGTTAAAATCGAGCCACAATCCTCTATAACCAAGAAAGAGGAGTATGTCAACAAGATGCTTGAAGAGAGAAAGAAGTTGATGGGCTTTATTAAAGAGTTGCAGGAAGAAATACGGACTAAGGATGCCCTCTTAGAAAAGAAGGTGAACACAAGAAGGAAATGCCTTCCAAAGAAGATGCGGTACTATGTGAAAGAATGCACTTGTAAGTTGTTCACATTTTAATTCTTCCTCTCATTCGATGTTCCTTTGGGTCGAGTTTGAAAAACACACTAAGAGAATTGGGTCTAAGCTAATGGTTAAGATGGGATTTAATGGAACGGGCCTTGGTAAAAATGGACAAGGTGATGCTAACCCAAAGATGCAGTGAGGATCGACCTCCTCGGTTTGTAGGTTTGGGCTATTCTAGTGGAAAAATAGAAATTGGAGAAAGTTCCAAAACAATTTGAAAGAAGAAAAGCTTCCAACAAATGACAAGGATCTACACCACTAGAATTGCAGGATTCCGCCATCGGGAAGAACAATGAAAGGTGTAAGAAAACACGTAAAAGAGGTAATCGATTCCACCTCCTTCCACTTACACTAAAAATAGCACTAAGGGAAAATCAAATCCTAAAACTTCTAATACACTCTTTCAAATTGGAACAATATAGCTTTGGTAGACTGAAATATGCTTTCCTTGCACATTTTGTGAAGGTACTAATCATTCATTGCATATTGTTGGAAGAGAAAAAAATTTGATTAAGAAGTTAATGCCTTTTGTGAATGATAAGGCAGGAGTCTTAAAGACCAATCTCACCAAAGAAAGGCGAGAAATGGCAAGAATGTTACCTCTCCTAAACAGGGAATCATTCTCGTAGACGAGTTCGAGAATGGTAAAATGGGTAAGACTCCTAAAAACAGGGAAGTTAAATTTTGTTCCCATTGTAATAGGAATGGTCATGATGTTAAGGTTTGTTGGTTTGTTTCTAAACAAAGACAAAAATTGTAACCCTCTCGCCTCTAATAAGATATTTTTAATGAAAAAGTTGTTTAATATGAAGATGTCGAGAATAGTTCAATGAGAGATCATTCAAATGATTTCAATATGGTTGTGAATATGCTAGCTTCCGTTATAATAGAATTTGATGAAGAAGTTAGGGCTTTATTAATTCTACATGCTCTTTACTTGAGAGTTGGAATAGCCAGTAATGGCGGTAAGTAACTCGGTTCTAGCTAACTCGAAGTTGAAGTTTGAGGATGTTGTAGGGGTGATTCTAAGCGAGGAAATGTGAAGAAAAATCCGAGGAATCTTCTAATTCGGGAATGCTTTGATAGTGGAAACTAGAGGGAGACAAGAATAGAGGAAACCATGGAAAATCAAAAGATCGGGCAAGGTCAAAATCCAAGAACAAGATTGTATCTTTGGAATTGTGGAAAGCCCGGGCATGCGAAAGAAGGACTTTGTTGGAGATTTGAGATAAGAAGAAACAACAGAAGAAAACAAGGAGGAAAATGTGGCAACGGGTAATGTATGTCAAGATGCTTTGATTCTTTCTTTGCACATATTCTTCAATCTTGGGTTTTAGATTCAGGGGCTTCTTTCCATGCTTCTCCACATAGGCATTATTTTGTTGATTATGTTCAAGGAGATTTTGGGCATGTTTTTCTTGGTGATGATGAGCCTTGCAGCATAGTTGGAAAATGTTCTATTCAGGTTAAGATGCAGAATGAGAATACTTGGCTATTAAAGGATGTCAGACATGTGCCCACATTAAGATGAAATTTGATATCGGCAGGGCAATTGGGAAGTGATGGTTGTACTGTGATATTTATAGCGGACTCTTGGAAGGTTACCAAGGGTGCTCTTGTGGTGGCAAGAGGTAAGAAGGTTGGAACCTTGTATTTAACCACTGATAGTACTAATGATTGTAATCTTGTGGCTTCAGATGTAGATACAACATTATGGCACTATAGGCTCGGTCATATGAGCCATAAGGGCATGAACATCATAAAGAAGAATTTTCTTGGATATACAGAAACATGTTTGGATTTATGTGAGAACTGCATATATGGGAAACAGAAGTGAGTAAGGTTTCTCAAGGTTGGACCTACAAAGAAAGAGAGTAAGTTAGAGCTGGTGCATTCTGATATGTGGGGGCGGGTCGTCGGTATCATCTCTTGGGGGTTCAAGTTATTATGTTATTTTATTGATGATGCAACAAGGAAAGTTTGGGTTTATTGTATTAGAAACAAATCTGATGTATTTGAAACTTTTGTTAAATGGAAAGCCTTGGTAGAGAATGAAACAGGTCTTAAGCTAAAATGTCTCAGGTCAAATAATGGAGGGGAGTATTGCAACAATGAATTTGATTATTATTGTTCTAAGAATGGAATCTGCAGGCAAAAGACGGTTCCAGGAACTCCGCAGCAGAATGGGGTATCATAAAGGATGAACAGAACAATAATGGAACATGCTAGGAGCATGAGGTTACATGTAGGACTGCCTCTTTCTTTTTGGGTAGAAGCGATGAGCACATTGTGTACTTGATAAACAAAGGACCCTCAAGTGCCTTGGATGGAGGCATACCTGAGTAGGCTTGGTATGGTAAGAAAGTTGATTATTCATTTCTTAGAGTCTTTGGATGTGAGGTGTTTGTTCACATAGAGAAGGATGATAGGACTAAGCTAGAGGCTAAATCGGAAAAATTTACTTTCATTGGTTATGGTGGTGATGACTTTGGATATAAATGTTAGACTATTAAGGACAAGAAAATCATTCGATCTAGGGATGTGGTCTTTAATGAGAAAGTCATGTATAAGCATCGATTGTAGGAAAATAGGGAAGAATCCAAGAAAGAATATGCAGCGAGAGGATCTTCCGGATGGGAAAGTGACACATGAATCGGTTCGGAACCCCCTCAACAGAACCCCAAACTCCTATATTGAGGAGGTCTTCTAGGGTAAGAAGAGAACCCGAACTTTTTCTCCTTCTCTTTATTATTTATTACTCACCGATAGTGGAGAACTAGAGAGCTTTTATGAAGCAATGCGGTAGATGCCGGGAAGAAGTGGGAGCAAGCCATGGATGAGGAGCATCGGGCTCTCATGGAGAACCCGGACATGGGATTTGGTAAAGCTACCCGAAGGAAAAGAGCATTGCGAGAACAAGTGGGTGTACGAGTTAAAGATGAAGAAGGAGGAAAGAAAAGATATAAGGCCCGGTGGTCAAGGGTTTGCACAGAAACAAGGTATAGATTTTGATGAGATTTTTTCTCCTGTAGTAAAAATGACTTTTATTAGAAGCTGTTCTAGGAATAGTTGCAGTAGAAGACTTGCACTTCGAACAGCTTGATGTAAAGACTGCATTTCCCCATGGTGATTTGGAGGAGGAACTATATATGCAGCAACCAGAGGGCTATTCGGTCAAAGGTAAAGAGGAGATGGTTTGCAAACTAAAGAAAAGATTGTATGGCCTAAAACAAGCTCCACGTCAATGGTATAAAAAGTTTGATAGCTTCATGATGGAGCAAGGTTATATCAGATGCCATTCTGACCATTGTGTGTATACAAATAAATTTGAGGATGGAAGTTATATTATCCTGTGTTTGTATGTTGATGAAATGTTGGTTACAGGTAAAAACATGCAGGAAATAAAAGTACTCAAGAAGCACTAAGTGAATCCTTTGCTATGAAGGATTTGGGTGCAGCCAAACAAATCCTTGGTATGAGGATATCTCGGGATAGGAAGGAAAGCTGAATTTATCTCGGAAGAGTACATTAAGAAGGTCTTGGAGAGGTTTAATATGCCGGATGCTAAACCATTGGGACTCCTTTGGCAGGCCACTTCAAGTTATCAAAGGAGCAAAGTGTCCCAAGACAGAGTAGGAAAGAAACCAGATGTCAAAGGTACCTTACTCATCGCAATGTTGGCGCTTTATGTATGCTTTGGTGTGCACTAGGCTCGATATTGCCCATGCGGTGGGAGGCGTGAGTAGATTTATGAGTGACCTAGGTAAAGAGCATTGTGCAAGCGGTAAAGTGGATCCTTCGGTATTTGAGAGGACCATGGGGACAGCTTTGTGTTACAAGGATCGAAACCACTTTACGTGGTTATGTAGATTCGAGACATGGCTGGAGATTTAGACAACAAGAGGAGCACAACAAGTCATATTTACACTGTAGGTGGGATAGCAGTGAGATGGATTTCATGACTATAGAAGCTGGTGGCTTTGTCAACCACGGAGGCTGAGTATGTTGCTGCCACAAAGGCAAGCAAAGAGATGATTTGGCTACAACAATTGCTTGAGGATTTGGGGCATAAGCAGGAGGAATGTAAGCTATATAGTGATAGTCAGAGTGCTATACACCTAGCTAAGAACTATGCTTTCCACTCTAGGATGAAGCATATACAGTTGACATATCACTTCATCAAGAAAAGCTTTGGAGGAAGATAAGTTGAAGTTGAAGAAGATTCATACTAGTTAGAATCCTGCAGGGCAGACATGATGACCAAGGTGGTCACAAGGATAAACTAAAGCTATGTTCGGCTTTGGTTGGCCTTCACAGATGACAAGTGAAGGGTTGAGAAACTTGCTCGGTGGAAATTAGTCTCTAAGTGGGAGATTGTTATGTTTTGGAGCCTATTTGCATGTTAGAATGTGGTACACCTATGTGTTACACTTGGGTATTTTACGGTGGTCCCGCTCACCGTGAGTGGTCGGGGGGGTTCGGGGGTGAAGCCCCCGATGGAAGGGGGTTTGGGGTGAAGCCCCAAGAAAATTTTCACGGTGGTTTATTAACCCATGGGTAATGGGTAACCGTTATAGGGCTATTTTTGGACCCATGGTTTTTTCGGTCTTTTGCCCATTGTTTTGATACCCATGGTTTTTACCCTTGGTTTTGATACCCACGGTTTTGTATCAAAATTCTTAAGTAGTTGTCTATTTATATGGTCTTATGCATATGATAGATGTACAAGTAAATGTATTGCAGATGTGTTTTGAATTTGGGTGTGAATTTTGTAGAGTTTGTTGAGCATAGCTCCAAACGGATCTGGGTATTGTATTGAGAGAGTGGAGGCTTGTAATAAATTCGAGCAAGTGATTCTTGGTGGACGTAGCCCAAATTGGGTGAACCACGTTAAATATTGTCTCTCTGTGTTGTGTTATTTATTCTGCACTTTTATTTGAGATCTGTAATATTTTCTGCATATTAGTTTCTACTGTTACGATTCTATAAGGGATTATTCCGCATATTTTATCTCTTATTTCCTAACATCATCGGGGTCCCTCAACATTCGAATGTTGTAAAATACCTTCTCGGGAAATCTAGTTTTTCAAACTTGGTCATTTTGGTCCTTTTTTGGTTGGACGCACCTTTTATCTATGCAACATAGGGTAAATTTGTGCCCCCTTTATTTTCTTTGGCGCACCCTTTGAAGTGTTAACACATCAATTCTTGCGCATGTGCCTTCCTGTCAACAACAAAAATGTTGTGTCATGTTTTGGTGCACCAAGGCGCTCAAAATCCAGTGTTGACAGTACTAAATTTGCGCCAAGGCGCAGATAATTCCATGTTGACAAAACCATATCTACGCCAAAGGGTGCAAAGTTTTCCATGTCAACACACATTTTGGTGCGCCTCTTTAAAAAGTGGTTGGCGCATTTATTACACTTTTGGCTATATATAGGCGCATCCGCCCTGTCACTTTCATAATAAAAACACGTGAAAATCTTTATTCCTCTGCACCTGTTAGCACACCCATCATTCTCGTGTTGCGTTCGTGGACCCCACTTCATTTCTCTCATTCTATATATTCTAGATTAGCAACTGAACTCAGATCCACATATGTCTACATCAAGCAAAAGGCCAACCAAGTCAAAGGGTAAGACTAAGATCACAAAGGAAGAGATGAAATACAAATATCAAAGGGTCAGAATGCCCGAATCCCAGGCAGAATGTGATCTAGATATCAGAGATTCGAACTTGGCCACATTGACATGGAGGGTTTCTGGGCCGCACCGGGAGGGTCACGCGTAGTCCCCGGATGGACATGCTAGTGGGCGTTGGTGGTCGCATTTTGCTGGGGGGATCCCCATCAGTGTAGTAAATAATGAGTTTATGATGGTGGTGGCCCGTTGTTACAACAAAGACACAAGGTGTGTCGAAAATGAAAAGGGTGAGGTCATAATCAACCTCACTACCCAAAGACTTCGAGATCATGCTAGGCATTCCTCACCACCAACATTTTGTGGCTATAAGCCAAGCGGATGCATCAAGGTGGGAAGGATAACGAGGAAAATGCATGCAGCTGATGAACGAAGTGTACTTAAAGAATAAGAAGGTGATAACCAGGTGGCCATAGGTTATTCACCGTAGCGACTTCTCTGAGGAACTGAGTGATACCATCACCTTCCTAAGTAGAGTTTTGGGCTTTCTAATGCCCATTACTTTCACAAATGGATGCTCAGGTACCTAGAAACCATGAATAAGAATGTTCCTAATTAGCGCTTTGAGTGGGCAGAGATCATAAGCAGCACCATATCTGAGCAGCTCCAACAACTCACCACAATGGGGAGGTTCTACATGAACTCCTACGTAGTCTACACTGTAGCCTTAGAGAGGGATTATCCAGCACTGAGCCGATGCGGAGTTTGGCCTTAGGTGAAGATATACAAATACTACCCAGAGTTGAAGCTGGAAAATAACATCTCATAGTTTACCAAGATCAATGATGCTTTCTTTTACGACATCATCTACCTTTTGAGGCCAAATATGACTCATGGTCGGACGACCAAGAGCATAGTCACACAAGCGATTGAGAAGTGGGGGCATTATTTACCCAATTCCCCACCTTCACCTATCTCAGAGCAGCTAACTTCTTGGGAAACCCACCAAATTACCAAGGTATGCTGGCCTAAGTGATCTCTTAGAGCTGTCCAGACATGACTCATAACATACCATGAGAAGTTCTGAAAAGGAAGAAGGGTGGAACCCCTTTCCCCTTACAGTGGGTAGGTACACCTGCATTTCCCACAACAAAGCCCGGAAATGTTTGCAGAGCTAGAACTGCTCAATCTAAAGCACAATTTCCTAGCAAGGCCCACCTTCGATCCAAGAAATTTCCTCCCTAAGGAAAAACTCGATCCGATCCATGTTCCATAGATCGAGGATATCTACATCGACCTGTATCATGAGGTCAAACTCAGAAGAAAGGATCACTCTTGCCTGGCCCTGACAGAGATTATTCAATATGGCATGGCCATTGTTCCAAAAGGTTATCAAACAACCGATCAAGAAGTTGATCAGGTGTATCTAGACTGACGATGGGGACAATCGCCATTTGGTACAATGACAGAGACAAATGCACCTTAGACCATCGAGGAGAGGGTCAAGGAAACATCATGGCAAATGAACATTAGTGCGGAGAATGAATGGCCTTATCTACCTCGAGTATATTTCACCACTTCCCCTTTGGGCAATGCACCTATCAGCCGAAACATCTGCCGAAGAGCAAAGGCAAGGATAAAGAGGGAGAATTGAGCTCCACTCGAGAAGAAGCTCCTGAAAGTCCTCCCTCCGCCACACAGAATAGGAAAAGAAGAGGGTAGTGAACCTCCTAAAGAAGTATAGGGATGTCCTTACATATTCATATGAGGATCTAAAGGCTTTTCAACCAAAGTAAATGTAGCATTTCATCCCTCTCAAACTCCGGGATTAAACCTTTCAAGAAAAAGTAAAGGTAATACAATCCAAAGATTGCTTTGACACTATTTTTCAGAAATAAAAAAGTTCTTTGAAAGCCAAAATCATCTTCCTATTAACCATTCGACATGGATTGCCAACATTGTGCTCACAGAATATAAATGGTGAGATTTGTATCTATGTTGACTTCATAAATCTAAATCAAGCTTCTTTGAAGTATAACTATCCTCTGCCCATGATGGATCAAGTCTTGCAAGTCACGGGATCTGAAATGTTGTCCATGCTTGATGGCTTCTTGGGGTATAATAAAGTAGAAGTCAATACCGAGAGATCATCACAAGATGGCCTTTACCACCCCCTAGGTACTTTTTCCTATAAGAGGATGCCTTTTGGACTCATTAATGCGGTGCCACTTTTCAAAGGGCTATGGACTTGGATTTTGGAAGCTTGAAAGGGAAATGTATTATTATGTATTTAGATGACCTAACCGTGTTTTCCAAAACTAGAGAAAATCATTTTTAGCATCCGGAAATAGTTCTATTGAAATGCGAGAACATGGGATATCTTTGAATCCTATGAAATATGTCTTTTGTGTCATAGAGGGAAAATTGTTAGGGCACATTGTCTCTAAAGATGGAATCAAAATTGATCTTGAATGAGTTCAAGCTATTCAGTAGATTCCTCTTCCAACCAGCAAGAAGGGAGTGTATTCTTTCTTCGATAAGATCAAATTTATGAGAAGATTCATCCCTAATTTTGCAGAGCTAACTTTGAATATCTCCCAAATGATGAAAGGAAAACAAACATTTGGCTGGTCTTCTGAAGGGAAAGAAGCCTTTGAAGGTATTAAAAAGGCTATTGCTAGAACTCCTATCTTAGCATGTTCAAATTTTAGCAAAGATTTTATTATCTATTGCTATGCCACAGATAACACCCTAGTTGTTGTCTTGACTCAGAAATATTCTAATGATCATGAACTCCCAATTGTGTTCATGAGCTACATTCTTAAAAATCATGAGTTGAAATACACAATGATGGAGAAACATGCTTTTGCAGTGGTTAAAGCTATCAAGCAATTTCATTTTTATATTCTTAACTCTCACTCCATAGTACTTGTGCCTGACACAACCATCAAGTCTATTCTCATGCAACAAGAGTTTGGAACTAAGAGAGGGAACTGGGTGGCAAAGGTTCAAGAATATGATATTGACATCAGACCAACCAAACTAGTCCACAAGAAAGGCTTATGTGAACTCATTGCTAAAGGAGCCGCCATGAGTTACCTAAGGATGAAATTGATGCTCCTAATGTTCTATGTCTCAGCTCAATTGATGAATGGTATGCTGATATCGCACATTTTCTCACCTATGGAGAATGTCCCTCTCATTTGACTGCCAAGGAGAAAAGAGCTATCAAGTTAAGATCAGCCCAATATGTATTGTGGGAGAATGCTTTGTTCAAACGTGGGATGGATGGAAGATTTCTTAAATGCATTGATAAAGAGCAATAAAAGAAGCTTCTTTCGGATTTCCATGATCAAGCATGCGGAGGCCATTACTCATCTACTGTCACTACTCACAAGATTCTTCGTACAGGATACTATTGGCCTACCTTGTTCAAAGATGCATCAAAGTGGATTGATAAATGTGAAGCTTGTCAGACCTTTGTGGGCAGACCCAAGTTGGTTGCCTTGCCACTTAAACCAGTTGTGATTGAAGATCCCTTTCAACAATGGGGTTTAGATTTTATTAGAACACTTAATCCATCTTCAAGTGCTGGACATACTCATGTGTTGACTTCCACAGATTATTTTATTAAGTGGGTAGAAGCCATCCCAGTAAAGAGTACTACTTCAAAGTAGTATGCAATTTTATCAAAGAAAACATCTTGGTGAGGTTTGGTGTCTTTGAACAAGATTGTGAATGATAATGCTTCAATTTTTTTCTTCAAATTTGAGATGATGGATTTCTATTATGCATATGGCACTTCCCGGCTCATTCTTCATATTCTTATCCCAAAAGGAATGAACAGTATAATCAACAAACAAAAATCTGGTGGCTATAGTAAGGAAATTGGTTAATGAATCTCAGAGGAATCGGCACAAGAAACTTTATGATGCTCTATGGGCAGATAGGATTACACCCAAAAGAGCTATTGGGATGTCCCCTTTTCAAGTGGTGTATGGCGTGGAAGCTCAATTACTAGTAACATTGGAGCTACTAACCTTGTATTTAATGAAGGCCATTTAAGACACCACTTCAATGATTCTTTAGATAAAATGATCATGTATTTTCATAAGTTGAATGAAGAAAAATTGTAGGTCTTTGATAGAGAATATCTACTCACCAACAGAAGGTAAAATCTTTGTTTGATAAGAAGGCCAAGTCCAGGGATTTCAAAGTTGGAGACATTGTTTTGCTATGGGATAAAATACATGAGCCTCAAGGAAGCCATGGTAAGTTTGATTCTCTTTGGCTCGGTCCTTTCAAAATCAGGCACTTTGCTGGTGAGAATTATTTCTATATTGATTACATGGATGGTTATTCTCTCCCACTTCCTTATAGTGGGCAGTACCTAAAATTGTTTAAGTCCTAGGTGAATAGGAGGTCTTTTGTATATTATGTATAGGGTGTGTTTCCTTTCCCTTGCTTTTGGTGTGTTTCCTTTCCTTGTTTGGGTGTTGTCTTCTATATGTGTTTGCTTTTGACTCTGTGGCCCAATGGATAAAGAACTAGTCTTCTTCCCCTAGCTTTCGAGAGAGTTCTTGCCTGTCTCATTCTTTTAATCTAGCCAAGTCATCCCCAGAAAGAGCCAGCTGTTGTCCTCTCAAAATTTCCTCTCTTTCAAAAGTAAAAAAATTGAAAATTTTGAGTTAACACCTTTTTATGATGTTCTAGTGAAGAGAAAAGTTGAGGAGTTAGGGAAAATTCATGTTTTTGAGTCATTTTAGTGATTTGTGGAGTGCATCGGACATTTTGTCCCATATGTCCCAAGTTCTATCGGACCTTCTGTTCCCCAATTAGTTGTTTTCCCAAAAATTTGTTAACTTTTCGGGCTTGTCGAACTTTTTGTTCCAAATGCTCTAAGTTCACGCGGGCTTTCTGTTCCCCGATTGCCCATGTTGGCCACATCGGGCCCTTTGCGTACTTTTGTCTTATCTATCCCAAAAGCATCTGTGCATTCCGTCCCCGCTTTTCCCTCATCACGCGCATTGGCCGAATCGTGACTTCGCACCCTCACGTCCCTCACGTTTCTAAGTTCCTGGATTGCCCGTGCTCTTTTGGCCCACATTACTTGCATCACCCGTGTCATCCGGATCATGTTTTCACGTTCTCATGTCCCAAATGTACCAAAGACCATCCGGGCTAGTTTTTTCCGCTCTTCCCAATTCTTACCTTTTGAGTCGGTGCATATGAATTTAATGCGCATTTATAACCTTCTCTATTCTAAAATGGCTATTTAATGGGGCTACCCTCTATGCACTTTTTCACACCTGCTTTGCTTGCGACATTCACTTAAATCCTTGTAATTAAGACCGTCTACTTGTGCTCCCATTCCCTTTGCATTTTTTGTTGCGAATTCAAGCCGTGAAGGTTGTTTCTCCGTGTCTTGACAACATGAAGATCAAATTTCAAGGTCGGGAACATGTTTCACCACTCGAATCTTATATTTGTATCTTGTTTCGAATCCCATATCGTCATCCTCATCCCATGGTGCAACCTCCTCCTCCACTAGATATATTATGACAAGACTCAAAAGCTCCCCATCTAAATCCTCTCTCCTATACAAAATAGGATCACAAGGAACCTTTTGACGACTCTAAAATGTTGTCACACTCTTCCAAACTAAACGACCTCGATCATCTCCAGCCATCTCCCTGCATTAACCTTGTCCTCCTCATCCCTACCAACTCCACATCTACACTAGGCCATATAAGGAACTCTTGGTATGGCCTCCATCTAACCGAATCAACATCCAACTCCGCAAGCCCGATCCATATACCAACATTATCTCCTCTCACTCTTGTCACTTAAGGAATGATCGACCCTCCATCTTAGAAACCCAACTGTTAGCTCTATATGATCTCCTATGACCAATGGTATCCTTGGTGGCCTAATTACTTCTATATGTTGATACGCCCAATGGTGTAGTAAGAAACCCATATCCAATCCTAAGATCTCGTGTTTCCCTATACATGGAAATCGTGGTAAACCTAAGCCAATAAGGCAAGACTGCAAATGAGAACACAATATGATGATGAACAATATTTGACACTACACTAGCCATTGCCCATGGGAATCGAGATCCACCGAGTTCGACAAAGCATAATATGACACTTTGCCATCATCACCATGAAAATAAATTAGCTTTGTGGCACTCCAACCTCATATCTCAACTCATATGAAAAATCCCCAAAGAAAACCTGATTTGGGGTACATCAGCTCCAAATAGATACGTCAACACTACTAATATTCTATCACCTATGACATGGGAATATCTACTCCCCTTGTATCGGTATCCTAAGGATGTGATATACATCCTCCAAGGTGATGGTCATCTCCCCTGTCCTAAACCAAAATGTCCCTGTCTATCTATCCCATATCTCCACTAAAAAATATAAGCCCCAAATCTCGTGTGATCCTCTGATAATGTCGAAAGCCACTAACTAACCCCATTGTGGAAAATTGATCCCACTCGGCATCTTTCACATCTCCTCTAATCTTCTCATATAGAGTAGTACTCAATCTCTCATATATAAGGTCTCCCTAGCCTACAGTCATAAATAAAACATGCATACATCAGATCCCTATCAAAAATCCATTCAAAATGCATTAAAATTCATTCAAAATTAAATCAAACCCTAGCTTACCCAATCCTACCTCGATTGATGTTGATCGAGGTCGGAGTCGACGAGCCTTAGGGCTAGGTCGACATCAACCTTCCTAGATCCCCGGGTCATCGATAATCGCCCCCGGTGTCCTTTTTTATTAAAAAGGTAAAAAATAAATAAAACATTAATTTAATTAAAACCCAACATGGGTTTTGTTACTCACCATCCTTTACACTCTCTAACGTTTCCTTACAACTTTGGTATCCTCCATTTCCTAATCATCTCTTTTATCGCTCTGCTCTCTCTCATCAATTGGCCACCACTTTCGGTCGTTGTCGAACCACTTAGATTTCCATCGATTGGCTCTAGTCATCGTTAACTCCCCTCGCGTAAGTATTTTGGGATTTTGTTGTTATTCCTTGCATCTTATCCTAGGACATCATCTATTTTTGACCTTTTAATTCCACATTTGTGGCCATCTTCATTTCTTCCCTCCGGGAATTTTAATCCAAATATTCTAAAGTTACTCCTCCTTCGGCATATGTACTTTCTAAGACCACATTTTTGGCCATATCTATTTTCCTTTGAGAACCTTAATCATTTTGTACTCCCTAAGTCCACCTTTTGTGGCCATATTTACTCCTCCTTTGAGCATTTTATTTCATAATACTATTTAATCTGTGCATGAAGTCCTCCTTTGAGGCCATATTCATTTTCCCCTTTGGGCATTACATTCATCATATCAAGTCCACTCTTGTGGTCATATTCGTGCCCTTCTCGAGGGGACCATATTTTCATTCCAAGTCCATATTTTTGGTCATACTTTTCCCCTCTTGGGAATACTTTTCCTTTTTTCCTTTGTGGCTATAATTTTTCCCTCTTGGGGAATTTTCCTTTTGCCTTTTGAACCATACTTTTCCCCTCTTGGGGTATACTTTTCCTTTTGCGGCCATATTGTCCCCACTTGAGGCATATTTTATTTCCCTTTTTCCTTAGCTACCATACTTTACCCACTTGGGGCATATTTTATTTTCCTTTTTGCCTTGCTACCATACTTTGCCATTTGGGGCATATTATTTCACCATACACTTTTTCATTTTGCCTTCTCGGCCATTTTTTTGTGTCCCATTAGGCACCATACCTTTCATCCTCGTCCCTTGTGAACGCATACCAATTCACTCGATTGCTCGTGTACAAAGGATTTCACATACCTTTTGTATTTAGTTACACATACTTTGATGATTTTTCTATGCCCTATTGGTCATCCCATCTTTACATCCATATTGAAGTGATATTCACCCACTCACCGGTCCGTAGAACCTTATAGCTCGTCTCCATTGAGACTACAATTTTCCTTTGCCGATGTAATATTGAGTCACTTCCATAGTTTTTATTTATATTTTGATCCTTTTTACTTGGGGCATCTTGCCTTGTAATCTTTTTACCCACTTTTTCTTTCACCCACCCACCCTTTTTCAAAGGTGTCATCAAATTCCTATCGTGTCATCAATTCCCGTTTGAGGGGAGTTTATCATCTACCTTTCATCAATCCTCATCCAACTTCCATTGTTTTTGTTTCATGGCTTGTTAGCTCAAACCACTCAACAACAAGGGGCAAAATATAGAGACATCAATTCAATATCTATACCCCTTTTTGCTCACGTAAACATACTTAATTTTAATACAACCCATCCTCTTATATTTAATTTAAAATTCCCATTTATCTCATCCATATTAATCTTCATTATGTTTAATTAATTAATTCTTATCAATTAATTAATACCCATTACATTTCCCTAATGGACCTTACTGTTTAGGATGCTTTTATCCTAAATCCATCCCCTTCCTTTTCTAAGCTTTTATCCCTTCTATTTGTATGCCCTAACTACCCATGATTTATCCCCAAGAAATCTAATCACACACACATGCTTTAAATCACCCTTCCAACTCTTAAAAACATGAAATCACACCAAAAACACAAAAATCTAGCCCATTGGGAAAAATTTCCCCATAGTTGGTGGTGACCTAGCTTTGGTTGTCGTCAACTCTATAAAACTAGTTGATTTATTTCTATTCTTGAATCGGATGCATGCAAGTTCAAGATTTCTTGCGAATTCAAAGCATCCTTCATCATACCTAAGCATTCTGCAATAGTTTAAAGACCTTCTCGGACATCCTTTCAACGTCTTGAATCACTCATGAGATTTATCACCGTATTTATGTTGATTTGCTTTGTATTTATCATATTATTCTTGTATTCCATACAATTAACATTTTGCAGTTTATATAAGCTACAAAAACACTTAGAGCTTCCTCAAAAACCTCCATTCCCAGCTTTATTTTTTTGTAGGTTTCCTTTTTTATCCATTCATTCTCACTCTATCTAATTTTTCTATTGTCATTGTCGACTCACCCAGTGTCGCCATCGACCCAAATCATGTTGTCTAAACGTGCTAGCCAAATCATTGTTTCTACCAATTTCTCTAGATCTTCGCCTCAAAATTCATTTTGTAGGTCATATCTTAGTTGCCACAGAGCTCTGCTATACTCCACCACACTCGGGATTTTTTAGGCCTATATATTCACCTTATCTTTCCGATCTTCCCTCTTAGGTCTCCATTTGACCTACATATGCACATGATTTGGTCGTCTTCGACTCGAGACCAAGTAACATTTAATTTACTGATTATCGCGATCTAATCGACTTTAGATTGATTTCTTTCATTTTCTTAGATTTAGTAGCACTTATGTTTTTACATGCTCTTATTGTTATATCCTTTATTTTGCTTTATCTAAACAAATGGAGGTTGACATCCACTTGAGGAAGTTATGGATTCTTGGGTCCTCTTTGTCGAGAAACCCCCATATCATATCTAATCATTTTCTTTCAATAGTCTTATTTGCAAGTTTCGTAAGCTTTTAGCAAGATGGATCCATCATTCACTTTGCTCCCATCTCCATCCACATTACATCCGAGGTAACATAAACCCTCCAACATTTTTTATTTTGTTAGTTTCTTTAGTAGTTTGGTGCATTAGTTTGATTGGGAACAAGAAACTTGGTAAACATCTACATCTATATGTTTTTGTTTGTATGCCCCTATTTTTTTCTCATTGGCTATGTGTAGGATGTTGAAAGTGAGTGTTTCCTATTGCTATTTTGGCATATCTTGTTTTGGGCTTAAAAGCCTCTATATTTATAAAAGTGTCCATGTAAGGTCGGTATAAATATTTAATAAATCAATACTATATTTTAACATTAGAAAAATTTGATTTTTAAGTTTTCTTGGATTATATGATACTCTATATCAAAGGAAAAGGAGCCTTTATTCTTTTCCATTAAGTATAGTTATTCATCAAATTTTTAAATATTACATACCCCAAAAGGTTATTCTCCTTTTTTCTTCTGCAGTGCTTGGTAGGTATAGAACTCTGTTTGGCGCTCAATATTCTTATCCTTGTACTGATTAACAAAGAGAATATTGTGTATACTAAAAAGGAACATTTTGTAGGTTGTTGTTGTTCCCCTTGTTGGTTGTTTCCATGTCCAAGTGTGGATCGCATTTTAATCGATGTCGCTTAGTTTGTTGTTGAATCTTATTGTATTTTTTCTATTTTTTAAATATTATACATGCATTCAAATATGAAAATTTGTGTCAATTTTGTTCATCCAAACAAACCATGCCAATTATGAACCATGCCCTTTCCCTCGAATGATCTTCTAATTTAAACATCATAATGATTAGAAAGAAACAAATTCAATATGTGTAACCCCGACTGCGTCTCCTCCGGCTTGTTATATCGAAGCAGCCACCTTGACGTTTATTCCAGTGACACTAAAATTTTATATTTCTTTTATTTATTTAAATACACTTATCAAAGTGCACTAGAATTGATGGGAATGTTAATTATGTTGACAAAGAAACCCCTTCATGTCTTGAAAGATATGCATTATAATAGTATCCTTAATATTAATTATAATTTTAAACAAGTATACTCATATTACAAAATATTTATTTCATCATCGTATTTATGATCTATGTTCAAAATGTTTTGTGTTTGATATGGAAAATATTATAATAATACCACCTATATATGTCAAAATATTCCTTCTAATAATTTGTAACATACTCTCATATCGATTCTCTATGTGTGTTTTGTATTTTGGGTAAAGCTTGTAGGAATTTGGATTACCAAGAGTAAAGATATTTCCTCAAGGAAAAACCAATTCTTATATGTTCGAACATCTCCACGTCAATTAACAAAAGATGACACTTAGAGATATATTTAACAAATATGTAGTGTAGTGCTCATTGTAAGCTCACTCTTTCAAGTGACCACTAGGGTCGAGTTTGACTCCCCATTTACATCTTTTTATTTTTAAGATTTCATGTGTTTTTGCGTTTTAAGAGATCATTTGTTTCAGGGTTACAGAGTGAATTTTGCGGGCATAGTGCGGCACATAAGTGATGATTATTTATGAGGTAAATAGGAATTTGAAAACAGGAAGGGAAACATGAATATGCAAGGTGATGATAAATGGGAGCGAACACGGACAGGGACAAGGGTACCAAAATAGGTGTCTACAGAGATAATTGAAAATAGTGAGGAAAACAAGGAAGGAAGGGGAGGAGAGGATAGAGAAAAAGAGAACAAAGTAAAACAAGGTCAAAAAGTTAAAAAAATGGTTGAAAAGAGAAAATGACTTTGAAAATTGAATGTAATAAAAGAGATGTCAAAATTCAACTAACAAATGAACACATGCAAAAAAAAAGCTATTTTTAACACATAATAAAAAAATAGAAAAATATGTGCTAGAACCACAACAATTTACTTGTGTGTGTGTGTGTGTGTGTGTGTGTGCGCGCACACACACATGTGTGCATGTGCGCGCCTAGAGATAAATAATATATAATTCTCTAATTACATGAGATTAAATTTTTACATGGGGTGCTTTAAAAATAAATTCACTTATGCTCATTTATTTTCCTATATGCACCAAAACACTTATGTATTTATAAACATTTTAAAATCATTATAAAGTCTTACTTGTGCACATGATGTCACAAAATGCGCAAAGTAAAATTAGTAAGAGGGGTCAAAACCTCAATGAAAAAAATTAGAGGTCAAACAAAACCTAAAAAGGCTTCCAAAACCATAGTGATAAGGTTCTTATGGACAAAATATGTTTTGCTAAGGCTATGGAAAATGATGAGAAAATCATGGAAACAATGGTAGAAGTGTAATTTTGAGTGGAAAGAAAAAGAGAAATGGAAGAAATCAAACTCACAAAAGAAAAATAAAGATTCAAGAAGGGAAATAATGAGTTGGAAGTAAACGATACAAATGCCTTGTCAAAACTAGAATAACGAAAAGAACACATGCGAGACACAATGTAATTTAAATGAATAATCAATAAATGCGTGAAATCATAGTAGAAATGTAACATTTAACTAACTAACAAATATCATAAATATATCTATTTGAAATACATTAATTGAAATCAATCTCAAGGTTCTTATCTAACATTTTTACATACCACATTGATTAATAACTTTGTTACCTTCTCCATCAATTTTCACCCATTGGTGATAGATGACATCCATTTATCCACACTATTATATCGAGATTGCAAAATGGAAGAAACAAAAAAAGACTCCAAACTCTATCATATAACTAAGATATTATGCTTTTTCGAAAGAAGAAAAACTTTGTTGTGACAATAAAATGAACTTCAAATTTAAGATTGATATTAACCTACAACATTTTTGGAAAATAAATACCAAATTTAAGATCAAAAAACCAAACAACTTATTACATTATACTCTCCTCTGCCAAAGTTCGTTACCGCTTTGGAAAACCCGCCCATTCATAAAGACAATTTTCATTCTCCGTCAAACTTACCCGCTCTGCCCAAATAAACCGCCCAATTTGATTCCTACACGTATGAATAAAATTCACATACCCCCACCGAGATTATTCACAGACCCCACTGAGATCTACAGTCCAACTTCATCTGTGGAGAAGGGAGAAAATATCGAATTCAATGGATTGGGTAGATTGCATTCCCCAGATTCAGTAGTGAATTAGGTGTTTGACAAAAATGGTGAAGTGATCCGTATTTTGACTGCATTTAATATTTGTTTTTGTATTTACTGTGCGTTGGGAGTGGAATGAGAAGGGCAAAGGTCCCACGGGCACGGGGACAAGAGTCGTCGGGGCAAAGATGAACCTGTTTGTTGCTGTTTCTTAGTGATAAATAGCAGAGCACGGGTCTCGGTAATGGCAGCCGCACCCTTGGCCTTCCATTTCCTTTTCGTTCTGTGGCTCAACTTCCTCGTAAACGGTAAGTCCCACTCCCACGTCCGTTATTTACGGTATTTCCTTTCCGTTAATTGGTAAGTATTGGCAATTGCTTCGTTCAATGTCAAATTTGTATGTTAAGAAATGTAATGAGCATGCTTATTCATCAATGGCAGGGGTAGAGACAGGGGCAGGGGCAGGGGCAGAGGCGCCATCGTTTACACTGATAAACAAGTGCCACTACACGGTCACGGTGTGGCCGGGAATCCTGGCGGGCGCAGGCACGCGACGGCCGGTGTTTCAGATATTGATGGCGAGAGCATGACACTCGAGTCCCCCGCGGGGTGTTCCCGCAACCGCTGCACTTTCGATGACCACGGAAATCATAACTGCGCCGGGGCACCTGCGGAATGATCTCCCTAATGTGCAACGGCGACTTGTACGACGTGGATGGCTACAATCTCCCCATACTCGTGGTGGAGGCGAATGGTAGCGCCTGCACTGGGTGCGTGGAATTCCAAGTAGAGATCGGCGTGGGTTGCAAGAGCAGCGGACCCTTCGCCACTCCCAACACCTGCAAATCCTCTTCTTATTCGCAGCTTTTAAACAAGTTCTTCCCCACCGCTTACAGTAGCTACGCCTTCGATGACGCCTGCAGCACCTTCAATTGCACTGCTACCAGCTACCTCATCACCTTCGCGTGTACTTCTATTACTATAATGCTATTCTTATGGTTGCACAGGACAGCAGATCAGAGCAAACTGAAGTTGGTATTTTATATGTTACTAGTGTTGATCACACTTGCCTCCGCGGCTCGGCCTACCCTTAACGCCCACAACACCAATTTCATCGATGCAACTATGCACAACTCCGATTCCTGCACACATTGTCATCGCCTCAATCCAGCCCCTGCAACTGCAGATTCTTCCCACAGAAACTGTGATGGCAACAGTCCAACATGCTCTCCCCACTAACCCAGTTATATCGCATCAAAGGTTTATATTTATGGTCATGCATCTTTTTGGGGGACGTTGAAAATGTGAAGATTATATAACAGTGTGTATGTGGATGCTGTGCGAAATGAAGCAGACAAAATTTCTTAATTGTTTTTGGCTCAGCCTTTTAATCGTCTCTATCAATTTTGTTTGCAAAATAAATAAAATGTAATCTTTGTTTACAGTTACAAATCATTCATTTATATTAGCCGGAAAAAACGCAGCGGTGAGTTTACATGGCCAGATTCATTGAATTGTATGGAGGAGAAATTTTATTACTTTATGTTAGCTTGAAAACCAGAGTCACAAGTTTGCATGGAACTTTAAAATATAGGCGAGAAAGTAACGTACAATATGAACACGCTCAAACATCATTTTCTTAATTTGAGAGTGATTGTATCTTTTTACATTTCCGAATATTCTTTTATCTTTCTTTTAAGGAAAAATGACAAAATACATTATTACGGGATTTTCATTTTAGAAAATGAATTTCTTGAAGTTCGATTATCTTTTATAATCTCCATTGTTATGCCGATAAATATTCTATAATGGAGTACGAGGGAGAGTATAATGTAATAAGTTGTTTGCTTTCATGTTTGATCTTAAATTTGGTATTTATTTTCCAAAAATGTTGTAGGTTAATATCAATCTTAAATTTGAAGTTCATTTTATTGTCACAACGAAGTTTTTTTCTTTCGAAAAGCATAATATCTTAGTTATATGATAGAGTTTGGAGTCTTTTTTTTTATCTTCCATTTTTCAATCTCGATATAATGGTGTGGATAAATGGATGTCATCTATCACCAATGGGTGAAAATTGATGGAGAAGGTAACAAAGTTATTAATAAATGTGGTATGTAAAAATGTAAGATAAGAACCTTGAGATTGATTTCAATTAATGTATTTCAAATAGCTATATTTATGATATTTGTTAGTTAGTTAAATGTTACATTTCTACTATGATTTCACGCATTTATTGATTATTCATTTAAATTACATTGTGTCTCGCATGTGTTCTTTTCGTTATTCTAGTTTTGACAAGGCATTTGTATCATTCTACTTCCAACTCATTATTTCCCTTCTTGAATCTTTATTTTTCTTTTTTGACAGCTTGATTTCTTCCACTTCTTTTTTCTTTTCCACTCAAAATTACACTTCTACCATTGTTTCCGTGATTTGCTCATCATTTTCCATAGCCTTAGCAAAACATATTTTGTCCATAAGAACCTTATCGCTATGGTTTTGGAAGCCTTTTTAGGTTTTGTTTGACCTCTAATTTTTTTCATCGAGGTTTTTGACCCCTCTTACTAATTTTATTTTGGGCATTTTGTGACATCATGTGCACAAGTAAGACTTTATAACGATTTTAAAATGTTTATAAATACATAAGTGTTTTGGTGCATATAGGAAAATAAATGAGCATAAGTGAATTTATTTTTAAAGCACCCCCATGTAAAAATTTAATCTCATGTAATTAGAGAATTATATATTATTTATCTCTAGCGCGCGCATACACACGCACACACACACACATGTGTGTGTGCACGCACGCGCACACACACACACACCCACACACAATTAAATTGTTGTGGTTCTAGCACATATTTTTCTATTTTTTAATTATGTGTTAAAATTAGCTTGTTTTTCGCATGTGTTCATTTGTTATTTGAATTTTGACATCTCTTTTATTACATTCAATTTTCAAAGTCATTTTTCTCTTTTCAACCATTTTTTTAACTTTTTGACCTTGTTTTACTTTGTTCTCTTTTTTCTCTATCCTCTCCTCCCCTTCCTTCCTTGTTTTCCTCACTATTTTCAATTATCTTTGTAGACACCTATTTTCGGTACCCTTGTCCCCTATCCCACGCTTCGCTCCCATTTATCATCACCTCGCATATTCATGTTTCCCTTCCGTTTTCAAATTCCTATTTACCTCATAAATAATCATCACTTGTGTGCCGCACTATGCCCGCAAAATTCACCTCCGTAACCGCAAAACAAATGATCTCTCGCAAAACGCAAAAACACATGAAATCTTAAAAATAAAAAGATGTAAATGGGGAGTCAAACCGACCCTAGTGGTCACTTGAAAGAGTGAGCTTACAACCGAGCACTACACTACATATTTGTTAAATGTATCTCTAAGTGCCATCCTTTTCTTAATCGACGTGAGATGTTCGAACATATAAGAATTGGTTTTTCCTTCAAGGGAAATATCTTTACTCTTGGTAATCCAAAGTCCTACAAGCTTTACCCAAAATACAAAACACACATAGAGAGTCAGATATGAGAGTATGTTACAAATTATTAGAAGGAATATTTTGACACATATATAGGTGGTATTATTATAATATTTTCCATATCAAACACAAAACATTTTGAACTTAGATCATAAATACGATGAAATAAATATTTTGTAATATGAGTATACTTGTTTAAAATTATAATTAATATTAAGGATACTATTATAATGCATATGTTTTAAGACATGAAGGGGTTTCTTTGTCAACATTGTTAACATTCCCATCAATTCTACCGCATTGATAAGTGTATTTAAATAAATAAAAGAAATAGAAAATTTTAGTGTCACCGGAATAAACGTCAAGGTGAAACTGCTCGATATAACAAGCCGCAGGAGACGATCAGGGTTACACATATAGAATTTGTTTCTTTATAATCATTATGATGTTTAAATTAGAAGATCATTCGAGGGAAAGGGTATGGTTCATAATTGGCATGGTTTGTTTGGATGAACAAAATTGACACAAATCTTCATATTTGAATGTATGTATAATATTTAAAAATAGAAAAAATATAATAAGATTCAACAACAAACTAAGAGACATCGATTAAAATGTAGATCCACACTTGGACATGGAAACAACCAACAAGGGAACAAGAACAACCTACAAAATGTTCCTTTTTAGTATACACAATATTCTCTTTGTTAATCAGACAAGGATAAGAATATTGAGCGCTAAACAGAGTTCTACACCTACCAAGCACTTCAAAAAAAAAAGGAGAATAACCTTTTGGGGTATGTAATATTTAAAATTTTGATGAATAACTATACCGAATGGAAAAGAATAAAGGCTCCTTTCCTTCGATACGAGTATCATATAATCCAAGAAAACTTAAAAATCAAATTTTTCTAATGTTAAAATATAGTATTGATTTATTAAATATTTATACCAACCTTACACAGACACTATAAATATAGAGGCTTTTAAGCCCAAAACAAGATATGCCAAAATAGCAATAGGAAACACTCACTTTCAAAGATCCTACATATAGCCAATGAGCAAAAAATAAGGGCATACAAACAAAAACATATAGATGTAGATGTTTACCAAGTTTCTTGTTCCTAATCAAACTAATGCACCAAATACTAAAGAAACTAACAAAATAAAAATGTTGGAGGGTTTATGTTACCTCTGGATGTAATGTGGATGGAGATGGGAGCAAAGTGAATGATGGATCCATGCCGCTAAAAGCTTACGAAACTCGTAAATGAGACTATTGAAAGAAAAATGATTAGATATGATATGGGGGTTTCCCCGACAAAGAGGACCCAAGAATCCATAACTTCCTCGGTGGATGTCAACCTCCATTTGTTTATATAAAGCGAAATAAAGGATATAACAATAAGAGCATGTAAAAACATAAGTGATACTAAATCTAAGAAAATGAAAGAAATCAATCTAAAGCTGATTAGATTGCAATAATCAGAAATTAAATGTTCTTGGTCCGAGTCGATCGACTTCCACCCAAATCAGGCATATGTAGGTCAATGGTGACCTAAGAGGGAAGATCTAGAAAGATAAGGTGAATATATAGGCCTACAAAATCTTGAGTGCAAACCGGAGTATAACTGTAGCTCATGGCAACTAAGATATTACCTACAAAATGAATTTTGAGGTAGAAGATGTAGAGAAACCGGTAGAAACAACGATTTGGCTAAGCATGTTTAGACAACATGATTTGGGTCGATGGCAACTCCGGGTGAGTCAACAATGACAATAGAAAAATTAGATAGAGCCGAGAATGAATGGATGAAAAAGGAAACCTACAAAAATAAGTCGGTAATGGAGGTTTTTGAGGAAGCTCTAAGTGTTGTTGTAGTTTATATGAACTCCGCAAAATGTTAATTATATGGAATACAAGAATAATATGATAAATACGAAGCAAATCAACATAAATACAAAGATAAATCTCATGAGTGATTCAAGCACGTTAAAAGGATGTCTAGAACGCCTTTAAACTATCAGCGGAATGCTTAGGTATGAGTAAGGATGCTTAATTCACAAGAAATCTTGAACTTGCATGCATATGATTGAAGAATAGAAATAAATCAACTAGTTTTATAGAGTTGATTTACAACTGTGCTAGGTCGCCACCGACTACGGGAAAGTTTTCCCAATTGGCTAGATTATTGTGTTTTTGGTGTGATTTCATGTTTTTAAGAGTTGAATAGTGATTTAAAGCATGTAGGTGGGATTAGATTTCTTGGGGATAAATCATGAGTAGTTAGGGCATACAAATAGAAGGGATAAAAGCTTAGAAAAGGAAGGGGATGGATTTAGGATAAAAGCATTCTAAATAGAAGGTCCATTAGGGAAATGTAATGGGTATTAACTAATTGATAAGAATTAATTAGTTAAACATAATGAAGATTAATATGGATGAGATAAATGGGAATTTTAAATTAAATATAAGAGGATGGGTTGAATTAAAATTAAGTATGTTTACGTGAGCGAAAAAGGGGTATAGATACTCGAATTGATGTCTCTCGTATTTTCCCCTTTTGTTGAGTGGTTTGAGCTAACAAGCCATGAAACAAAAATAATGGAAGTTGGATGAGGATTGATGAAAGGTAGATGATAAACTCCCCTCTCAAACGGGAATTGATGACACCATAGGAATTGATGACACCTTTGAAAAAGGGTGGGGTGAAAGAAAAAGTGGGTAAAAATATTACCAAGGCAAGATGCCCCAAGCAAAAGGATCAAAATATAAATAAAAACTATGGAAGTGACTCCAATATTACATCGGCAAAGGAAAATTGTTGTCTCAATGGAGACGAGCTATAAGGTTCTACGGACCAAAGAGTGGGTGAATATCACTTCAATATGGATGTAAAGATGGGATGATCAATAGGGCATAGAAAAATCATCAAAGTATGTGCAACTAAATGCGAAAGGTATGTGAAATCCTTTGTACATGAGGAATCGAGAGAATAGGTATGCATTCGCAAGGGACGAGGATGAAAGGTATGGTGCCTGATGGACACAAAAATGCCCGAGAAGGTAAAATGAAAAAGCGTATGGTGAAATAATATGCCCCAAAGGGGAAAGTATGGTAGCCAAGGCAAAAAGGAAAATAAAATATGCCCCAAGTGGGTAAAGTATGGTAGCCAAGGAAAAAGGGAAACAAAATATGCCCCAAGTGGGGAAAGTATGGCCGCAAAAGGAAAAGTATGCCCTAAGAGGGGAAAAGTATGGCCACAAAGGCAAAAAGGAAAATTATAGCCACAAAGGAAAAAAGGAAAAGTATTCCCCAAGAGGGGAAAATTATGGCCAAAAAGGTGGACTTTGAATGAAAATATGGTGCCCCCAAGAAGGGCATGAATATGGCCACAAGAGTGGACTTGATATGATGAATGTAATGCCCAAAGGGGAAAATGAATATGGCCTCAAAGGAGGACTTCATGCACATATTAAATAGTATTATGAAATAAAATACTCAAGGAGGAGTAAATATGGCCACAAAAGGTGGACTTAGGGAGTACAAAATGATTAAGGTTCTCAAAGGAAAATAGATATGGCCACAAATGTGGACTTAGAAAGTACATATGCTCGAAGGAGGAATAGTTAGAATATTTGGATTAAAATTCCTGCAGGAAAGAAATGAAGATGGCCACAAATGTGGAATTAAAAGGTCAAAAATAGATGATGTCCTAGGATAAGATGCAAGGAATAGTAGGAAAATCCCAAAATACTTATCGCTAAGGGGGATTCAACGATGACTAGAGCCAATCGATGGAAATCTAAGTGGTTCAAAACGATCGAAAGTTGGTGGCTATATAAGCTCTGGGGTTGGTTGACAAAGCTTATTTTCATGCACAAAGTTGATGAGAGAGAGCAGAGTGATAAAAGAGATGATTAGGAAATGGAGGCTACAAAAAGCAAAGGAAACATTAGAGAGTGTAAAGAATGGTGAGTAACAAAACCCATATTGGGTTTTAATTAAATTTAATGTTTTATTTATTTTTTACATTTTTTTAATAAAAAGGACACCAAGGGTAGTTATCGGTGACCCAGGATCCAGAAGGTTGACGCGTCGACCTGTACCCTATGCACACATCCACCCGACCTCTCAC
Source organism: Taxus wallichiana var. yunnanensis (assembly GCA_018340775.1). Lineage (NCBI taxonomy): Eukaryota > Viridiplantae > Streptophyta > Pinopsida > Cupressales > Taxaceae > Taxus > Taxus wallichiana. Next base: position 293,037,681 of record CM031237.1, on the reverse strand, counting down.
CAACATCAATCGGGTAGGATTGGGTAAGCTAGGTTTGATTGAATTTTCAATGAATTTTAATGCATTTTGAATGGATTTTGGATAGGGATCTGATGTATGCATGTTTTATTTATGACTCAGCAGTAGGGAGACCTTATATATGAGAGATTGAGTACGTACTCTATATGAGAAGATTAGGGGAGATGTGAAAGATTCCGAGTGGGATCAATTTTCCGCAATGAGGTTAGGTGGCTTTCGACATTATCGAGGATCACACGGGATGTGGGGCTTATGTTTTTTTAGTGGAGATATGGGATAGATGGCGAGGACATTTTGGTTTAGGACAGGGAGATGACCATCACCACGGAGGATGTATATCACATCCTTAGGATACCGATACAAGGGGAGTAGATATTCCCCATCATAGGTGATAGAATATTAGTAGTGTTGATGTAGCTATTAGAAGGCGATGCACCCCAGGATCAGGTTTTCTTCAGGGATTTTCATATGAGTTGAGATATAAGGCTAGAGTGCCACAAAGCTAATTTATTTTCATGGTGATGATGGCGGTGTCATATTATGCTTTGTCAAACTCCTGTGGATTTCAATTCCCATGGGCAATGGCTAGTGTAGTGTCAAATATTGTTCATCATCGATTGTGTTCTCATTTGTACGCTTATCGGCTTAGGTTTACCACGATTTCCATGTATAGGAAACACAGATCTCGGGGGATTGGATATAGGTTTCTTACTACACCATTGGGCGTATCAACATATAGAAGTCATTAGGCCACCAAGGATACCATTGGTCACAGGAGATAATATAGAGCTAACATTGGGTTTCTAAGATGGAGGGTCGATCATTCCTTAAGTGACAAGAGTGAGAGGAGATAATGTTGGTATGTGGATCACCATAAGTTGGATGTCGATTCGGTTAGATGTTCCTATATGGCCTAGTGTAGATGTGGAGTTGGTAGGGATGAGGAGGACAAGGTTAATGCAGGGGAGATGGCTGGGAGATGATCGAGGTCGTTTAGTTTGGAAGAGTGTGAAAACATTTTAGAGTCATCCAAAAGGTTCCTTGTGATCCTATTTTGTATAGGAGAGAGGATTTAGATGGGGAGCTTTTGAGTCTTGTCATAACATATCTAGTGGAGGAGGAGGTTGCACCATGGGATGAGGATGACGATGTGGAGTCGAAACAAGATACAAATAGAAGATTCGAGTGGTGAAACGTGTTCTGACCTTGAAATTTGATCTTCATGTTGTCAGCGATAGAGAAACAACCTTCACAACTTGAATTCGCAACAAAAATGCAAAGGGAATGGGAGAGTAGAGACGGTCTTAGTTGTAAGGATTTAAGCGTATGACATCAAGTAAGCGCAGTGAAAAATGTGTAGAGGGTAGCCCCATTAAATATCCATTTTAGGAGAGAGAAGGTTATAAATGCATATTAAATTCATATGCACCGACTCAAAAGGCAAGCACGGAAGAAGCGGAAAAAACTAGCCCGGATGGTCTTTGATATATTTGGGACATGAGGGACGTGGAAAACGTGATCCGGCGTGACGCAAGCGTCGAGGTAATGTGGGCCAAAAGAGCACGGGTAGTCCAGGAACTTAGAAATGTGAGGGACGCGAGGGGTGCGAAGTCACGATTCTACTGATGTGCGCAATGAGGGAAAAGTGGGGACAAAATGCACAAATGCTTTTGGGATAGATAAGACAAAAAAGTACGCGAAGGGCTCGATGCGGCCGACGCTGGCAGCGAGCAATCGAGAACATAAAGCCCGAGTGAACTTAGAGCATTTGGAACAAAAAGTTATGACAGACCCGAAAGTTAACAGATTTTTGGGGAAAGCGAATGATTGGGGAACATAAGGTCCAACAGAACTTGGGACATATGGGACAAAAATGTCCGAAACAGACCCACAAATCACTAAAATGACTCAAAAACATGAATTTTCCCTAACTCCTCAACTTTTCTCTTCACTAGAACATCATAAAAGGTGTTAACTCAAAATTTTCAATTTTTTGACTTTTGAAAGAGGGGAAATTTTGAGAGGACAACAACTGGCTCTTTCTGGGGATGACTTGGCTAGATTAAAAGAATGAGACAGGGCAAGAACTCTCTAAAGCTAGGGGAAGAAGACTAGTGCTTTATCCATTGGGCCACGGAGTCAAAAGCAAACACATACAAAAGATAACACCCCAACAAGGAAAGAAAACAAACCAAAAGAAAGGGAAAGGAAACACATCCTATACATAATATACAAAAGACCTTCTATTTACTTAGGACTTAAACAATTTTAGATCTCAGCCCACTATAAGGAAGTGGGAGAGAAGAACCATCCATGTAATCAAGATAGAAAGAATTCGACCAAAGTGAAAGTGCACGATTTTGAAAGGACCGAGCCAAAGAGAATCAAACTTACCATGGCTTCCTCGAGGCTCATGTCTTTTATCCCACAAAGAAACAATGTCTCCAACTTTGAAATCCCTAGACTTGGCCTTCTTATCAAACAAATATTTTACCTTACTGGTGAGTAGATATTCTATCAATGAACTGCAATTTGTCTTCATTCAACTTATGAAGATACATGATCATTTTATCTAAAGAATCATTGAAGATGGTGTCTTAAATGGCCTTCATTAAATACAATGTTAGTAGCTCCACCGGGTACTGCTCGGTAATTGAGCTTCCAAACCATACACCACTTGAAAAGGGGACATCCCATAGCTCTTTTGGGTGTAATCCTATTTGCACATAGAGCATCATAAAGTTTCTTGTGCCGGTTCCTCCGAGATTCATTAACCAATTTCCTTACTATAGCCACCGAGATTTTTGTTTGTTGATTATGCCTGTTCATTTCCTTGGGGATAAGAATAAGAATCAAGAATGAGCCGGAAGTGCCATTTCCATAATAGAAATCCATCATCTCAAATTGAATAAAAATTGAAGCATTATCATTCACAATCTTGTTCGGCACACCAAACCTCACCAAGATGTTTTCTTTGATAAAATTGCATACTACTTCGTATAGTACTCTTTTACTCGGATGACTTCTACCCACTTAATAAAATAACTGTGGCAGTCAACACATGAGTATGTCCAAAGCACTTGCAGATGGATTAAGTGTTCTAATGAAATATAAACCCCATTGCTAAAAGGGCTCTTCAATCACAAATGGTTTAAGTGGCAAAGTAGCCAACCTAGGTCTACCCACAAAGGTCCGACAAGTTTCACATTTATCAATCCACTTTGATGCATCTTTGAACAAGGTAGGCCAATAGTATCCCGCATGAAGAATCTTGTGAGTAGTGACGATGAGATGAGTAATCGCGTCCCGCATGCTTGATCATGGAAAGCCAAAAGAAGCTTCTTCTATTGCTCTTTATCAACGCATTTAAGAAATCTTTCATCCATCCCACGCTTGAACAAAGCATTCTCCCACAATACATATTGGGCTGATCTTAACTTGATAGCTCTTTTCTCCTTGCGGTCCAAATGAGAGGAAATTCTCCATAGGTGAGAAAATGTGCAATATCAAGCATACCATTCATCAATTGAGATGAGAAACAGAACATTAGGAACATCAATTTCATCCTTAGGTAACTCATGGCTCACCTTTAGCAATGAGTTCACACAAGCCTTTACCATGGACTAGTTTGGTTGAATCTGACGATGTCAATATCATATTCTTGAACCTTAGCCACCTAGTTCCCTCTCCATTAGTTCCAAACTCTTTCTCGCGTGAGAATAGACTTGATGGTTGTGTCAAGCACAAGTACTGTGGAGTGAGAGTTAAGAATATAAAAATGAAATCTGATGGCCTTTAACCACCGCAAAAGCATGTTTCTCCATCATTGTGCATTTCAACTCATTGTTTTTAAGAATGTAGCTCTTGAACGCAATTGGGAGTTCATGATTATTAGAATATTTCCGAGTCAAGACAACACTAGGTGTTATACGTGGCATAGCAATAGATAATAAAATCTTTGCTAAAATTTGGACATGCTAAGATAGGAGTTCTAGAAATAGCCTTTTAATACCTTCAAAGGCTTCTTTCCTTCTTAGTAAACCAGCCAAATGTTTGTTTTCCTTTCATCATTTGGGAGATATTCAAAGTTAGCTCTGCAAAATCGTGGGATGAATCTTCTCGAAAGTTTATCTTACTAGAAGAAAGAATGCACTCCTCTTTAACTGTCGGGAGAGGAATCTACCGAATAGCTTGAACTCATTTAGGATCAATTTTGATTCCATCTTTAGAGACAATGTGCCCTAACAATTTTCCTCTCGTGACACAAAAGACATATTTCATGTGATTCAAAGAGATCCCATGTTCTCTCGCATTTCAAGAGAATTGTTTCCAAATGCTTTGAAAAATGATTTTCTAGTTTTGGAAAACACGCTTAGGTCATCTAAATACACAATAATACATTTCCCTTTCAAGCTTCCAAAATCCAAGTCCATAGCCCTTTAAAAAGTGGCACCGGCATTAATGAGTGCAAAAGGCATCCTCTTGTAGGAAAAAGTACCCTGTGGGGTGGTAAAGGTCATGTCTTGTGTTGATCTCTAGTATTGACTTCTACTTGATTATACCCCAAGAATCCATCAAGCATTGACAACATTTCGGATCCCGCTAATGACAAGCAAGACTTGATCCATCATGGGCAAAGGATAGTTGTCCTTCAAAGAATCTGATTCATATTTTGAAGTCAACACGGATACAAATCTCACCATTTTTCTTCCCGATGCATACAATGTTGGCAATCCATGTCGAATGGTGAATAGGGAAGATGATTTTGGATTTTAGCAACTTTTTTATTTCCGAAAATAGTGTCAAGAATCTTTGGATTGTATTGCCTTTACTTTTGCTTGAAAGGTTTAATCCCGGGTTTGAGAGGGATGAAATACTACATTTCCTTTGGTTGAAAAGCCTTTAGATCCTCATATGAATATGCAAGGACATCCCTATACTTCTTTAGGAGGTTCACTACCTCTCTTCTTTCTTTTGGTGCAGTACAACGTTTCCAACGTTCACCATCTTAGGTCGTGCAGAGCTCCCAAAGTATTAATCTTTTCATACTTAATGCATTGTTGTCACTCCCACAAAATCTTTAGACTTAACATACCCGTCATGTTTACCAAACAATTCCTCTAAACTCACCATCCCCTTAGGAATCTTGTTACCCTTAAGTTTAATGCACCCATCTTGATATATTTCCTCTTTGACACCCTCTTCGTTGGAAGATACACTCTCACGAGGAAAATTGTCACTCCCTTTGAAGTAAAATTGTTCAAAGTTCTCCTAAGCTCCAAGAAAGAAAGAAAATGTTGATCATCATTGAAAACTTGCCAGTTACTTGCATTATCAAAGCACATTGGGCCTATGGATCATCTCTGATGGTAAACCTATCTTGAGAAAAGTCGGGATGAGGTATTAGGAATGATCCACGAGACAACTAGTGAATTAGCCACTGGTGTTCTTTTCCGCGCTGTTTCAATCGAGAGAAGGCATCAAGAAATTCAATAGAATCCCAAACTTGGTTCTGTAATGCTTCAACCTTCTATTCTTTACTTGAAAAATGTCTCGACTTGTTTAACAACTAGTTCTCGCATCTCTACGAGCTAGAATATTCTTCACACCTTTATTTTTGCCACGTTAAGTCCAAGAATGAGAGCTTCATATTCTATTGTATTATTGGTATTTTCAAATTGTAGTTTGAATGAGAAAGGATGAACCTTTCCCTTAGGGGATATCAACACTACGCCACGGCTCCGTAACTAGTCGAGGAACAACTTCACATCAAATTCTAAATTCCAAACACCATTAGGATCATGAAGCACTTCTTTGGGAAGTTGAGTTTCCTCTAGAGAAATAATCATATAGTTACCTTGACCAATATCCTCATAAAGTATTTGTGGTTTGGGATCATCTCGCTTTTTACAATATACTCAGTTGCTTCTCGGGCAACAACTTCTTCATTTTTCCATTAACTGGTATGAGGGCATGTGACCAATCCATTTGAATTTCTCCTCCCACATCCTTGCAGAAGTTTCTACTTAACAACATACCATATGAAGGAGGGATATCCGCTACTAGAATAGTAGCCAAGACCTTTTCTCGAGGTAAAGTAGCAAAAGCTACTTGTGCATCTTTAATTCTTCCCAACTAGGCACTTCCTTGCTCTCCATGGAATAGTAAGACCCATAAGTGCAGTGTGAGAGTTAGACCCAAAGCATGGGCTACTTTGGCGAGGCATTAGATTATCGTGCTCCCGAATCTATAACATAGTTAATTCTTTTGAAGGAAAAGGGAAACCTTGTTGCTCCAAAAGATGAAACTGAGAATCTTCAATACCAAGGGCCCTCCTTCCGCGAGTAAAACGTAGAGTCGCCAGATCAAAGAATGATCAAGAAATTGTTTATAGAACTGGAATACGTTAAGAAAAAATGAATCCCCAACGGAGTCACCAAAAATTGTTGGTCATCAAAAAGGACTTTATTGAGAACAACAGTCAGGGGACAGAAAGTCCCTCCTCTTTAATGGGAGAGGTTCCCTTATTTAAAGGAAAAAACTTATTTACACATGTACAATGTATAGTTTTAATGGGGAACTCAGATATCATGAAAGTGTTAAAATAGAACAGATCATCAATACAAAGGATAGAGGAATTAAGTAGTGGGAAGGGGCGTAAAGGCACTCTCAAGAAATACGAGATAACAAAATAATTCATTACGCATGCCATAATGAATTTATTTGGAACAGAACCATTTGCATTTGAGAATGATAAGATGTTATTTCAAAGACACAAAGTTAAATTACATCTACATGAATACAAAGCTTCTTGAAGTAACACAAATAAATGATTGATAACATTTTACGATAGTAATGAAACAACAAGACCAGATAGACACTACAAAATAAAGATCTTTTTGTATTGATTACTTTTTACTCCTTAACACTAGAGCTAACATATAGAGCTACGATTTGGGTTTCTAAGATGGAGGGTCGATCATTCCTTAAGTGACAAGAGTGAGAGAGAGATAATGTTGGTATGTGGATCAGCTTATGCGAAGTTGGATGTCGATTCGGTTAGATGTTCCCTATATGGCCTAGTGTAGATGTGGAGTTGGTAGGGATGAGGAAGACGAGGTTAATGCAGGGGAGATGGCATGGAGATGATCGAGGTCGTTTAGTTTGGAAGAGTGTGACAACATTTTAGAGTCGTCCAAAAGGTTCCTTGTGATCCTATTTTGTATAGGAGAGAGGGATTTAGATGGGGAGCTTTTGAGTCTTGTCATAACATATCTAGTGGAGGAGGAGGTTGCACGGTGGGATGAGGATGACGATATGGGAGTTGAAACAAGATACAAATAGAAGATTCGAGTGGTGAAACGTGTTCCTGACCCTGAAATTTGATCTTCATGTTGATAGTGTACAGAGAAACATCCTTCACAGCTTGAATTGCAACAAAAAATGCAAAGGGAAGGGGAGCACGAGTAGACGGTCTTAGTTGCGAGGATTTAGCGTATGGCATCAAGTAAGCGCAGTGAAAAATGTGTAGAGGGTAGCCCCAATAAATAGCCATTTTAGGAGAGAGAAGGTTATAAATGTGCATTAAATTCATATGCACCGACTCAAAAAGGCAAGCATCAGGAAGAGCGGAAAAAAATAGCTAGGATGGTATTTGGTACATTTGGGACATGAAGGACGTGAAAACGTGATCCGAAGCCACCGACTTAGTGATGTAGGTAATGGGGCCAAAAGAGCACGGGTAGTCTAGGAACTTAGAAA